>CM070770.1:233459056-234004056 GCA_036346955.1 Dipus sagitta | reverse complement strand
ACCTTTAGTGTGTACTATGATAAACTAATCAGGCCCACATTCATATGTTAGCTTTGATCTTTAAATTGCCTGTCTTTTCTTAAGGGAAAAATCTAACTGCTTACAACGTAATTTCCCTAGTGTTCAATGTGTTATTCCCTGGACACTGGACTTTTTAAAAAAAATCTTGCTTCAACCTCAAGTTCATATGGAAAAGATATATCACAGGGAC
Organism: Dipus sagitta; assembly: GCA_036346955.1. Classification (NCBI taxonomy): domain Eukaryota; kingdom Metazoa; phylum Chordata; class Mammalia; order Rodentia; family Dipodidae; genus Dipus; species Dipus sagitta. The sequence continues at coordinate 234,003,845 of CM070770.1, read as the reverse complement.
CTGGGTTCCCCAAATATCCAAATATGTATTTAGTGTTCCTCACATTACCCTATCAGTACTGTGGGCTGTTGAGGGGGATCAATGAAGACGTTACAGTTCAGGTTTGATCTCAAACCCCATTTGCATTCTGAAACAAAGAACAAGTCTGTGTTTCATGGTGACAGTATAATAGGAAGTAAAGGACTGTGGCTTATGTTACTTGGAGTTGAGTTAAATTTTTATGAACCTGATACCTCTGAAAAGCAATAATCAGAATGAAGCCATGGTAATTATTTTCATTTGAAAACATCAGAATAGGACCTCATTAGATCCTGGGGAGTGACTCAAGAGCATGTATGGGAAGGCAAACCATTTTGATGGTAAATTTCTTAAAATACACAGCAAAGTCAGAAGGAAGTACCAAGCCAGAGGTGACAATTTTCCATCAATATTCCAAGCTCTTTAATTAAGAATGTCTTGGGATTGCACACAGTGCTGGGACATACATATGTATCTATCATAAACAAGATGTATTTTGCAGAAATGGATTTGGGTTTTGGCACCAACTTGATAGGGAGATCAAAGCACTAGTTAGCATTAGAAGGATTTAGATACATTTGTCATAGGCAGCTGTTATGCTAATCTCATTTGTGCAGTTGTCAGCTGATAGGCTCTGATGAGCCAGCTGAGTGGGAAAATCATTATTCTATCCCTATTGTGGTAAGTGTTATTTGTTACTGTCAAATGGTATTAATGTTTGATTCAAAGATGGGGAGTGGGCACCATCTACATGAAGTTCATCCATTCATGGTCAACTGCAACAAAAGGAATCGCTGAATTCCAGCCAAACGAACTTCATTTCTGGGTGAAAAAAGAATAATGGGTTTAATTTGCATATGTTTTAAAAGGGTAATGAAGTAATATGATGTTTATCTTGGTTGAAGAGTGGTAATTTTCCTTGGCGGGTCTCCAGGCTTGTTGGAGCCATTGTGAGGCATTTATGTTGGGTGGGTATGGAAGGCCTTTTCAAAGTAGCAGGTGCATTGGGGGTAGGATGGGGGGGCAGAATGATTTATTCATTAGGCCAAAAATGAGCAATCTGGACATCTATTTTTTTCTTCATCTTCCTCATAAATGTATTGGTAACTAAATCCCTTCTCTCATCTCCCCCATGATGGTGATATCCCTTGATTTCCACATTTTTTTTGTGGCCTTTGACAATTTAATTATGTGAAATTCCTAACCCATCACTCACTTCATTTCTGTTCGCCTTTTGTTATGATCAGATTTTCTGCTTCCACTCCCTCTAAACTGCTATCCATGTTTTGGAATGGGGTACTGCTGTCTAGTTATGGTGAAGCCAGGAGGCAGTTGAGGATGGTTACCAATGGTTCTTAAGTATTTTGTTCAATTAACTGCTAAGCCGAGCTCTGCGTTGTTAAAAATGATTCCCCTCTGTTAGGAGACTTGCAGAGAGCTGTCCCCCTTCCATACAGCTGCATTGGTTAGTGCCGCTTTGGATTATTTTTCTTGTGTTAAAAATACAGATAACCTAATTATAGTGCCTCCCAGTTCCCAAACGCCTCACTTAATGACTCATTAGTGCAGTGAGAACACTTTCCATCGCTTGCTAAATAATATCTTGTTTCTAAGGACTTCATCTTCTTTTTTGGTTTTCACTCTGGGAAAAAAAAAAGATTGACTCAACATATTTCAGAGCCTTTGGATTTTGCTGATTGGCTATGTTTCTATAAGGAGCACTTTTCAGGGCACAGCTCTTTCTTCTTGTGAGTTGATAAAAATGGAGCCAGGTGTCTCGGTTGAGTGGGAAGAAGACATGGGAAATGATTTCCAGTAAGCCCTTGACCTTAAAACTGTCTTCCTTCTCACCCAAGATTGACTCACCTTTATGGGAATTTAAACTCTTCCATGGTAAGACATAAGTTGCCATGTGTGCCAGAGGCCAACATGCCTGACACAGAAAGAATGAATGGACTTTAGGGAGGTTATGGTAGACTTGCAGCATGTACAAACTTTTTCTATAAAGGACCAGACAGTAAATATCTTAGGCTTTGTGGGCCAGATGGTGTTCTTTGCAGCTATTCAAATACTGATGTCCAAGTATGAAAACCAGGAGGCCCATATGTACAGGAATGTGTCTCAGTAAGTCCTGAAATTTGAACTTTATGTACGCTGTATGAGCCATGAATTTTTTTCCCACCAATTTTCTCTCAACCAATTAAAAATGTAAAAGTCGGGCTGGGGAGATGGCTTAGTGGTTAAGCACTTGCCTGTGAAGCCTAAGGACCCCGGTTCGAGGTTCGATTCCCCAGGACCCACGTTAGCCAGATGCACAAGGGGGAGTTTGTTTGCAGTGGCTGGAAGCCCTGGTGCACCCATTCTCTTTCTCTTTCCCCCTGCCTCTTTCTCTCTCTGTCTGTCACTCTCAAATAAAAATAAAAATAAAAATGTAAAACTCCTTCCTAGCTCACTGACCATACAGACGCCGTAGGTTGGATTTGGCCTAGGGGCTGTAGTTTGCCAAACCCTGATCCTGAGAGCCCTGAGGGCACTGGGGTTCTCACCTATCTGGCTTCACATCCTGTTCTCTCTCTCATGCACTGCTGTCTAGTGTCCTCGCTTCCGCCCAGTGAACATGCTAGCCTTGCTCTGCCTCAGGGCCTGTGTCTTTATTCTTTGCTGCTGGAACACTTTACCCTCAGATATTCCCATGGTTGGTTTTCTGTTCATAATTTATTTGGGTCTCAGCTAAAATGCTACCTGTTCATGGGGCCCTTTCCTGATATGTTTAAAAAATATGGCATATATATATATCTATATATATATATCTATATATATTTATATATAACATATATATCATATATATGACATATATATCTCTCTATATGACATACATATCTATAATATACTTGACATATCTATCTATCTATATATTTGAGATATATATATATATATATCTTCTAGAATTGAGTTCCTTGAGACCAGAACAATTTGCTATGTTTTGGAATCTGACTGCAGTGTTAGCCCTGTTTCTGGCCCATGTAGAGGGTGAATGATGATGGCATAGGGATGGAAAGGGGGTGCGGTCATAGTGAAGATATATCCTTGCATTCCGGAAGTCATTTTTGCATACCTCTCCTAAGACCTGAACCATCAGTAGGGAACAGATGTATACACAAATAACTGTGACACAAGATACCACACTCTAAGAGCCGCAAGAGACTCCAAGGCAGAGTTTGACTCAGGTGTAATGAAAACAGAGTCTTCATGGAGGACAGAGTCCGTACTGAATGCTATAACTTCAGAGAGTAGTGGGGAAGATTTGCCACAGTTCAGCGCTCCAGGTGCAGAAGGAATATCCAAGGGACCTCAACTTCCAAGGATGCCTTATGGCTATTGCAGTTCAGTGTGGAACATATCCTGTTGCAGGAAAGAGATGGAGATGTGGGTCTTTGGATGCTAAGAAATTAGGAAGCACCTGACAGAGGGGCATGTTAAGTACTTAGTCCATTTTCAGTATTCATGACCCACAACCTCAGCAACAATTAGACCACAAACTTTTCTCAGCAAGTGAAGTACATGGACCCTATGGGTCAAAGAGCAGGTGTGACAGATTTACTCTATGAGTCTGTCTTGAATATGGTCCAGCTTTTACTGGACATTTTAGCATTTTCCTTATCCTTCCTGTATGTACCCTATATTCCAGCCTGCCCAAGATGTCATGATATTTCATACTTTTGCATTAGCTAAGCTATCTTCTCCCTCTTTTTAAAAATAATTTTATTTATTTGAGATAGATAGATAGATAGATATAGAGAGAGAGACAAAGAGAGTGTGTATGGGCATGCCAGGGCCTCCTGCCACTGCAAACAAATTCCAGATACATCCACCACTTTGTGCATCTGGATTGATGTGGGTACTGGGCAATCAAAACCAAGCCATCAGGCTTTACAAGCAAGCACTTTTAACTGCTGAGCCATCTTTCTAGCCCTCCCTCCCTTTTAAAATAGACGATCACTATGTAGCTCCTGTTGAGCTCAAACTTTCAAAAATATTTATTTATTTGTCTGTTTGCTTGTATAAGAGAGATAGAGGGAGAGAGTGGAGTATGTGCACAAGGGCCTCTTGCCTCTGTAAAACAACTCCAGATGCCTGCGCCATTTTGTCCATCTGACTTTACATGGGTTACTGGGATACTGAGCCCCAGACATCAGGCTTTGTAAACAAGTGCCTTTTACCACTGAGCCACTTCTCCAGTATAGAGCTTGAATTTTTGATCATCTTGCCTCTGCCACTCCAGGGCTGAGATTACATGTGAGCCACATGCCCAACTATTTTTTCTAATGTGTGTGTATGTGTGTGTGTATGTGTGTTGTGTAACAAGTTCCTTTGACTTAAAACATTCCATCCTAGAAGGAGAGGAATGCTCATGAGTCTCAGGAAGTCAACAACAATCAAGTCACAGGAAACTTGTGAAACTTATGAGATAGATGCATGGGATTCTTTCCCAAGGTTATAGCAGCAGCAGCCAGCTGCTAGGGAGGAGAGACTTGTAGCAGTAGAGCTGCCTGCGAGTTGTGTAGTGAGTTCCAGAGATGCAGTTTCTGTGAGTCATGGACATTCTGGTGATGCAGCTGCCTGTGAGTCACTCATGCCCTTGTGAGTAACCCCTCACCATTAGTTCTGTAAGCAAACCCAATAAACTCATTGCTTTATCAGGAAGGACTTTGGTGTCATTGTTTCTTTGGTCTGCTGTTGGTGCCCTATCTAGGGGTGAAGAGATGTCTGTTCACATCTCTCCACACATGTTTCCACAAGTAGCCATAGTGTGTGTGTGTGTGTGTGTGTGTGTGTGTGTGTGTGTATACTTATGATGCTAGGGATTGAACTCAGAGATTCACTCATGTTACACAAGAAATTTATACTCAGCAATAGCCTCAGCCCACTTTCAAAATGCTTTTAACCTAGATGTATTTCCTTCACTTACTCTTTGAATTGTCCACAGGGCTAGGAAGACAAATTGGGTAAGTGAAGTGGCCTTGTGGTGTCTGGGACAAACTTGCCTTCAATGAGAAGAGTTCGCAGCTCACCCATGCTGTTCCCTTGCCCCATGGAGGAGAGTGGGCTTCGTGTTGACAAACTTCCAGTGGTTTTGGTTTTGGTTTTGGTTTTTCTGAGAAATGGAAAACCTGGGTTTTTAACTATGAGCACCCATTTGAAATTTTGAAAAGATGCACAAGCTAGAATGGCAGGCTGGACCTGACCTGCGGCCTGCTCTTTTGCTTCCTTAGTCTAACCAACTCCACTTCCTTCTTGAACGCTGCTTCGGGGCTACCTCTTTCTTTGTGTATTCCCAATACCTTGCAAACCATGTGACTATCCACATGCGGGCTGTAATTCAAATTGAACTCCTCAGAGGCCCCAGTCCGACAATTAGCTCCCGGGAGATAAGGATTAGACAGCAGCTTGCTTAGCCCATGTGGCTCTGGCCCCTATGTTACCACCCTGCCTTTTGCAGCATTGCATGGAGTTCACACTCCAATAGATGAAGGCATGATGTTGTCAAGGAAACGTTCCAGCATTCCTTTACATGTAACTCGAGTTTTCTTTCCAGAAAAGCTTGGCTTCCTCTAAACAACTGATGCCTGTGTGTGTGTGTGTGTGTGTGTGTGTGTGTGTGAGAGAGAGAGAGAGAGAGAGAGAGAGAGAGAGAGAGAGCGAGCAAGTATGTGTTCTTTTTTTGCTTTGCCTCTTAGGAAGCTAGATCCCTGCTTCATTTATAGTACACTTAATTTCAGCCAAATGTTCACCTATTCAGTTTCTTTCATTTTCCTTTCATCTGAGTTTAGTCTGTTATACATTATGTGTTTTTAAAAGGAATCTCATATCCCCCTTTGACAGGATATGAATGAATAAACAAACACAAATCATATTTAACTTTATATTTTTCTAGGTTGCCCTCTAAGTGTGTTAGTTTTGGAGATGGGAGGAAATGAGATGTCTTTCATCTTTCTTGTTGTGTCATACTGTGCCTAGTACTACTGTTCTCTGTATACACTGAATGGTGAATAGACCATGAGATATCTGCCCATGCCAATTGATTTCTTTTAGATAATCCATTTAAAGTGGCAAATAAATTGAGACAAACCACTTTCACTACCGAGAATGAAGATGGGTATTTGAGATTTTTAGCTTCTTTGCCATATTTAAAATTTTATTGCTATGTCTTCTACACTGGAGCAGTTAGTGAGAATAAGTTTAAGGAGACTGAAATTACATCACATTATAAGTGACATTTCTAGGATTAATTTTACAACTTGTGATTTTAATTTTGGTGAGAATGTATTTAAAATTATCACTTGTCACCCTCTCTTATTAAACATAATGAAACTTGATGATATTCTAATAACATTAAACTGTTTTAGTAGTCACTAAGGTTGGAATGAAATGACTATTCAAGCTAAGAAAATAGTGGATCATTTCTGAAAGAAGTATTCGGGGTGCTTTGCAAAGTTGAGTATTTCATTCATCTCACACGCTACATTATCCCTTACACCAGTGAGTAATTTAGAAGGTATTCTCTGGGTTAGATATGCTAATATGCAATTAATAGAGGGAAATCAAGGACATTTTTAGCAAACAAAACAAGAAGGGTACATCACTTCACTACTTTGTTGTCTGTGTTTCAGTGTGATTTTCATTATTAGCCAGTTCTGAAAAGTCCTGGGTCCCCAGAACTTGGTCGATTAAATTACTGATGTAACTAGGTCATTGCACTTGTCGGGGGAGGGAGAGGAGAAATAGGGTCAGACAGAGGAAGTTGAACTGGAAGAGCAAGGGACAGGAAAGCATGGAGGGTGACTCTGAAGCCCCCTGGTCTCCCAATGGGAGGCATTCATCCCCAGCTGACATGAAACTGCTGGCAGCCCTGGCAGCTCATAGCATTCAGATTCAAGTGGAAACGGTAGCAGACATAAGAAGCTCTATGTTCATTGGGGGGAAAAATTAATGATCAAAGATTTGGGTTGATTATGTGGCTCAGTGGCAGAGCACTTGCCTAGAGTGAGGGAGGCTTGGTTTTGGTCTCTAGTATTACCAAAAGAAAAAAAGAAAAGAAAAAGAAATAAACAAACAAAACCCATAATGGAATATAAATTTCAAGCTAAACCTCCTGGCATATACCTGTAATCCCAGCACCCCGGAAGCTGAAGTAGAAGGAATAGTGAGTTTGAGGCTAGCCTGGGCTTACCTAGCAACTTCAAGACATTGTCTCAACAAAACAAAAAAACAGCAAAGCCTTAAGGCTTAATACCTCACTTCTGCTTGTACCCATTGTGGTAGAACCTTGGTCTGCATGGTATCTATCCCTTGTCCTGTCGTAGCCCAGTTGGAGGCACGCTGGGAGACGTACTAGAAGCATAGGTTATAGAAACAGAGAAGACTGGCATCAGTTAGATGCATACTATCCTAAGGAGAAGAGAAATTCTCAAAACCTTCTCAGATACCCTTGGCTCTTTCACAAGTCCTCTTTTATACATGAGCACCTACAATATTATATAATCCACTATCTCCTAAAAATTTTAACTTAAATGCCTTCTATAATTGTTATCTTGGGATATGTGTGTCTCTTCTGTCCATAATGTTTTTTTCTCATTACCCCTTCAGATAGTATTTTTTATTTTGTTTTGTTTTCTTTGTTTTCAACATTGAAGATAGAACCTAGGGCCTTGTATGTGCTAGGCATACATTCTGCCACTGAGCTACATTCCTAGCCCTTGGGTTTTTGACACAACTGTGTTGTAGCCTGGTCTTGAACTCACAGTATAGCTCATGCTGACCTCAAAGCCATGATCATCAGCTTGTTCAGTGATGGAATTACAGGCATGCAACACCATGCCTGCCTACGTTTTTTTTTTAAATAATGTTTTTTATTCTTGACATTGAAAAAAGTGGTGTCTATAAAAAGGCATTTATTATCATATTGTTTTTAATATTTTGTTTATTTATTTGAAAGAGAGTGAAAAGCAAAGAGAGAAAGAAAGAAAGAGAGAGAGAATGGGTGCTCCAGGGCCTCCAACCACTGCAAATGAACTCCAGATGCATGCACCACCATGTTTATCTGGCTTTATGTGAGTAGTGGGAATAGAACTTGGGTCCTTGTAGGCAAGTGCCTTAACCACTGAGGTTTCTCTCTAATCCTGGTATCATATTCTTAATCCTGGTTTCTTCTTAAATATTTCACATGAAGCCTTTCTTCCCTCTGAGAAGTTTTCATCATTTTCTTCTTCTCTTATATAATACATGCATTTCTTCCACAGTTCTTAATTTTCATTTGGTTTCCTTCTGATTCACTTAAAATGAGTACATCTCTTGCAAGAAGCTTTTCTCCATCATACGAAGCTTGAAACAAATATAAAGCAGTAATTGCTACATATTAGTCTCATCACCATCCTTATTTCTTCCATCATTCCCCCTCTTGCTCTCTGTCCATAAGTGCTGACCACCCTTGCTGGCATCTGTCACTTCTACCATTTGTTAATGCTGAACATCCTTCTTTCCCTTCTTCTGAGTTTAGCTTTTAATCACTTAATTCTGGGCAACTTTGTGGCAGGAGCTGTGTGCTTCTTTACCCCTGACTGCTTACAATCTTTCTGCACATTCTATGATCTTGGAATGTTTCTATTTGAACAACGATTTGCTAAACTTATGAGCATTTCCATAAATGAGTTGACTTTAAGATGCCCCAGTCTCCACATTGGGATTCTAATCAGCACACTAATGAATGGGTGCAGAATGAGCCTGTTTGCAAATTGCCAGCTTAGACTTGTCCCTGTTTAACTAAAAGCTTTAACTTTAAAAGCAGGGCTTAAAATACTGAAGACGCTAAAGCCTCTTCCATCCTTGAACATTTCTTGGTTCTTTAAAAGTGCTTAAGGAAATTTTCACTCCTTGTTGACAGATTAGGTTTAGAACAATGGAACATGGCTTAAATCATCATTCAAGATGATCTTGTTATTAATATAGTGTTTCAAACTTACTCTCTCAGGTTTTAAAAATATTCTGATTTAGGACTAAAATTATGAACCGTGATTGATGTATCTTCTGTGTTGGCTTAAGTCCTGCCTGCTTAATTGGGCTCAGTCGATTTCAGCGTGTTTCCTATGACATTTCCATCTTACAGCTGTCAACCCAAAGAAAGAATTAATATCAATAATCCAGTGATCGGATTTAATCTGTAAGATTAGTCATCAACTGAGCTACAGAGACATGGGCTGAAAAGAAAACCCTTGTTAATTTTATGTTCTCACGCGATAGCGTAAGGTGACTATTCATGTCTGCATGTAAAATCACACATCCACGTGTATTTTATTGCATTCTTTGTGTTTTAGAAAACAATGTAAAGCATTGTGCTAGAAAAAAATTCTTTTCTTCTCCCAAATGGCATATTGTCTACTCTGATTTCATTTCTCACATATCCAGAAGCAGCCTTGGCTGCTACTCATTCAGGTCCTCAGAGATTTCCATTTTTGTACGTTTGTTTTAACAAGCATTGATTGATAGGCCGTTTTCTCAATTACGAAGGCATTGCTTTCTTCACTGTATTGTATAGATTGAGAGATAAAGATAAAAAGGGAGAAAGGGAGAAAATAAGGCCTCCATGCCTCTCGTCTGTATAAGGTACTTCTCATTTGGCTCTGCGACATGTACTCTTCCCATGGTTTAGCAGTTGAGGAGGCATGGGAACAGAGTGTCTTCCTGCTGGTGCACAACTTCATGGCACAGCACTGTTGATTTTCTTGTTTTAATGTAAGTTAAATGGACCAGTCAGGAAAAACTGTTTTGCAAGGTATTGATATTTTCTTCAGGACATTTATCTGTTGAGGAGATATTGTACAGTTACTTTCTTTTTAAAATATATACTTTTTATTCATTTTTATTTATTTGAGAGTGACAGAGAGAGAAAGAGGCAGAGAGAGAGAGAGCGAGAGAGAGCATGCCAGGGCTTCCAGCCACTGCAAATGAATTCCAGACACGTGCACCCCCTTGTGCATCTGACTAACGTGGGTCCTGGGGAATTGAGACTCAAACTGGGGTCCTTAGGCTTCACAGGCAAGCGCTTAACTGCTAAGCCATCTCTCCAGCCTGCAGTTACTTTCTTATTACTGGGACAAAATATCCAACTAGAAGCTCCTTATGGAGGGGAAGGGCTTATTTCAGTTTATAGTTTTGATGGGAAGTGACCATGGCTAGTAAGCATGACAGGAGCAGACAGCTGGCGCATATCTTCACATCAGCCATGTGGAAGCAGGTATAATATGGCAAGCTGGGCTGCCCTTCACACAGTGACACACTTCCTTTAACAAGACTTGACACCCAGTGGTCCCACAAACTTCTCAAACACTGCCACTGGCTGAAGACCAAGTATTCAAACATATGAGTCTATGGGGGACATTTGACATTCAAACCACCACAGATATGCTGAGAACAAAAGGGTCTGTTGATAAGACATGTTTCGGTCAATTACAGAAAGCCTTATCTTTAAGGACCATAATGTAAAATAGCATTTTAGAGATTCAAAGAAATCCTGAAATAAAGAAACAAAAAGAACTCAGTATGATTTTTCTACCTTAACATATGTATTTATGCACATGACACAAATACACTGGTCACAGGAGAATTTGGCTATGTGTCAGCATCCATTCTCAATGAAGCACACAACATCATCCTAACAGCTTCAGGATATAAGATAACACTCAGGTATAGTCTCTTCTCTCTGTGCCCATGACTCAAAGCCCAAGGAATCTGGTTTAAAAAAGGGAGAAATCCATTCATTAATTTGTTCTTCCAGTAAGCAAACATTCATTACATATCAATTTTGGCTTAGGCAAAGTAAGATGGAGGTGATATGATGACAGAAAACCAAGTTGTATGGCAAAATAGGGACAGTTTTCTGATGAATCAACACATGGGCTGAATCTTGAAGGGTAATGAAGTGGGCAGATACCCAGCAGGTGGGAGGGAGCTGGCTGTGGAAGCGCATTCTAACCAAAGCAGTTGCTCATGCAAAAAGATAGAAGATTAAGAGCATAGCAAACTCAAGGGAGAACAGGTGAATCTATCTACCCTTTTCCACTATCGGTTGTTTTTCTGTGTGTTACTTGTCTCTATTGCTCTTACATAAGCTCCAGGAGGAAGGGCCTCTTCTGTGCCATTTGCCATGGTCTCCCCTCATGCATGCGGCAAAATGTTCTTCTAATGGTAGGGACACAGTAAGTTCTCAGCAAATGAGTGGCAAGTAGTTAAACTCTGCTGTCAACTTGATCAGATTAGGGATCAAGTAAGAGACGTGCTTCTTGCGCCTGTCCCTGAGGGTGTTTCCAGGGAGGGTTAACTGAGCTAAGAAGTTCTTCCTCCGCAGTGAGCAGGGCTTCCAATGGAGACTGTGTATAAGGAAGCTCCAGGAGAACACGGAGCCTTTTGCCTGGCTGTCTGTGCTACTTACTGGTACACGCTTTTTGTTCTTTTCCTCATTGCTCTGGCTGTTCACTCATGCACATGTCCATTTCGGCTCTCCTCTCTGGACATTGGGAACTCATCAGCTTCATGGGCAGAGTAGCTACCACAGCCTTTCTGAACAGCGCCACCATCTGGGGACTAAGTATTCAAACACATAAGTCAATGGGTCATTTTGCATTTAAACCACCACACCAAGTCACTAGGAGAATGACAGTGCAGCCTAAGGCGTGCTGTGGCAGTTAAGGGAGCTAGTTTGAGATATGACTAGGGCTGAGTCTTGGCTTTGCCACTTAATAGTTGTGGAATAAGAGCATGTTATTGACTGCTCAGGACCTCAGTTTCCTTATCTGTAAACTGGGGTTCACAATGCCAAATTTGTTGTATGGATACCATGAAAACTTCTATTGAAAGAAACCTGGTAGAGTTCCTGCAGTGCAATAAGCCCTTTAAGGAGGTAGTAGTTATGGTCACGACATAATTCTAAAGAAACTTGACAGCACCTTGCATGGTGGGCAGTACCGGGCACCTCTCTCACTCCTCAGTGTTTAGCCCAATTCAGTGAGTGTAGTTGGCCTCTGTGTACAATTACTTAGAATATTGATCCCATGTCTTCACTGTTCTGTTAAACACAATGGGGAGCCAAACAGAAAAAATAATTGGTTAATAGAGTAAACTCACTCACATGTACAAAGGTAAGGAAATGCTTTCACATACATTGCCTCATGAAGTGTAAATCAATGGTGTGCTGCCTTGAAGAGTCAATTGTTCAGATTCTCTTACCTCCACCTTTGCTGACATCACATTGGTGGTGGAAGCCTTTACACCAGTGAAATCAACACATGCTGCACATCAGGGTCTTTCTTTTACCCCAAGAGAGCTAACATTTATCACCAAGTAGCACAATACTGTCACTAGTCACTGGGTTAGGTGATTAGCATATACTGACTCTTTAATCCTCTTGATGCTATGAGATGGCTGCTGTTATTATACTCATTTTTGAATAGGAAACTGAGGCACAGAGGAACAGAGTATAGCTAACAGATGGCAGAGTCAGATTCAAATCCAGTAACTGTCTCTAGACTGGAACTCTTTGAGTGTAAGTGTGTGTGTGGTGGTGGAGTGTGCATGGTATATGCACAAGTGTGTGTGTATGTGTAGGTGAGTATGTGTGGGTGAGTATGTGTGGCAGATGCATGTGTGTGTGTGTATGTGTGATGGAGTGTGTGTGCTAGATTTACATGTTTGTGTGTAAGTGTTGTGGAGTGTGTGTGGTAGAGGCATGTGTGTGTGTCCATGTATGTGTGGGGGAGTGTGTGGTAGATGCACGTGTGTGTGTGCTCATCCCTGTATTTCCTTAAGAAGGAGTCTGTCACTGAACCTGAAAGTGCTGTTTTCAGTCGAACTAGTTGACTTGTGAGACCCAGACTTTTCTCTGCTCCCAACAGGGCTGGGGTTCCAGGTATGCATGGTCACTCCCAGCTGTTTATGTGGGTGGGTGCTGGATGCTTAACTCAGGGAGAATCAGGCCCTCTCAGGTCCTCATGCTTGCATGGCAAGCGCTTTTCTCTACTATACTCTCTCCCACCTTCCTGCTATAATAACATAATTCAGTATTTGAAGAGATGAGGGGTAGGGAACTTTAGATAGAAAACGAACAGATGCATTACTTTACATAGGCATGTATAAAAAAAAGATTATTGAGTGCCTGCTATATGGCCTGTTGTCTGGAAAAGATTAAAAATGACAAAATGAGTTGACAGTGTAGTCCAGCCCACATGCCCTGCCCTCTGTCCCACAACTAGACTGTGAACTTTTCAGAAACACAAGATGATGCCTGGGTAATCTCTGTTTTCTCAAGTGTCGCTTGGTTGCTGGCACATGCTAATTGTAATTGGATGAGAGGAGGCTGCCTCCGAGGATGAGTGCTGTTTTACATGCACAGTCCTCTTCCTTTCAGCAGGAGAGAGGCTTTCTTGCCATGAGGTCAGGACGGGCTCCCGCTCTACAGCTCTGATCTTTCTCTACATGGCATTTCATGACTTCTAATTCTGTTCCCACACTGGATGGCTAAACCCCAGGTTTTTCCTCCAGACCATGAGTGAGACCTAGAGACAAGGTCAAGCCATGATTGAATATTTGGGTCAGTCCTCTGTGATGAACACAGAGGTAAAACTGTTTCACCAAGCTGGTGTTACGCGATCAAGAGAGGGGCAAGTGCCAAGTTCAAGTTGAATAACATGACAGTAAAGAATACTGTGGAGTTCAGGACATACATGTACAAGAGCAAGAGGGGTGTTACAGATAATTACACAGAGACATCAATCATAAACATGGAAGATTCCAGGCAAATTGCAATGAATGAGCCCCTATTTAAGGGTCAGATGGGGAATTATCACAAATTAAAGATAGTGCAACATTTGGTAGAAAGTGCTCTATAGATTGGAGACGTGTGTGGCAGTTACTTTCTCATTGCTGGGACAAAACACCTGACCAAAAGCAGCTGATGGGAACAAAGGGCTTATTGTGACTTTGAGAGGAAACTTCATCGTGGCGGGGAAAGCATGGCAGGGGAGAGGCTGGGCATCACATCTTGGCACATCAACCATAAGGTAGCAGCAAGAGTGGGTAAGGCAGGGAACACCCAGTAGAACTGGATTAATAAACCTCAATGTCTACCCCTCAGTGACACACCTCCTTCAACAAGGCTCCACCTCCCAAAGGCTCCCCCTGCTGGTGTTTGAGTATGAGGTTTCATCACAAACACATGAGGTGATAAGAAGATGTGGTGGTTTGATTCAGGTATCCCCCATAAACTATGTTCTGAATGCAGGGTCCCCAGCTGGTGACAATTTGGGAATTGAAGCCTCTTTGAGGCTCTTTGAGTGTATTGTTGGGGGAAGGCTTATGGATGTTATAGCCAGCTTCTCCTTACCAGTGTGTGCTACTACTGTCTACCTGATGTTGTTCAAGAGGTGATGTTCTCCCTCTTCTTATGCCATCATTTCCCCTGCCATCATGGAGCTTCCCCTCAATTCTGTAAGCCAAAATAAACCCCCACCTCCCACAATCTGCTCTTGGTCGTGTTCTCTGGGCCAGCAACATGAAGTTGACTGCAACAGAGGACATTTCTCATCCAAACTACCTACCACAGCATGGAAGTTTTAATCTGAGCTCTGCTTTCTTCTGGCTTATTACCCTGGAACTCTTGTGTCTTAGCTAAAGCCCTGAAGTAGACCAGAGGTCCCCTACCATTTCCATGCCCTCCCCACCAAGTGGAATACTTCTTTCAAATAATCCTTGTACAAGAACATTTTGGGAGATCTTCAAGCTCTCCTATGGCTTTAATGTTGCTGAGTAGCAGGATTAAGATTTACTCTGTTTCCTTATCCACATGGCTCCTTATTTTTATCTTGTCCCTGGGATGAGTCAGACATTCATAAATGACTCAACATATGAGCTTGAAAGGGACTGTGCAATCAGCATCTTCATTTACAACTCAGGACAGACAGACCCTGAGTCCAAGTCTAAGGTTATGCAGCAGAAAACATAGGAAAGACAAGAAAGTAACACACATATATACAACCACTATAATGGTTCTAGTATATGATATTATCGTACATACACACACACTTCAGTTGACATGTCTGCAATTATACACAGTCCCACTTTAGTGCAGTTCCCCGAAAGCAACATGCAGTCAGAAAGGACATTTTGCTCATGAGATGAGCAGAGGGAATGTAGGACCCAGATGCTAAGAGAGGCCCAGATTTCTGATTGGTCAGCTGGGAGCTACTCTAGTCCAGACAGCAAGCAATCAACCCTTGCCACCTGGAAGAGACAGGGCTCTGAGCAGGTCTATAGGGAGCAGCGAGGAAGGGTGATGAGGTCTCTAGTTGTTGCCTTTGGTACCCCCACCTCCTTCACCCACTGCATCTCCACTTAGAAATGTTCCTCAACTTTTGTTGGGCTTGATCAATTGAAAATTGTTAGAGCCCTTGATTTTTGTTAAAAGTTAAAAAAATAGAGCCTATTAAATGCAATGGCCGAGAAGTTCCAATGTCTCTATAACATATTTAAGGCACAGAGTGAAAAAGCACAGGATAATCCAGGAAAAGCCCTTCAGGGACACAAAAAAGGGCAACCTTGTCTAGGAACCCCTATTTTCCAAAGACGTTAAAATTTCATTTCACAAAAGATCACTTCCAAAAACAATTTCTTAATTGAAAACCACTCTGTCTTCATTTGTCTTATAGGCGGCCACTTCCAGCAGAAATGTGCCCAAGTCCCCCAGCACAGACCAGGGCTGTCTTTTATTATGCAGAGGAAGGAGCAGGGCAGCGCCTCTGCCAGCCAATTGCAGGCGCCCTATTTGCATAATGACCAGCCTCCTTGAAGATGGGCAGTTAAACCAAATAGTTTATGAATTTCTTTTGTGAAATGTCTGCCTCTTTATTTAATGTTGAAAACTGAAGGGAGTCGAGGAAGGGTAGTGACTAAACAGGGTTTTTAAATGTTGCCTCTGTAATTATCTGTGGAATTAAGCGTGCAGAACCACATTAACTCATCAGAAAACGGAATTATGAAAATTCTTATTAACAACAGCTCTGGCCCCATCTCACAGTATTCACTGGAGTAATTATTTTTTTGGGAGATGCTGGGATTAATTTTTTTTCAAGCTAGAGAAAATAAATTCTTAGCCATTGCCTGCTTTAGACATACAGGAGACAAAGCAATATGAACTTTTATTTTAAGGAGAGAAAAAGATTTTTTTTTTCAAAATGTAATTTTGCTCTGATTTCTAAGGGAATTCTTATGCAAGGCATTTTGTATATAAAGGGATTATATGTCACCAATGCAAAATGAAATACAAAATAAACCAAAGAGCTATGAATGTCCTAAGTGCAGAAAATAATATATAATTTATGATACTTTAAATCTCATTAAAAACACTAGCTTTTGTAGCTTCCTAGCAACCAATCCTCAGGAGTCTCTCTGTAAAGAGGTTGGCTCTCCCCAAGCTCCGGGTCCAAAGCTTTAATAAATGAAGCCCATATGGTGAGTATATGAGGGTTCCCTGTGTGCAGGCCATTTGTCTGGGTGTTCTCAAAAGCCTCATATGATAGCTTGTAATTTGCTAATCCAATATAATAAACATGAAAGCACTTTGTTAAACTAATGTTCAGGGTCTAAATTAAACCAGTCAAAGCCAGAGAGTTAGAGAAAAACTTGGAGGTCCATAATTGCAGCCTTGAATCAGGATGGAACATCAAGGTTCTGGAAGATGATACTGAGATGGTACCATCATCTGCCCTTTCTTTTTAAAAAGCATCTCCATATGCATTTTTTTTTCAGTTTGCATTCCTAACAATCCTGGGAAGTAAATGAAGCAGGACTTTTTGTGCCCATTTGTCAGATGTAGAAATTCATGTTCAGAATGCGAAGTCCTTGTGGGCATGTGCAAAGGCAGGGCCGGGAGGGGTGTCCAGGACTCCCTTCCTTCTTCCTTCCTTCCTTCCTTCCTTCCTTCCTTCCTTCCTTCCTTCCTTCGTTCCTTCCTTCCTTCCTTCGTTCCTTCCTTCCTTCCTTCGTTCCTTCCTTCCTTCCTTCCTTCCTTCCTTCCTTCTTTCTTTCTTCTTTCCTTTCCTTTTCTTTCTTTCTTTCTTTCTTTCTTTTTCTTCTTATTAAAAACCATTTTTTGTATGCAGGACACTCTTTTCAGCTGGTGCTTATGATGAAATTTTCATCAGTCTGAAGAAACATAGTAAGCTGGATGAGCAAGCTGGGGGTGTGGCTCAGTGGTAGAACACTTGCCTAGCAGATGTAAGTCTCTGCTTTGATTCCTAGCACAAGACACACACACACACACACACACACACACACACACACACACACACACACAGTAAGTTTATCTAATACAGCAAAGAAATAAACTTTATACAAGAAAATTTTATTGGGAATGTTTACAAAAGTGCATAATGCATTTGGATCACAGTCTCTTCCTAGAGCCTTCTGTTATTTTTCCACCCCTGTGTCCTCTTCACTGAAACTCTTCTTTCTAATTAGTCCCTCTTCTATTTTAATGTCTTTTTTCCCTTACTCCAAAATGAATGTAGAAATGTTGATGGGCCAGTATTGTGGGATGCACGTGCAGTTAGCAAGGGCTGTTGTGAGATTATGAATGCAAAGGATACTTTATATCAGTGTTCCAAGACACATTTCCTCATCCTCTGGTTCTTACATTCTTTCTGTTCCTTCTTTCATGATGTTCCCTGAGCGTTGGAGAAGGTGGTAGAGATGTCTCATTTACAAAAGGGTTCCATGGTGTAATGGTTAGTACTCTGGACTCTAAATTTAGAGATGTCCTATTTAGTACTGACAACCCAGTATCCACTTATTTTCATTATTTTGATTAGTTTTGTGTTTCCCCACTAGTCACTGCCATCTGCAAAAAGCTTTTCTGACCAAAGAAGAGATAGCACCAACCTATGGCCATAAAAATAAATCTCTAGTGGGTATTTTTATGGGCACAACATATCCATTTCACCAAACAAAAGTGGTATCTCCCCTCATAGGGTTTATGACCTTACCAGCCATGGGCATTTGACTAAGTTTTCTTTTGTGTTTATTTTTATTTATTTATTTGAGAGCAACAGACAGAGAAAGAGGCAGAGAGAGACAGAGAGAGAGAGAGAGAGAGAGAATGGGCATGCCAGGGCCTCAAGCCACTGCAAACGAACACCAGACGCGTGTGCCCCCTTGTGCATCTGGAAAACGTGGGTCCTGGGGAATTGAGCCTCGAACTGGGGTCCTTAGGCTTCACAGGCAAGCGCTTAACCACTAAGCCATCTCTCCAGCCCTTGACTAAATTTTTAGTACCAGGCATGAATTCCTTCCCATGGAGCAGGCCTCAAATACAGTCAGAGAACTGTTGGTTACCATCGTAACAGTCATGCCACTATTGCATCAGTGGATACATCTTGCTTGCTTTGCTGGTAGATGGATCGACTGCTGGGTAAGACTGTTGATGACTTTTCTCCCCTAGTACTCTACATAGCGCTTTCTAGCATTGTGACAGTTAGCCAGCAGGGTGGAGACTTCCAGCTTAATTTCAACTTGACTTTTTAAAACAAAATGATTTATTTATTTGCAAGCAGAGAGAGAATAGATAGAAGAGAGACAGACAGAGAGAAAATGGGTGTGCCAGGGTCTCTAGCCACTGTAAACAAACTCCACATGCATGTGCCCCTTGTGCATCTGGTTTACGTGGGCCCTGGGGAATTGAACCTGGGTTCTTTGGCTTCGCAGGCAAATGCCTTAACCACTAAGTCATCTCTCCAGCCCATCAAATTGATTTTTTAGTGTCCTACAACTGAACTATGTGATATCTTCAGCAACAGGAACTTACCATCTAGTTTTGGTGGGCAATCAAGAGTACTGGTAGTAGTCTGTATTGTTCTGGGGGGGGTCTCAGGGACCTCCCTGACCAAGAATTAACTCTCAGAGAGGTATCCCACTTATTTATTTATTTATTTATTTATTTATTTATGAAAGAGAGAGAGAGAGGGAGAGATAGTGAGAAAAGACAGAAAGGAAGACTGGACACACCCAGGCCTCTAGCCACTGCAAATGAACTTCAGATGCATATGCCACCATGTGCATCTGGCTTTACGTGGATACTGGGGAATAAAACCTGAGTTCTTTGGTCTTACCAGAAAGCATCTTAACCACTAAGCCATCTCCTCCAGCCCAGAAATCAACTTCTAAATTGAAGTTACTTTGAGATATTGTCTCTATATTTTTATAGCAAAATTACCTTTATATTATAATACTGATGGTAGACTATAGCTGCTCTTTTATGTCTTTAACAGAATTAACATTGATAATCCTAAATTAATTTTGAAAGCTCTGCCCATTTATATTTTTTAACAAGTAGGAAAAATAGAGAGGGGGTTGGTGGTGGGTGGGTGCATTTACCCAGCATTGAACAATGAGAGGGTGTCACAACCAGGTTGAGACCACTAGCTTCTGTGTCCCCAGGTCAATGGACAGGGTTAAGGGGAAATAAATAGTATCAGTTTACATTTTAGAGGAAAAAATTAATCTGATGGGCTTTCACTTTGTTTTCTGAAGGAATCTGTAACGCAAGTGCTTTGTGTATAATGAGATCCCAGTCCAGACCGGCAAAATGAAATAGAAACTTCATCAAGGATGGGCAAACATCTGAAATAAAATAAATAGTTCCAGGGCTGGAGAGATGGCTTAGCGGTTAGGCGCTTGCCTGTGAAGCCTAAGGACCCGGGTTCAAGGCTTGATTCCCCAGGACCCACGTTAGCCAGATGTACAAGGGGGCGCACACATCTGGAGTTCATTTGCAGAGGCTGGAGGCCCTCGCGCCCATTCTCTCTCTCTTTCTCTGACCCTTTCTCTCTCTGTCTATCACTCTCAAATAAATAAATAAAAATAAAAAATAAACAAAAAATTAAAATAAATAGTTCCAGCTCTTCTTTAGGGACAGTAGACATCTGATCCCATTGTCTTTAAGAAGAGGCCAAAGGCAGTTACTCCAGCTCTTTACAATTGGAGGTGTCTTTGCTCTCACCTATGAACAAGGTACCTCGCCTGTTGGCATCTTGTTGGGGTCTGTGGACCCACCTGCTGCTGAAGGTCACTCTACCCTGGGGAAGGTCAGGAGGTGGGGCATATTATCTTTTTCCATTTTTAAAAATTTTAACACAGTATATCACTTTGTTGCCCAGGTTGGTCTTGAACTCTTGATCCTCCTGCCTCAGCCCCCCTGAGTGTAGATATTCTAGGCCTGGTGCAGCATGCTCTTTATACTAACTAAGGCTATGATTCCCAAACCTCATGGCAAGATACACTGGGATATTACAGCTAATCCTGCAGGAGCACCATGGGATATTTATTTATTCAATCAGTCCTTGATATTTTTGAAGCAAACCAATGACAGTTGGCATCTCACTGTCCACTGTATAAACTGCTCACAGGCATTATTAGATCATACTAGATTTCTTCCTTTCATAGCTTTGTGCCATGCATCTGTCTATCTATCTATCTATCTATCTATCTATCTATCTATCTATCTATCTATCTATGTATCTGTCTATCTATCTATCTATCATCTATCATGTCTCTATCTATGTATCATTTATCTAGGTAGTTAGGATAGTAACTGTGATCAAAAGCAATGGGTTGCGCTGAAGAGATGGCTCAGTGATTAAAGGCACTTGCTTTCAAAGCCTGGGTTTGATTCTCCAATACCCATGTAAAGCCAGATGCACAAAGTGGCACATGTGTCTGGAGTTCATTTGTAGCACCAAGAGGCCCTGTGTACCCAGTCTCTCTCCCCCTCTCTCCTTGCAAATAAATAAATAATTTTTTTCGCAAAAAGCAATAAGTTTGTGAACAATGATGCAGAATGCAAAAATAAAGTAAGGGTGATTGCGTATAGACTATTTCTGAAGTTTAAGAATTTGCACAGTGTCTGGCAAGTGCCTGTGAATATTAAAGAGTAAAATACAAATATATTTTTCTTTAAAATTCTTTGTGTTACTTTTTCAAGTTATTCCTAAGTTTTAAGAATGCAAATGTTAGCTGACTGGACCTAATTAAATAAATGGTCTAGAAGCCCCATGAGCAGTGGTTCCTTGAGGCTCCAAGGGAGCTGTGAGCAAAGGAGGTTTAGGAACATTGTGGGGATTGTTTGAAGAGCAGGTGAATTGTCAGGGAAGGAGGACATCTCTAGCTACCAAAATACCAGAATTTGACAAGGAGTTTGAGCTGTGTAGCCTGGGGCAAGCCACATTCCCTCTCTAGTTTTCATTCTTTCTGTCTACAGAAGTGTTTCTCCCCCTTCTACTTCTTTCTTCCTCTTTCGGGAGCCTCAAACACTTCTGGGAATCAGTCTTTTTGAATCTGGATCGGGTAGGGCTGACCCTTCTTCCCCACTCCCCAGTGAGGAGATCCATGGCTGCACAGTCAAGTACTGACTGTCCAGGAGAGACTGTATTCAGGGTTTTGGATGAATGAGGGGAATCCAGAGAAAGACTAGTCCCTGGAACCCTGACAGTCCATTTTTAACCCTACAAAGTTCTGCTGTCTCAACTCAAGCAAATCTTAGTTTCAATAACATGTTTAACGTTTATCTACAAGGTCAGTTGAGTGAACTCTCCCTGGAAAGACATATGTCTATTCACCCCAGATAGGGCACAAACAACGGACCAAGGAAATGCTTCCTCCACCCACATCTAGTTTAATAAACCAGTGAACTTAATTGGGGTTACTTCCAGGAGCATGGCCAACTTATGAGTGACTACACCCTTGAAGAAAAGCCTGCCTCCAGTAGCTTTAACTGCCTATATATCCCTGGGGAGGAGGCGAGGCCTCACGAGCTCTTCCCTCCTCCATGATTGAATAAAATTGGCCCAGTCTTGTGCAGGTCATCTGTTGCAGTCCGGTTCACATTGCTGGTAGATATTAACCAACCAAGAGCAGCTTGTGGGAAAAAAGAGGTTTATTTTGGCTTACAGGATTGAGGGGAAGCTCCATGATGGCAGGGAAAATGATGGCATGAGCAGAGGGTGAACATCACTCCCTGGCCAACATAAGGTAGACAACAGCAACAGGAGAGTGTGCCAAACACTGGCAAGGGGAAACTGGCTATAACACCTACAAGCCTGCCCCCAACAATACACTCCTCCAGGAGGGGTTAATTCCCAAATCTCCATCAGATGGGAACCTAGCATTCAGAACACCCAAGCTTATGGGGGACACTTGAATCAAACCACCACGTAATCACAGTTGCTGAGCATTCAGAAGGGCAATTGCTGTATCATGCCCAGAGGACAATGTTCTACAACACAGATTCAGCAAACCAGCTTTGGCTAAATTCTTTTTTAAAAAACAAACAAACAAATAAAAAAACACAACAGATTATCTGATGGATTAATTGCATGAATCTACTATTCTGTATCCTGTGGAAACACTGTTTGTAAGACAAATAGTGTCAGGGAGTCTGACATACTGTCTTTGGAGTACTTAATGAAAATATCCCATGGAAAGGTAACATTACAACAGGCATTTGGTCTTGACCCAGCAGATATCAGAGAACTATGAAACATAATTGTTACTGCTGTATTAGTTAGGACAGTTTTCATTCCACCAGAAAGGAACCCAATTTGATTTGACATAAGTAAAGAAAGAACTTGATATAAAAGACACCTTAGTGTCTCTTACAACTTATAAGCAGATCCTAAGAAACCACTGTTCCAGAGCTCAAACATGGCTGTGGTCTTGCTTATCATAGCTTCTCTCTGTGGGCTGACTTCCTTCCTACCACTCATAGCAGGTAATTCTCTCATTATAGAAGAAAAGCTCAATTTTTACAGTTTATTGTGCTAGTCACCTTCTGAACTTTCAGGTTTAAAGTTCCAGAGAAGTGCTCTAGTTGGTACATTTAAATCTCATTCCTGAATGGATCTGTTGTGTCTGGGGCAGGTCTCATTGCTAAAAATGGCTGCTCCCATGATGACTGTAAGGATGTAAGTGATCTATGAGGTAACGGGAAAGATCTTAGATAATCAGAGAAGTGGGGCAGAGAAAACAAAGAATGCTGGTGTAGTTCATGCACATCCTTCACCAGGGCCTCTTTTATTTGAGTGTAATAAATTACCCCAAAGGCAGTGACTTGAGGCAAAATCCACATTAGCCCATGGTTCTGTAGACTGGCTGTCAAGTCATGGCTTGGTTCTTAGGTTGGAGTGTCACAAGCTAGAAATAAGAGTGCCAGTCATGCACAGAAATGAAAGTGAAGTCATCTTGAACTCAAGGTCTACTTCCAAGTTCTGTCATGTAGCAGGGCAGATTCCAGTTGTTGAGGCTACAAGAAGGACATCCCTATTTCTTTGGTAGGTATCCACTAGGGGCTGCTCTCCTGAGACTGCCGTGTTTCCTTCCTACATGGGCCCCTCCATTGTCAAAATTAACAATGGA
Source organism: Dipus sagitta (assembly GCA_036346955.1). Classification (NCBI taxonomy): domain Eukaryota; kingdom Metazoa; phylum Chordata; class Mammalia; order Rodentia; family Dipodidae; genus Dipus; species Dipus sagitta. Next base: position 233,980,319 of record CM070770.1, on the reverse strand, counting down.
AAGCTGTCCCTCCTGTTGAATCTCATGCTTCCAAGTCTTCGGCCAGGAATAACCCCACCCCTTTTAGCAGGTCAGGCCCACTGAAGATCATCTCCACAAGTTAAAGGCAAAGTCCTTCATAAGACTGACCCCACTTTGAGTGCTGGTTCCAAGCGAGACCCGAGGCCACCCACCCTACTCATTGCTTAAATTCAAAGATTTCTATAGTACCCAATTCAATAATTCATTGAAATGGCTCACCGAACAAGATCATACATCTAATTATAGCTTTATTATAAAGGTTACATAAAGGATGAGATCCTGGGGAAGCATAGAGCCTCCACTTCCTTTTCCTGATGGGGTCAAATGCATGTCTCTCCCCAGACACATTCATTATTCACCTCCCAGTAAGCTCCATCAAGCCATCATGTCCGGAGTTTTTGGTGGGGTTTCATAATACACCACAATTTCTTTGTATAAGTGTGTGTAATGTTGTGTAGTGTACGTGCAGTGTGCACATGTATTGCCTTTGCAGTACTCCGTGCTCTTGCCTGTAGTGGCAGGAGCTCACTTGTGGTCTGAGCAGAACATTGGCTGTCCCACTCCCTCACTCTTTTTTCTGATTTCATTTTGAAACCAGAGTCTCTTTTTAAAAAATATTTTATTTATATAAAATATTTATGAGAGAGAAAGAGGCAGATAGAGAGAAAGACAATGGGCACGCCAGGGCCTCTAGCCAGTACATACGAACTCCAGACACATGTGCCCCCTCGTGCATCTGGCTTATGTGGGTCCTAGTGAATCAAACCCAGGTCCTTAGGCTTCGAAGGCCAATGCCATAACCGCTAAGCCATTTCCCTAGCCCCTCAGAGTCTCTCTTTTTTAAAAATTTTTTTTGTTTCTTTTAATTTATTTATTTGAGAGTGACAGAGAGAGAAAGAGGCAGATAGAGAGAGAGAGAGAGAATGGGTGTGCCAGGGCCTCCAGCCACTGCAAACGAACTCCAGATGCGTGCACCCCCTTGCACATAAGGCCAACTTGGGCCTGGGGAATGGAGCCTTGATCTGGGTTCCTTAGGCTTCACAGGCAAGCGCTTAACTACTAAGCCATCTCTCCAGCCCCCTCAGAGTCTTTTAATGATACCAGGGCTTGCTGTTTTTCACAAGCCTGGGCAATTCATTTTGTGGGACTGAGGTTGTGGCTACACCCATCTGTTTATGTAGGATCTGGAGATTAGAACTCAGGTGATTTCAGGTCCTCTTGGGACCTCTTGCTTGTGCAGGAAGAACACCTAACCCCTGAGCCATCCCTCTAACCCACGTATCACAGTTGGTTACATCACTGGCCACAGATTGAGGTCAGTCTCCAGCCTTCCCTGATTCTCTGGAGGTTATAGTTTCAGGCTGATCCCAAGTTTCAGCCACTGAATCATGTACTTGTTTTTTTCTGGTGACCAGTCCCCATCCCATGCTCTCTAGGGACCTGTCAGTTACCTCATTACAAAGCCAATACCTTCCCTTGAGGAAATCTCAAGAGGCTTTAAAATACCTAGCAAGGAGCTCAAGACAAAAGCAGGCAAGTTCTTCATTATAATTCAGGCCTATCTTAGGGTTCTGCATGCCACATCTCTCTTCTGCCTCAACATCTTTATGCCTTGAAGTCCTTCAAAGTCCATACCAGGTGCCATCTCTTCAATGAGCCTTGTCTCCCAGCCCCCAAGTAGATCTGCTCCTTGCCTCCTTCAGGCTGCCACAAGGATTTGCAGTGTAACTACCTCCATGATACAGATTCTCATCCTTATTACAGGTTTCCTAGCTATACCTGGATTGCATAAAGACACAAACTTCATTGCTTTCAATATGGCAAGACCTCCAAAATTATTTGCCTAGTGGAATTAAATATTAAAGGTGAAATCATCCTATAGAGTGTCCTTGAAACTAGATAACCAAATCATATGAGATGGAAATTAGGACACGTTCTCCATGAAACTGCCCTTTAAAGTACTAGAGGCAGGGCATGGCAAGACGGCAGTATAATTATGCATTGCAGTTAGCTTTGCATTGCTGCTTGTGGGGGGAAAGGGCTTATTTTGGCTTATCTTGAGAGGAAGCTCCATGATGGCAGAGGAAAACTAGGGACGGGTAGAAGGCGGGCATCACCTCCTGGCCAACATCTGGTGGACAACAGGAGCAGGAGAGTGAGTGAAACACCAGCAAGGGGAAGCTGGCCACAGTATCCACAAGCATACTCCCCAACAACCTGCCTCCTTCAGCAAGGATCCAATTCCCAAATTGCCACAGGCTTGGGGCCGAGCATCCAGAATATATGAGTCTATGGGGCACACCTAATCCAGACCACCCCATGATGTATATTCTTTTCGATCTTGATTTAATTCCCTGCCATAGATCTTAAGGGAAGCCTGAGAGTCTAAGGGAGATCTGTAAGCCTTTTTGTCAATTTCTTGGGGACAAAGAGAATTTGTAGTATTGGCAAGTCTCTGAAAAACGGTATGCTATGCCAAAGGAAGAATCCAGGGTTATTATTCCTGTGTAGCACACTCATGTCAGACTGCTTATCAGGAGGATGAGAAGTGTCTACATAGTATCTTGGGCTTACAGACATGTCCTGTAAGATTCCAGGAATGGTTGTGATTTTATCAGAGCAGATAATTAGGACGATAGGCAGCAATACGAGGAAGACACAATCCATGACACATGGGCAATCTCCTCTCCTTTCTTCTCTTCTTTTTCTCTCTTCTCTTTATCTTTCCCCTCTCTCCTCTCTTCTTTCTCTTCTTCTCTCTCTCTCTCTCTTTCTCTCTTCTCTTTGAAACAGAGTTTGCCTATGTAGCTCAAGCTGCCCTTGAACTCACAATCTTCCTTCCTCAACCTCCATAGTTCTAGGAAAAGCAAGCCCTTCCTATCATGCCTGATTTCTGGTTGTCACTGCCTTTATCCTTGCTTCCACTTTTGCACTCTCCTCTCCCATAATGTCTATTTTCTATCTCTCTAATACTCCTTTTTTTTCAGCAATGACATACCCTAAGCTAACACTGTTCTAGTCAAATGAGAGATCAAGCTAAATTAGACCCTTCCTGCTTCCAACAGTTGCAAACAAGATCACAGCTTCAAATGTGCCTCTTGGGGGACCAACACTATGTGGATCACTATGTCCCCTACACATTGGAAGCTGTTGTTATTTTTCTGAGTGAAAGCATCAGGTGTTTGTAGTGTAGAAACTGCAGACATCTTGTGAGGACTAACATGGTTTCTCAATCTCAGAGTGGTCTTCCTTATATGTACTTGTACCTGGTATGCACTTCTGGAAAGTTCCTCTCAACTCTTCCCCTTTGTTTCTCTCCAAATCCATTTACTTGTTTCACTAAGGGGTGTTTGCTGTATATGCTGTTATGGGGTCCAGAGTGTCTAATTGACAAATTACATTGTGCTTTTGGTGGCTTTAAGTAATCATTTAAAATAAATAAGATCATAATTATCAGTTTTCATTTACCCATTTATTAAGGAACAATGTTCACACTGAGCAGTTTGATTTTGTGTTATAATAAGGCAATCTCTACATGATGACAGATGGTGTTTCATTTTGCCGACACTGTGCTAAAGTGCTCTGAGTTGTGATGTGTTTGATTTTATTAGAGATCAGATTTAACACATGCATGCTACATAACTGCGATCGCATTCCCATTTCTCATCTGTAGGAGAAAATGAAACTGTGATGAAATGTAATAGACTCACCCTCAGGCAGAACTAGTGGGACTGGGAATTGCAACATAATAAATCTAATGGATATTACACTATAGGACCCTAGAAATTTACTGTTATTATGTGCAGGGAAGGAACTCGGTTTTGTAAAACTCACTTTTATTTCACTGGCATCAGTGCAATTTCACATTATTTAACTGTTGTGTCCCAATAGCAGAGATGGTATTTGTGGTGTTGGAAAGGAAACTTGCCCACCAAAGAACACAGGGGTCCAGGAACCCAGAGGAGAAAGCTAGTGGAGAGCCAATGGCAAGGGAAAAAAAAAAAAAACTAGCATTTACCAAATGCAAATTATAACAATGGCACATCATTAACAATGGATTGTTGGGACTGTCAAATGAAGCTTCATTTAGCCATGCTGTCAGTGTGACACCCATCAGAGGAAGACACATCAGTAAAAGCTTCCACCAGGGGATTGAGAGTTTATATTCTCAGCCTTCCCCACTGCCTCAACCCCGGGGGTTGGGAGACTAAGTTAATTACACATCTAGTTATTGATGTACTGTCGATAGAGCTTTTTCTCTAATGAGGCCATTGTCAAGTGGAATTCTAAAGGTGGAGGCAGGCAACCTTTGGAGCTCTTGTGCCAACAAGATAAAGCCTGGTGACTCTGCATGGCTGTCTGAGGGAAGGCGCAGCAGAATCTGCCTGCCTTTGTATTAGCTACTTTCTCATTCCCCCGGGGCCAAATCATCAGAAGCAGCTTACTGGGGGGAAGGGTGTATTTTGGCTTACAGTTTTGGGGGGACAGGGAACGCATAGAGGAAGTGGGAAGCAGGCATCATATCATCACATCAGCAGGGAGGAAAGCACAAACAGCAGCGGGGTGAGGCTATACCACATGACGACTTGCTCCTAGTGATGTACTTCCTCTTGCCCAGCTCCGCCTCTTCAAAGTTCCACAGCCTTGCCTTGAACAGCCCCACCAGCTGAGGACTGAGTATTCAAATGCAGGGTTAAGTGTTTGGGGACATTTTATATTCAAACCAGCATAGTCTCATTCCCCAAAGTTTCCCAAACAGGTTCCTGCCTCCAGCCTCCACCTTCTACTATGCATCATAGATGCTCACTTCTCCAACCTGCCTGTCCCGACTGCCCACGTGCACCATGCTGCTTCAGTGCCCCAGGCCTCACCACTGCCCAACATTGACACTGCTCATAATTTTGGTTCCTGAAGTAAGTCAGTTATCTCAGTGAAGTCAGCCTCTTCATTGTTCTTCACACATGACAAGTTCATGTTGCTCTTCATTTTGGAGCAGAGGGGTTTTTATTTTATTTTATTTATTTTTATTTTTTGGTTGCACAGAAACTCAATTTGCATTTGTTTGGCAGAAGGGGATGCTTGAATTTGATGGGTTCTCAGACTGAAGGGTAGGGTGCTATCTTTTGTGACTTGCCACAGATGGGACTAGAGCTGGTTTCTATGATGGTCTCTCAGTCCTTGTCACTACTTATATGTGAAGATTCACACTTTCATTCCCAGTAGTCACTGCCTTTAACCTAGCTTCCATTTTTACACTCTCCTCTCCCAGAATGTCTATTTTCTAGCTTCCTAATACTCATTTTCAGAAATCACCTACCTTAAGCTAACTGTTCTAGTCAAATGAGAGATCAAGCCAAATTAGACCCTTCCTAGTATGCATTTGTTCTTGGTTCTTGGTTTGGGTTGACTTTTTTCATTAATGTATTTTAGTTGTATGAAATAATGGGTATCAGAATGATACATGTATTCAATGTACTTTGATCATATTCACGTTCTCATTACACTCCTAAAGCCCTCCCTGTTGTTCCCCAAGAGTCCCTTTTCTACCTTTATGTCTTTATTTTTGATTATTAGCATACAAAGAATTATGTTTCATTATTGTGTTTTCAAATGAATTTTGTTTTTCTTTTTAAACAGTTTATTTATTTTTATTTATTTACTTGACAGAGAGACAGAGAGAGAGAGAGAGAGAGAGAGGGAGAGATTGGGTATGCCAGGACCTCCAGCCACTGCAAACAAACTTCAGATGTGTGTGCATCTGGCTAATGTGGGTCCTGGGGAATTGAACCTGGGTCCTTTGGCTTTGCAGGCAAATACCTTAACTGCTAAGCCATTCTCCAGCCCTGTCTTTTTTTATTTTAAATCTAGATTCTGCATACTTGTCTTTCTGAGTCTGACTTATTTTACTTACCATGATGATTTCCACCAATTTTCATGCAAAGGATATTTTTTCATTCTTTTGTATGGCTGAATAATATTTCAGTGTTTATATGTGTCACATTGTCTTTATGCATTCATCTATTGATGGGCAACTGGGTGGATTCTATAACTTGGCTACTGAGATTCACACTATCTTTACTGGAAAGCCACTACTTCCATGGGATAGGAGCTTTCAGATGGGAGGAACTGAAATTGTCAAGTTCAGGTTCCAAATTGACATAGGAAGAGCACTAACAGACCCAGTTTGTGTCAAATGCAATCGGGAAAGGAAATAGTTTGGGTATTAGCACTAGCCCAATTTGTTTTAGGATAAGCTTCTACAGTAATTCTGCCAGGAAAGTGGGATCTATATGATTGATATGAGGAAGGCAGTTGTGATAGTTAAGGTGTTGTCAACTTGATCTGTTTAGTAATCCACAGAAATCCCTTTCAGGTGGGTCTCTGAGGTTGCTTCCAGGAAGGATTAACTTAAGGAGGCAGTCCTTCCCCCAGAGTGAGCCCTTCCCCCAGAGGGGGAAAAGAGCCTCCTTCCTCCCTTCCTCCCTTCCTCCCTTTCTCCCTTCCTTCCTTCCTCTTGGCTGCCGGAGCTGATTACTGCCTTCCAGCATGGATTGAAGACCAGCGTGAACTGAAGAACCACGTAGAACGAAAGCCAGTGGCTCCTCAGGAAGCCTCCAGGCCTTCAGTGTCCGATTGGAACTGCTGAGGCATCTGGCCACATGGACTGAGCAGCTACTGGGTTCCTTGATTCTCCGGCCTGTAACTGCTATTGGACTACCATAAACTAATCCAATAAATTTTCTTTTTAAACTAATCCATTCTAGCAGTTCTGTTCCCTGACTAATACAGGAGCAGAGTACAGGAAGAATGTGAGCTGTTAGTCTGGAGATTTGAGTAGCCAAATCATATCCAAACCTAGGCGGCACCACACCTACTCTGTTGCCATTCTTCTTTACTATTCCCCAGTCTGAATCATCTCCCTTACAGAATGAACTGTCCAGGTTGTAGAGGGAATGCTAATATTTTAGTGCCTTCACATTGTGGATATTATAGGTTGGGGAGGCAGCCCAGCAGTAGTATGTACAGGCCTGTGGCTTGACTCCTAGTGCCACAAAAAATAATAAGAATAATATATAAATTATATATAAAGTAATCCCCACAATTGCCTTCTAAATGCAATACTGTTACCCATATTTTATAGAAGAGCTTAGAAAAGCTATCTACCTTGACCAAGTTAGTAGGTGAACAAGGCCCCTTCCTGGATTCTTGCTCAAAGCTTGAATATTCAGGAAGGGTTTGTTTCTTTTGAACTGTGAGAAAAACCTAAAACTACCTAGACACTTTATTTACATGATCCAAAATGTGTAATTTTCATTGGGAGCAGGCAGGAGGGGTGGCCAGGTAATTACCCAGTGCCATTTCCTTGGGCAGGCCCAATTCCAATCACAGCTCATTCCTTCACTCGGCAAACATTTATTGACACTAGCCATGTTAATCATCTAATTACATATCATTTCCTTTTTATTTATTTTTACACTGGATTTAAAACTTTACACCATTCACATTCATTCATGTGTACTCAGTTTCATTCCAACTGACCATTTTACTATTTCCTGGCTTTTCTGGCCTCAACTCCTCTTGCTTAGAAGACCTCCTTTTCCCTTCTTTTCTTCCATGCTTGATTCAAATTCGGACCACCTCAGCAATGCTCTCACTCTTCTAAACACTGGAGAAGTGACTCCCTCCAGTTTATCCTATCAAGCCAACATACTGCAAGTATATACATAGCTAGAGCTGTGGCATGCTACTAAACTCTCCAGATCAGCTATCATGGCGCTGGGCACATGACAAACATTCAATAACCATTTGTCAATATAAGAAAAACTCTATTATGTTAACACAAAATTATTTAGAAAAATGCAATGTAATACCATGGATGGCATGCAAGTCATGGAATGTCGAGTTAAGGCACAGAGGTAGCTCATAAAGCATAATTTCAATCTGGCTTATATCATTTAGTTGCTGTGGCATCGCAGTCATGCCTCAGTTCCTAACTTTTGAAGTGGACATAAGGACTTTATCCTTCTTAGTAGAAATATATATGTATGTGTTGGTTTTTGTGCTGGGAATTAAGCCCAGAGCCTCACTCATGCTAAGCAAAGTACTCTAGTACTAGCTACAGACTCAGTCCTCAGCCCCTTCCTGCCTTTTATTTATTTTTTTAGTTTTTTGAGACAAGGTCTTGTGCACTGTAATCCTAAGACTGTCCTGCCTCTGCCACTGGAGAAGCTGGGATCCAGGCTCAGCACCACAGAGATTTCTGCTGAGGGAAGTGTGTGGGCTGCAGTGGGCGGAGGGTTTTCATCACTGTGCACAGGTGGTATATGGCAGGGGACCTGTTGCCGCTACCTTTTTTTTTTTGTGGGACAGAACATCTGAAAACAAGCAGCAGCTGATGGGAGGAAGGGACTTGTTTTGGCTTAGAGTCTTGAGGGGAAACTTCACGATGGTAGAGAGAGCATGGCATGAGCAGAGGCTGGGCATCACCTCTGCCACAGCAGGTGGAAACCAGCAGCAGGAAGGTGAGCAGAGCTGTGACAAGGGGGTGCTGGCTATTATATCCCTAAGCCTGCCCCCAACAACACACTTCCCCAGCAAGGCTCCACCTCCCAAACTGCCATCAGCTGGGGACTAAGTATTCAGAGCACACGAGTATAAGGGGACTTTCTGATTCAAACCTCTAAACAACCAACCATCTGGGGGTCTAGGCAAAAAGTACATTCCCATTAGAGTGACAGATCAGGATAAGGTCTAAGCTCAAGTTGCCACGCAATCATTACAGCCCATAATATTCTAAGATGCTATCACTTCCTTTCTTGATGTCTTGCTACGAGGATGGGGAGGGGCTCATGGGTAGGCTTCTCTGAATGTTACATTTGATTCTTGATCTAAGTGACAAGGAGTCAGTCATGTGGAAATCTGGAAGAACATTCCAAACTAAAATTTCAAGTGATAAAGGCCTGAGGCAGGAGCATGCTTGAGGTGTGGGAGGTGTCCATAGTAGTTGGAACTAAATGGGAAACAGGGAGGTAAGTGGAGGCCAGATTGTGCATGGCTCAGAAAACCTTAGTAACAGAGTAGATTTTATTCTAAGAAGGGATTTAAATGAAGGTGTCATTCAATAGCCAGTGTCCAATCCAAGGGTATCTCCAAGAGGTCCTGGCTTCCTTCTATATGTACCTTTCATATTGAATAAGATATACCTGGAATTAAGAGGCTATTAAGAGAATAGCAGTGTGACTCTCAGGTTGCAAAAGGTATTGGGGTTCTTGCCTTGCCCCTTGTGAGGTGGCAAGCTGCTGAGCCACCAGGGTATGCAGGCAGTATGAGGAGAGGAGTGACGTGGAGGCCTCCTGTGAGCAGCCTGGTGCATGAGCCCTGTGGTAGGTGGGGCCTTCCCATGACTGAAGCCCAGTGGCCTCCTGACTCCATTTTCAGGAGACTGGCTCAGAGCCACCAGCACTTAAATTCCAGGTCCATAGACACTGCTGAGATTATATATACTAAGTGGCTAAATTTTGGTGGAATTTATTCTGCAGCAGGTAATTAATTCAAACGGTATCAGATGATGTTGATTGTCTGCGCTTGGGAAAGTGGAGCATGGGAGCTAGGAGGGCCCTGGCCAGCGCTGATGTGACCCCAGTGAGCGATGGCTTAGGTCGGTGCGAGGAATTGTCAGCTAATGCGATCTGCCAAAGGGTTTGCTGGTGAGGCTTTGGGGTGGGAGGACTCCGGATTGACTTCTTCATTTGGGGTCTGGGCACTTGGGTGGATGGTGGTGGTGCCATTGACTGAGGGGATGAGTCAGTTTAGGGAGGAAAATCTAGACTCCACTGAGCACAAAATAAACATTGCATTGGGAAAGAGGAAGAGAGAAAGATTGACTAGAAGCAGTTTTTCTGTCACCTATGGAGTACAAATAAGATCTATGTTTCAAAAACAACACCTTCATTCAGTATGTTGGAACTGGCTTCCTTCTTCTTAATTAAGTAGCCGACAATTAAATTACAGCCCAACTTCGAGGAGTTCATTATGCCTCATCGAAAATGATAAATGACTCTTAGTGACCTCTTCACCTCGCCAACACGATCCCACATCGTTTTGCAAAGAGCTAATGAAACGGATGGATTTCTTTCTCCTCAGTAGCAGTGCCAAGAAAAACAGAGCACACACCGTGGCTTGTGCAGAAGGCAGAGAAAGGGGCAGGAGGGGAGATCTACCCTAGTTCACGTTTGACAACTGGCTACAGAGATTCTGAAGTGCAAACCTGGAGGAAACCAAACAAAACAAAACCGCACTTACCTACGTATTTATTCCTTGTCTGTTCCATTGTTTTAATCCATTTCTGCGTGAAATGCAACACTGAGCACTCTGTGTGTGTGCATGCAAGTGTGTGTGTGTGTGTGTGTGTGTGTGTGTTTGTGTCTGTGTGCGTGTACATAAATACACATGTGTGGGGGTCAGGCCCATGCTTTCTCTTTGGAAAAAAGGAAAAAATGGGGGAAAGGGAAGGGTGACTGACTAGAGGAGGTGCTTAGGAATCACAGAAAAACCAAGGGCTTATTTTTTCCTACAGTCACCCTGAGTCAGAGTGAGGACTCAATTTCTTTCCCCTCTTTGGCTAGCAATGGGTCAAATCTGGCTTCAAAACCTGGAGGCAGGAGGAAGGAGGGGTTATAGTCAGGAGGTTGGGTTCTTGCCTTAAATCCTGATTTCACTACTTTCCAGCTCTCTGGCTTTAAGGCCTTCACTTCTCCAAGCCCATCTCTGAAATGGGAATGATTCCACTTCTAGGGGCTGGTTATGAAAATTATAAACATCAAATGCTTTACTGTTGCTGAACATAGCATGAGCACTTGGGCAGAATCTGCTATTTTTGCTGTTCTTCATTCTGATGCCAAGATTATATGTGTGTGTGTGTGTGTGTATGTGTGTGTGTATGTATGTACATATGTATGTATATATTTGCATCATGTCTTCCATGATTGGGCTCAGGAACTCTATTTAAAATATATACATGAGAGCTGGAGAGATTGCTTAGTGGTTAGTGTGCCTGCTGGCAAAGCCAAAGGACACAGGTTCAATTCCCCAGTACCCATGCCAAGCTGGATGCACAAGGTGGCATATGGGTCTGGAGTTCATTTGCAGTGGCTGAAGGCCCTGGTGTGCCCATTCTCTCTCTGTCTGCCTCTCGCTCTCTTAAATTAATTAATTAATTAATTATTTCAACAATATAAACAATATTCAGAAAATGCATCCTGCAAAGGGCTATTATTATATATTTTCTTTATAAGCCATATACTTTCCTAACATTGCAGGTTGCAGTCAGCTATAGACAATAAGTAAACACATATGCCTGGCTGCATTCCAATAAAACTTGATTTACAAAAGCAGATGGTACCTGGAATTGGTTTCCTAGCCCCAAGTTTAGGAGACATAACTAGGTAACTGTCATTTCAGTTGTCTGGATTGTATCAATACTCTTTTCATTGCTGTCTTCTGTTTATGTTGTATGTAGAACTACCCAAATACTCTAAGGTATGCCTTTCATTTGTCTCCACAGTAACCCTATAAAGAAGTGCTAACAACTAACATTTACTGGATGTTTGGCATGAATGCAGTGTGGTGATAATTGCTTAGCAGGTGTCAGGAAACACAGCAGAGTTGAGCACATTCAGGCTCTGGATCCATATGGTTGGAAGTTGCATATTAAGCCTGTGACCTTGTCCATGTCACCTGACCACTCTGTGCCACCATCTTCTCCCCTATGAATGCCTTTCTACTTGTAAAGCTCTTAGAAGTAGATGTGGCTTAGGATAGATGCAAGAACTGTTAGCTAACTCAGTCAGTCAGCACAACCACGTGGTAGAGGGGATAACAAAATTGAGGCACAGAAAAGAGAACTACGTTTCCTGAAGTTACTGGGGAAGGTGCCCAGAAGGGCAGGAATGAGCTATGTATCTTTATTAAGATCCAGTGTGTGGTCATCATCCTCTTTTTATGGAGGAAGAAACCATGAATCAGAGGAGCGTTTGCCCAAGGATGGGCTGACGAGCAGAGGAGCTGAGAGTTAGATCTTAATTTCTGACCCTGGTCCAGGACTGGCCCCCAATCCTTTCATCCTCTGTTGACGATCCTGGAACGTCACAAGGGAGTGAGCTCTGTGATACAGTGGACCTGTAAGTTCAGGAGGCAGGTGGCAGAGAGGAGGGGCGGGGTGAAAGAGGGGAGCAGGGGGTGGTATAATTGAGGTTGAGAGGGGATTTGCTACTTCCCAGCTTGGCTAACTCTATGACCAGCCCAATCTGGTGTATCAATTACCTTCTTGTTGCTAGGACAGAATACCTGACCAGAGCAGCCTGTGGAAGGGAAGGGTTTATTTCAGCTTGTAGTTTCTCAGGGAAGTGTATCATGGCGGGGGTAAAGTATGGCAGGAGCAGACAGATGGCATCATACCTTCACACCTGCAGGGGAGCAGGCATCACATTGCCACATCAACAGGAGGAAGTAGAAAGAGCCAGTGAGGTTGGACTATACCACCTGAAGGCTCACCTCCAGTGACATACTTCCATTATCCATGCTAGCCACCTCCTAAAGGTTTCACAAACTTCCCAAACAGCACCGTCTGGGGATCAGACATTCAAATACATGAGTCTAAGGGAGACATCTTACATTCAAAGCACCCACTACAGGTGGCATTCCAATGACAAAACTGAATGTTCATCATATGTTTCTTTTTCTGGTTAAGCTGTCCAGTGATGAAAACAGGAAGCTTAGCATCACACTTTTGAAGAATGAATAGCAGCTCAAGTCACTTTAATAAGGAGGGAAGCCAGAATTTGAGGTCAGCTCTCCACATATCAGCTCTTACACTATCGGCATTTGGTGAAATGACCAAGACTGTGTTGTAGACAGGAAGAGGCAGAGGGAATCCACAGACTGGGTTTTTGCTAAGACTCCATACTTGTCTCTGCTGTGCTCGTTCTCAGCTTCTGCATGTATCATTAATCCCAGGAAATGCTTGAATCTGACCAGGGTTTCCAGCATATGGGTTTACAGCATGCAAGTGGGCCCTAGGAGGCCAGAGCATTAATTAATACTGAATCATGTGTGATAAACCAACTCATTCTTAACTTTTATCTCAGTCTTCTCAGCACCTCAAAAACACTTTAGTATGATTTATCCATTCATTTGTTTATTCATTCATTCATTAGCCCATCAAATGCTTACTGAGAATACCTAATACACAAAAAGCACATTGTAAAGTGGATGGAACAATAAACCAAGCAGAAAATGACCCTGTTTTCAAGGAGCTTGCATTTAGGAAGGTTGGGAAGATCAGATAAGAAATAAACAATGATATGGGTAATGCCAATACATTAGTAACATAAATTATGAGAACAGGGTGAGGTACAGATGGCAGGTAGCTTAAGTGTAGAAATAAAATTGGTGGGCTGGGGCAAATGGCTTAGTGGTGAAGGCGTTTGCCTGTGAAGGCTAAGGACCCTGGTTCAATTCCCTAGGACCCAGGTAAGCCAGATGCACAAGGGGTCACATGCATCTGGAGTTTGTTTGCAGTGGCTAGAGGTCCTGGCAGCCCATTCTCCCTTTCTCTCTATCTGCCTCTCTCTCTCAAATAAATAAATAAAAGAAAATAAACAATTTTAGAAATAAAATTGGTAATGAGGACATGAGACAATAGAAAGGCCAAGACAATTGATGGTAAAGTCCTGCCCAGTGGGTGTGGAAATCAGAACATTCTGGGTAGGAAGAGAAGGGGTCAGTGTTGAGCACGCACTGAGGAGAGGCAAGTCAGTGCTGGCGTAGTGTTTGTGTGCCTCTATAAACAACTTGAGAGCTGGCTGACAGTCATGGTAGCATTTGCCTCATTGCGTGGAGCTCCTAAGGGAGGAAGAAGACATTCGACCAGAAGCAGCTTATGGGAGGAAAGGCATTTTGGCTTACAGTTTTGAGGGGGAAGTTGCATCATGGCGGGGAGAGCATGGCAGAGCAGGAAGGTAGTCAGCCAGAAGTTGAGGATCCCAATGACATCCTGGAACTCTGTAGGAACATCAGAGATTGCTTTTTAACTCTCAGTGCTGGTCTTCCATCACATGCTGCATTTCCTTGAAGTTATAGATGAGCTAAGTGTAAAAATAAAAATTGATTTTTACCATTTCTTGGTATCTCATTTTGGAATGACTTGTCATCTGTTACTCTGCCTCTGCCTCTAAGAGTTTCAGTGATATAGCCAGCCTTATTCTACACTGTGTCATTTAATTCTCATGACAGCCATATGATATAGATGATATTAATATTCCCATCACACAGATCAGGCAACTGAGGTTCAGTGAGGACAATGACTTGCTCCTGGTGATGTAGCTAGTGCATTGGGAATTCAACCTCAGTCTTACCTCTAGGACCAAGATACTGTTCTGTGACCTGTTAGCACAGTGCTACCTTTCTGTTTTGGTCCTCATATTAAAATTTACCCCTAGAAGAAGTCTTGAGCTTCTCAGACTACTTGTCCTGCTTTTTGGCTCGTAAGTGTGAGCACTGTCAGAGCACCGTAGCAGTTCACAGGAGTCATCTTGCCTCTCTTCCTGTGGTCTCTGGTCCAACTTCAAGAATTTCTTCCTCTGATGAGGACTTTCCTATAACCATGCTTGTGATCAGGAGTAGGGAGCAAGATTCTAGCTGATATGTATATATGATATGTATATATGATATGTATATATGTACCAGAAAAGTCCTGGTATGGAATTTCTTGTGGCAAGATTCTAGAAAGAGTTGTGACAGTTGGAGCTAATGCATGCGGGGGCTGGAGAAAATGGATCAGCAGTTAAGGCCCTTACCTGCAAAGCCTAAGGACCCAGATTAGATTCCCTAGGTCCCATGTAAGCCAGATGCACAAGGTGGCACTAGTATCTGGAGTTCGTTTGCAGTGGCTAGAGGCCCTGACATTCCCATTTTCTCTCTCTCCCTCTCTGTCATAAATAAATAAATAAATAAATAAATAAGTCAAGTGCATGTGGACTGTTTTCTGGTTAAACATCAGAATTATAATATGTGACACTGAGATTTAAAAAAAGAAAGAGAAAGGAAGGAAGGAAGGAAGAAATAGAAAGACTATCTTTCATTGACCTATAAAAGCACATTGCTGGGCTGGAGAGATGGCTTAGCGGTTAAGCGCTTGCCTGTGAAGCCTAAGGACCCCGGTTCGAGGCTCGATTCCCCAGGACCCACATTAGCCAGATGCACAAGGGGGCGCATGCGTCTGGAGTTCGTTTGCAGTGGCTGGAAGCCCTGGCGTGCCCATTCCCTCTCTATCTGCCTCTTTCTCTCCCTGTCTCTCTTGTCACTTTCAAATAAATAAATAAAAATGAAAAAAAAAATAAAAAGCACATTGCTTATAGATTCTGGGTTCTAGTGTTGAGGAGGCTGATCTTGCCTATAAATTCATATCAAATGTTTATCTTGCAGCTGTCATTTGGATCCTCTGTCCTCACAGATGCCAATGCCTAGCTGTTTTACATATCTCCAGAACAACTTAAGTTTTAACTTAAGTAAATCCTGTGACATGAAGACAGACTTGCATGCTTAAATTACCCTACATCCTTGTCATTAAGATCTGTGTTTAGAGAATTTAGTTATGGGTGGGGGTGGCAATGTATCGTTTGAGACTCGCTCTGACTGAGAAGATGAGGAAAATAGCTTAGATTGTCTTAACATCATATTTTTCAAACACATTCTTATTTATCGACACAATTTTTTGAAAATTTCACAATGCATATAATGTATTTGGATTGTATTCACCCCCATGACCCCCTCTTTCACTCCTGGTAGGCCCCTCCTTCTTTCATGTCTGTTTTGGGGATGTTCACTGAGTTTAATTAGGGTTTCTTACACGAACTTGGGTGGGGAGTATGGGCAACTTCCCCATGGCTACACCACTGAACAGCATGCCTCTGTGTCCCCCAGCAACCACTGACTGCTCAGAGCTCCTTAGAGACGGTTGGGGCCTCATAGTCCTTCCCCCAGCCATGATGGAATGTTGATGAGCCCAGTTTTGTGCGGGAAACCACAGCAGCTGTGAATTCATGACGGCAACAGCATACCATGTCCAGAAGACGGCGTCCCACAGTGCTCCTCTACATCCTCAGCTCTTACATTCTTCCCATCGTCTCTTCTGCCACGTTCCCCAGGCCTTGGAGAGGGTGACACAGAAGTCCCGTTTAAGGCTGAGCAGTCAACAAGTCACTTGTTCTGAGCACCTTGATAGCAGCACTCGTGTGGGCATACGTCTCCAAGCATGCTCTTGCCGGGAGTCCGTGGGGAGCAGCTGCTGCAGGAAAGGATTGTCTTGGGGAAAATGTAGCATGGGCGGTCTCAGCTGACTCAGCACTTCTTCATTCAGGAGAGGGTTGGAAGAGAGGTGTAGAGGAGATTGACAGGGAACCCAGGGGGAGGCCCTTCCTCTCATGGATATACCATTCCCAGGATGAGTTCCTGGGCACAGGAACCATCCTGCGCGTTGCCTCCAGCCCCAGCAGAGGGAAGTCCACACATAGGGAGAGGACGAAAGCTGTGCTTGTGGATCACATGGGAGCTGTGGGCCAGGTGGTATTATTCACTTAGTGCCGTTTATTCTGTGCTTCGCAGGAAAAGCACAGCAGGCTTGTAATACTTGAGTTTTTAAACATTAGGAAGGCTGTGATGCTATAAATAGTTTCTTGTGTCAGAGATTAAATCAACCAGGATGCCTGCCATGCCAACTTTATTTCTGAAACAACGTGTTTCAACAGAAATCAAAATACATGTTAATCCTTCCCTTCTGACAGACTCACATGAGCCTTGAAAACCACAGTGGAGAGCTTACTGAGGATGTGAAGTGGGAGAAGCTGTGTGTATGCGGCTTATCTGCTGCCATCCCTCTGCTTGGAAGGCTTTCTCCTGGACTTGTGGCGTCCTGCTGCAGGATGGTGATTGGGTCTGGCCGTTGTCTTCAGAGAAGACTGGCCATTGTGTTGTGGATAAAGCAACACAAGGATGTCTGTGAGATGATTAATCATAGGTTAGCGAATAGCTATCCAGTCCAATATCCATTCCCCCTTCTTTTGATAACAGCACTCCAGTTTTCTCTGAGAAACCGCCCTTCACACACTCTTAAGCTACGTATGCACAGATAACTCCATCTCTAGCAGCGAAGGTGAGTTCCTATCCAACCAATCAGAACTGTCCAACTCTTTCCTTGCCCATGTCAATTGGTTTTCACGGTGAACCAATGACCAAGGTGTGCTAGTTGGATTTCATTCTGGATGCTGGCTGATACCAGGAAAAGAAGAGCTCTTGTTTTTGCTCAGAGCTGTGGAACTTCACCGTTGCCACCTGATCACCTGAGACTGAAGCCAATTCACAATAAAGCAGAGAAAGATAGAGACAGATTCCTGGTGATATTGTGTGAGCACCTGGTGGAAATGAGGTGCACTCCTGGGCTTGCATCCATGGACAAGTTCTGTTTTTACTCAGCCAGACTGTGTCGGCATTCTGTCACTTAAAATTGAAATTGTCCTACCTTACTCACCTCATTCAGAGTCCAGCTGGTCCATTCAGTCAAACCAGTCAATTCAGTAACAAAAGGTATTATGGGGTTTTTATTAGTAAGATTGACTGGTTAGGCAATCCAGAACAGACTCCACTCCAGTGAAAAAGGGTAGCCATCAGGGTTAAGGAAGCAGAGCCCAGAAAACTTAGTGTGGATGTTTTGAGCAATTGCCAGCAACTTCCATGTGCTGTGTTGGTGGAAGGTTATCCTTGTCCATGGAAGAAGTATCTTCAGCCTTTGGAAGTATCTGTGAGGATGTGATAAAGTTTTCCCCTTTTCCCCATGAAAGAATCCACATGCTTTTTCTCACAAAGATTTCCAGGAAATTCTGGGAGGGTCACAGAATTATAGATACCCAATCATAAATCCCTAGTGGTTCCAGATCAAACACTAAGGATTATTTATAGATTTATTATTGATATTTCAGAATATCTCTTGTGACTAATATATGTTTTCTGGTTAAGTTTTGAAGGTTTACTGTGTTCCAGGAACCATACTTAACAGGTTATATCTTATTGTAGTTTTACAGTGACCCTCTGGAGTAGAAGTCATTATGGTCCCAACTTTATAAATGAATAGTTGGAAAGATAGAAAAGTTATGTAGCTTGCTCAGGGTCAGGCAAAATCTGCATTCAAGCCTAAAATACAAAAGAGGTAATGTTCTGAATCACTTTACTGCATAAATTATTAATGGTTCACAATTATGAGTAGTCCATCATGGTTGTCATCCTTACATTCACCTTAAATCCATTATGTTTCAGTTTGGTCCCATCCTTTCCTGTAGTGAATATGAGATTAAATTGATTCAGATCCTAAGTTAGACATACACTTTATAGTAGATTACTTAGTATCTGAAACTCAGGTTTTCTCTATGGAGAGTGTGGTTAATGCATTTTTATTGTTTTCATTTTTCTTATTTTTACAAATTTTCGCAGAATTGAAAAGGGAAAATGTGCATAAAGACTTAATATGCAAATAAAAAGTTGTGGATAGATTTAGCTCGAATGTTCCCTTGGTGGCTCTGGCTATAGCAGTCTCCCTTTTCAGAAAGAATCAGTCTTAAAGGGCTATATATTATTTTCTATAGCCTTCCCTTAACAAATAGACAGTTTGCTACAATCAAAAATAAAAATTTCATATGCTGAAGGTTTCCAGCAGTGTTTTGATACATGTATACAGTATAAAGCAATCATAAGAAAGCTGATTGGCATATTCAGTATCCTTCTGTCCTTTCTCCCTCACTTCTTTCTTCCCCACCTCCTTCCTTTATTCCCTCCATTCCTTCTTCCCTCCCTTCCTTCCTTTTTCCCTTCCTCCCTAATCTCCCTCCTTCCCATTTTCTTTCTCTCTCTCTCCCCTTAGAATGCAGCTTAGCATAGCTTAACCATATAATATTGTATTGTTAACTGCAGTCACATCACTTTTTATAGGTTACTTAAAAAAAATCATACATCTTGGCACCATTCCATGTTAGTGGAACATATGTAGATCTACTACATATATTCATATATATCTATATACATAGTTCTACTACATACACAGATATACTACATATGTAGATCCACTACATAGACAGATCTAGTACATATATAGATTTGCTTCATAGACATATATGCTACATATATAGATCTACTACATTTTTTGATCTACTGCATGGACAGATCTACTACATATATAGATCTATTGCATAGACAGATCTACTGCATATATAGATGTACTACAGTGCTTTTGACATCTGCATCTACTCCACAGAGATGGTTGCATATATTTCTTCCTTAAATGATGGACACTTCCTTGGCTTCTATTTAAAAAAAAATTAAATTCTGCAGCAGTGAATGCCCTTGTATTTATATTCTTGCTCACATGACTGGATATTTTGATGAAGCACATCCTTAGGAGCAAAATGACATCTCTGTGCTAAAGTTAATGCATAAGAGACAGTTTTTGGCATTATTAAGGGAGTCCCGGGAAATATCCTAGGGCTTGCTGGGTTTGGCTCTTGTTCTGTGAACAGGGGAACTGAACGTGCCTCCGTGGTTTCCCTGGTTGTCACACTCCCCCTGGGGTCTTCTTTACATTCACAAGCTCATCTGAGCCCTGTCTTCCTGGGAGCACTCCAGGGCTGATATTTATTGTGGCAGATTTGGAACCAGCTTCCCAAGCTGTGCACATCTCCCCCCTGAGCACATGCTGTGCACCTGCAGACATCAGCTGGGCCAGGGAGCTGCTGCCTAACCAGGCAGCAACTGGTGTACCCTTAGTGATGCCCAAGGCCACAGTCACAAACCACTGTCTGGCAAGCATGTGAGGGGAGCCTATCAGAAAAGTGACCCAGGATGAGGCAGGTGACACAGAGCTTTCACAAAACCCTATTTGGTTCATTCCTTCAGCGACTCCTTTTTTTGTTTTTTGTTTTTGAGCATCTGACATGAGCCAAACACTGTGTCTAGAGTTATAGAAACAGTATATCACCATAAACAACCCTACTTATGGTGATCCCAGCACCACAGTGGTTGCTATACCCTCCTGTACAGTGTGGCTTCATGCTCTGAGAATACTTTAATTAATTAATTCATTAATTTTTGTTGACTTCCATGATTATAAACACTATCCCATGGCAATTCCCTCCCTTCCCCCACTTTCCCCTTTGAAACTCCACCATATCTCCTCCCCCTCTCAGAATACTTTAAATGAAAAGTACACTTTATAAAAGGTGTTTTAGAAACCAGAACTAATCTGCTCAAGATAGGGCAAAGACCACTTTCCTTTAGAAAAGCAAATAACATCTCACACTGTAATGGTTATACCAATAGAGTTATTAGGGTAGAAAATTAAACCAAATGATGGTAATCATTTTCATCCTTCTCTCCTTCCTGTTCAGTTGTTTCTTCCACCCATACTGAGGTGGTTAAGGCCCACTTACTGCAGACACAGGTGACTGGTTCAGAATTGAACCCTTCATTCTGGGTACCCCACTCTCCTGGGGACTTGGGATTACAGCATCAGAACTCAAGTGCTTAGAGTGAGTCTTTTGAGGTAACCTCATTTGGGAGATATCAAAAGGGTGGAACCATGTCTGAACCCATGGGCAGATGGAACAGGGTAGGTCACATTGCAGAGAAACAGAGACCCCATGCCCCAGAGGGAAACAGAAAGCTGGATAGTTAGTTCATTTCTTGTCAGAATGCTAAAATTAAGAATCCTTTGTGTGCATAGCATCCTTGAGTTTTTCTGAAACCATTCCAACAAAACTCTGTTTTCTTTTTCCCTTCCTTTCCCCTCCCCCCTCCTTCCCCTTCTCTTCCCCTCGCCCCTAGCTAATCTGATGGTTTATCTTTCCAATAATCATCCCCATTTCCCTGGCTAAGGCAATATTTCCTTCCCCTTTGTACTACTGAAAAAGAAAGGCAATAGAAATGCTTCTTGTCATTCTGTCCCCAAAGGCTAAACAAAATCAGTTCTTGGGAGACACATTCTGTTTGACTCTGTCACTTCTCAGATGGCCTGATTGTTTTGGAAATGGGCTATACTCTGTCCTCAGGGACCTTCTAGAGGAGGCTCAGCTTGAGGGATCCCTGTATCCATTTGTTCAGCAATTACATTAGGGTGGCCTGGAAGCAGACATGGGGCAGGCTACCTCTTATTGCTCTCTGCTGGGTAGAGATGGGACCCATGGTGTATATTGGCAGAATCATCCTCAGAAATGTGGCCTCACTTGTGATGGTCTTGTAATTTTCCTCAGCAAAGCAGGTGACTTGGATATGCTTGTTGAATCCAAAATTATAATATTTGCAGAGAGAGAGAAAGAGAGAGAGAGAGAGAATGAGAGAGCATGAATGGGTATGTCAGGGCCTCCGGCAGCTGCAAACAAACTGCAGACTCATTCGCCACCTGTGCATCTGGCTTTTGTGGGCACTGCAGAATCGGACCCAGGCTGTTAGACTTTGCAAGCAAGAGTCTTTTACTGCTGAGTCATCTCTCCAGCCTCTAAAATTATAATTTCAATCCTCGCCTAGTAGTTCAAGGGCAGTGGGAAAGTATGGACATTCCTAAAGGATTTCTAATTCTCGAGTAGTGAGGAGCAAGGAGAAGAAGGATGGTCCAGGAAAACGCTTCCTGTCAGTGACTAAGAAAGGTTGGAGACATGCAAACAAATTCATCTTCCTGCTTTGATTACACAAACACACTGGAAACATGTTACATGAAGTCCATGTGCATTTATTTCAAGAAAACTGGGAGAAATGGTATCCAGGGGAGGGCTTCTGATAGGAAGGTGAGTTTAGTGTGTATTTTAGCACCCCTATGGGAATCTTCACCAAGGTGAATCTTTCCTTTCTCCAGAACCTTAGAAAGAAGTGCAGTTTCTAAGGAAAGACAAGCCAAAGGATAGGAGCCATCTCCTCCTGCTACCTGGTTCCCCATGACCTATATCCATTGCTACCCATGCCCAGTGACAAGACAAAACTCTACCCACCCCTGAAGGGCCAGCTTGGATGCCTATGCCCCTAAATTCCCATGTCTCTAGGTCTCCTTCGTGGCTTTTCTCACTTGCACAGGCATTTTGCATACGGTGCTGAGCAGCAGGGAACTCAGGCTGACATTAGGAGAAAATCTGGTTCTTTCTTTGTCTTTACTCCCCCTCCCCTCCTTCCCCCTCCCTTTGGTAGGAGCATTCAGCTGCGTATAAATGAAGCCCAGTCTCCTGCTTTTGCGGGTCGCATCTGGGGTATTCTGGACATCTCTTGTATCTATTCTGAATTTATAAAACCAGTAATTTGGCGCTCCCAGTTCATAATGCCTGACATTGTCACTGTTTGCTTAGAGTTTTGGTATCTGATATGCTTAATGTTAAGGTCAATTTTATTGATACTGAACTCTGTGCCCTCATTTCTTTCCCCATTGCATTTTTTTATTATTTTTTGAGGCACACACAAGAGAGGGTAACTAATCTTAATATCTTGTGTTCACAATTCTATTTAGCATGAAATCAGTAACTGACATATTAATTATAATAATCTGTTAAATATACTTTACCTACATGTTAATTATGGGAGACCATTCTCATTTATTTCTCTGGGTAGCCTATTAATTCAACCCAGATGGTACAGCTTTGTGAGACGGTAACACTGAGCATTTGCAGAATAAATCATGTTGCCAAGATACAGCAGCAAAAATGTTATCACATCTGAATAAGCTTTAGCATGATATAAACATGAAAGAAACTTACCTATTACTCACAAACTGGAGGTTGGTTACAAAACAGGGTCCGTACACCAAATGCAGAAAAAAAAATTTTTTGAACATGTAGTGGTTTTCTCCATAAGAGTAGATTCTTTATTCAAGAGCACTGCCCCATAAATAATACCAAGAGGGGGAAATGGAGTCCTGATGTGATGTGTTCATCATAATTTTGGATGGGGAGGGGAAGAGAGACAGCTGTGCTGTTTGGGAACATTCTGATGTCAAGACTGGCGTCATTGTGAGAAATGCTGAGACACCCTGCTTCATAACTTCTTCCTGGATGGTAATAAGCAGAACTCTGGGCTCCATTTTCTGAGCACTCTCTAGTTTGGGGCTGTTTTCTACCAGAGAAGCTTGTTCCTCTCCAGACAGAGATGCTTTCAGTGGCAGAGCTTGGTATTAGTCCATGGGTGAGGGCAAGAGCATCTTCCTGGGGAGGTTCTAATTCCACTGGACAGAGATATTTTCAGCTCAGCAACAAGGTTCAGCAGTTTCATTGTTACTCACTCATTACTTGAAAAAATTTATTTGCCAGGAGACAGAGGGGAAGAGAGAGGTAGAGGGGAGATAGAGGGATAGATAGATAGATAGATAGATAGATAGATAGATAGATAGAGAATGGATATGCCAGGGCCTCTTGCAATTGCAAACACACTCCAGATGCATGTGCCCCCCCTTTGTGCATCTGACTTTATGAGGGTACTGGGGATGCTAATGGTACTAGGGATTTGAAACTGGATGAACCTGGGCAGGCAGGTTTTTTTCAAGCAAGCACCTTTAACTACAGAGAAAGAGAAAGAGAGAGAGGGAGATAATGAGAATGTGACTATGAGTATACCAGGGGCTCTTTCCCCTGACAATAAACTCTAGATGCATGTGTCATTTTGTGCATCCAGCTTTATGTGCATGCTGGGGAATTGAATCTGTGCCAGCAGGTTTTGCAAGCAAGTGCCTTTAACTACTAAGCCATTTCCCCAGCCTCACTCATTACTTTTATGAAGATCTGTGAGAAGCTCCTAATAATATGCACCTGAGTAGCTTATTGCTACTGTGCTTGGCTGCCTAACAATTAAGCAATAAGACCCTGTTGCTGAAGATAGTACATACTTCAGTTGTAGAACATAGAAGAAAATCAAACTGTAATTGAGCTGGATGGTAGCTTCCTCCTTGTTGGCTAGCACTCATAGTGTAGGAAGGTACTATGAAGGCTGCTATGGGGAAAAAAGTAATCAACAGTCTTACCCAGCTGTGGACCCCACATGTTACTAATCTGCCAGGTAAAATGTGCCCACTGTGCAATAGTGGCATGACTGTTTGGGGCAAAGCAACCATTTTTTGATTGGAGGCATTGCATGCATGATACTGTACACATGGTTAAAAGTCTGTGGCTGGGGAGGTAACAAGCCCAGGGAGGGAGTCTACTACTGTAGTTTTATAAATGGACTTATTGTCAAATTGCCTTCTAGATTACAGAAATGGCTCAGAGGTTAAAAGTGTGTGATTTCAAAGCCTGATAGCCTGAGTTCAATTCCCCAGCCACCCATGTAAAAGCTGGATGCAAAAAGTGGCACAATTATCTGAGAGCCAGGCACACATACACTTGCACATGCATGCATGTAAACAAAGTAGTTAATTAAAATACCTTTTAATATTTATGTTTATACGCCTAGATTAGTGCTGCTCTCAATGTTGGTCGGAGAAGCTTCTTTTGCAGTGGGTGATTCATGCAGAGACTCACAATGGGTCAAACCTCTGGGAGTAAGTGATGATTGACTGCTCAGAGCTAACGGGGCATTTATATCACCCTCCCTCCAAGGCTCAAGGGACATCACCGCACAAAGGGTGAAAAGAACATAAGAGATGGAGGCTGGGAGAAGTATTGTGGAATGCTGGTTTTTGAACATGCCATGGCCTCTACACTCAGGAACTCATAGCAGCTGTTACCTACACAAGACCTGCATAAGACTGGACCCATCATTATTCCATCAGGGCTGGGAGAAAGGCTCATGAGATGCCACCCTTGCATGAGGAACTAGCTGGTAATGGTTGCTTGTGGAGAGGCAATCATTTGTTTCAGTGCTGTAGCCACTGTTCCGTTACTCATGCTCTAGTAAGTAACCCCACCACCCCATGCTCATGCAAACAACCCTAGCTAAATTGTGTCATGAAAGTATGAAGGGGGCTCAGTGAGACGAAAAACAAATGAGTGCAGTGGGGGTGGAAAGGGATATACAGGGCTATGGGGAGTGAATGTGATCAGAATTATTTACATGCATGAAATTATAAACAAACAAGTAAATAGATAAATAAAGAAGACCTGTAACAATCTTTGGGAACCAGCTGTGGACAAGGCCTATGCTGGTTCTGCTTTCACAGAGCTTATGATGAAGGGGTGCAGGGGAGAGACAAACAGTGACAGGATGGTGCCGGAGGACTACATTGGTAGGAGCATGCTGCAAAGGCCACCAGGCTCCTGCCCTGGAGGAGGCTCAGAGGTGGCTTCCCCAGGGCAATGATTTCATCACTTGCTCCCGAAGGAGGAGCTGGAGGTAGTCAAGTGGAGGGTGAAGGATTGAACAGTGGAAGGGGCAACGTCTTCAAATAGTGTATTATGCAGCTATCATGGGACTACAGGAAGTTGATGCAAGTGGAGCACGCACACAATTATGAGGTAAAGAGGAGACTTTTGAGAGATGTGGCTAGATTGGTGTGCAGGGCTGGGTCATGAAGGTGTCTGAAAGCCCTCCTCCTGAAGACAACGTGCTCCACTTATGGGTTTAAACAGTGAGGAGACATAGCCAAAATTTACATTTTACTCATTTTCCCCTGGCTTCCCAAATAACAGCAGAAGGCTGGCTGTAGCTTTTGTTAAAGCAAGAGACGTGGTGTCCTTGACTAGAAGAGAGATGGCCTGGTTCCCTGCAGCCCTGCCTACCTCCCTTCTTTTTTTTGAAGCCTCTCCTGAAATGTGCAGACTTCACAAGCTCTTCCTTCTTTGAGCTTGAATGCAATGCTTTACAAATTATTGCACAGTGGAAAGCAAGCAAAAATCAGAACTTTGGCTTGCTTCTCTATTCCCAAGAGTCCAGTGTATTAGTCCAGTATCTATGTCCACTGTGATGTTCAAGGTTGCTTTCTGACTTCTTGTTGTCGCTCCTCCATGGATATGTGACTTGTAGAAACTTGTACACTTGACCAACTCAGGATTCATGATGATCATGGCTACTTTTGCTCCATATTTATTAGATATTACACTTTATGATTTGTGGTAGCTTGAATGTAAACTGGTCCCCAGAGTCACAAGTGTTTATGATTAAGCCTCGTACTTAGTCCCCAGCAAGCGGAGCTTTTGGGAGCTAGATCTTTGCTGGATGATGTGAGCCACTGGGAGCAGACATTAGATTTATTAGTCTAATCCACTGGGTATGCCAAGCTGGCTCACTCAGACTACTTCCTTCCTGCTTCTGTGACAAGATGTGATGCCCAGCTTCTGCTCTGCCATACTTTCCTCACTATGATGAAACTTCCCCTTGCGACTGTAAGTTAAAATAAACCCTTTCCTCCCATCAGCTGCTCTTGGTCAGATGTTTTGCCCTAGCAGCAAGAAGGTAACTGCTAGATGACTGCTCTTTGATCACTCAGTCTAAAGTGAAACACTCTCATAGCACCCGTATCTCGCCTTCCTAGCACTGAGCACATGTGGAATTAGATATTAATTTGACTGGCTTTCCTATTTTGCTTTGAGTTTTGACTCCTTCACTAGACATTAAGTCCCATGGTGGTAGAAGCTATGCTTGCTTTCCCTCCTTTGCCTCTGAGCATACGGCTAGCACACAATGTCTGTCTTGCCCAAAGTAGTTGCATAACAGATGAGAAATTTGTTGATTGGATAGCTGCACTATTTTTCTAAAGTCTCTAAAACTCTTAGGGGAGCACCTGGCTCTCAGAATACATTTCATAGGAGTGCTTTTAAGCTTAGAGAAAGAGATAAAAACTGGAAGGGTAGAAATGGGAACCACAGACCAAAATATGGCATTGTATGGAAAGTTGACTCCTCTTGCCATGGTAAGAATTTAAATCAGTGAGAGCTGGAGAGATGGCTTAGTGGTTAAGGCACTTGCCAGCAATGCCAAAGGACCCAGATTTGATTCACCAGTACCCACATAAAGCCAGATGCACAAGGTGGCACATGTGTTGAGTTTGCTTGTAGTGGCTGGAGTCCCTGGCATGCCTGATCTCTCTCTCTCTCTGCTTCTTTTTCTCTCAAATAAATAAAATATCAAAAAAAAAATTTAGGAGCTGGGTGTGGTGGCTCACGCCTTTAATCTGAGCACTTGGAAGGCAGAAGCAGGCAGATCACCGTGAGTTTGAGGCCACCCTGAGATTGCATCATGAATTCCAGGTCAGCCTGGGCTAGAGTGAGACCCTACCTCAAAAAAAAAAAAAAAAAAAAAAAAAAAGAACTATTTAGATCAATGACCTCCCAAGTTCACTATAAAGAGATTTATCTGAAGGTTGGGGACTGTAGATTTGTGAAGAAATTTTGAGTATCTAAATAGCAACTCTAATATGCTTATGATGTTCAGAGGGGATGGATTACTGTAGGATTGGCTTTGAATATATCTCCACCAAGCTACCTTCTTTTGTTCAATCCCCTCGGTCATCAACTGTTTCTTGAATGGGTGAAGAATCCTATGTGCTTGATCTCTCTGGAAAGTGATGTAGAAAATTTGGTGGATAAATGTCAAGTTACTATTAGTCATGTCCACATTCGCACTGATTAGTCAAAGGAGAGGCCTGGGCAGGAAGAAAGGGTTCTAGCTGAAAGGCAGTGTTGATCCAGGTTTTACCTCTGGCTTCTCTTCTGAAAGTACATTGGGACAGTACTGAGGGCTGACATATCTGCAGAGCCCTCTGACATCGCAGCTGAGCCCCCACTCGCTGGATTGAACATCACCAGCATTCCACATCCACGACATGGTTAAGAGGAACTTCTAGCTGGGGAATATAAAATTGTAAATGGCACAGATAACGTCAGTCTGAGTTACTGTTTTCAGAATGACACAGATGTTAGGATAAGGGAGCATAAATGGAAATTAAAGAGAAACAAATTCAGAACAGATGTCAGGAAGCATTTTTTTTTTTCATGCGGAGAATCACAAATGTGTGGAATGACCTACCAGGCTCAATTGTTAAGGCGAAGACACAGGGGACATTCAAGAACTGATCAGATGGCGCCATGAGGGAATTAAGCAGTAAAAGAGGAAAGGAGCATACACATGGCAGCAGGCTCTCTGCTCCCCTCTGCGGTGCCTGCGCCCTCACTTTGCTCATGCTTACTTACTCACCTTGGATAAACATGGTGGTTTTCCTTGTTGCTGTTGTTGTTGTTGTAGCTTTTTTGTTTTATTTTTCATAGATTGCACCAATCAAAAAGTGTAATTATTACATCCTAAAGATGACATTGCAGAATGGAAGAGAGAGAAATCCTTTCCTGCAGCTAGTTTTCCAAAGGGTGTTATCATTAATGTATTGTGCATGGACGACAACATCAAAATATGTATGTGTTTGTAACGCCAGAGTAGGGCACAAGGGTGAACCAGTGAGCCCTCAGCATTCTCTCATGAAGCTGCACTTCTAAATTTCACTGCATGTAGTACATGACCAAACGGTCTCTTTGGAGAGCCTCCCCTTTCTTTCTTTCTAATGGCCTCATGGTGTCCAAGTGCTTCAAAACATATATTGCATATGTAAAACAAAAAAGAAATTAAGCTGGTTGTCAGCTTTCCAAAGGTACTTGCTGAAAAGAGTTTGAAGCAAGGAAGGGGTAACAGGATGCATGGGACTCCATTATGTTTCTCTTTCTTTTCCTTATGTCCCTGGAGCAGCCCTGCGGAGACTGTAACCAGGTGCCCTTTAGCTGGGTATCACCTGGGGATATAGCTTATGATAATAAGGATGGAGAGAGAAGGAAGCGATGACTCTAGCCCCAAGGGAAGGTAGTTGGGGATGAAAAGTAAAGTAAAACCTCATTAATCTGGACCACGCTAATTTAGAATGTATGAATAATTCAGACACTCAGGCTGGCTATAGCTTACCTTTGTACTAGATATGGTAAAAGGGTTTGTTAAGCAAATTAATAGTGTAAACAAGATTGAGGGTAGGGAATATATAGCCTACTTAGGAGAACAAATTGTTTTCACATACTTAGCAGAACCATCTGCATAGAAACAATGAATAGGTCAATTATACATAATCTTGGCCAATTCATTAATCTCAGACTACTGGGTGTCCATCCTTGGCTAAACTTTATCAACATTAGAGGTGTGATATAGAATAAGGAGGGACATTCTTGGCAGCTCATGCTTAAGGCATGTGGTTAATTTATGTTGCTTGTCCATATGTCATTTACTTCAGACTTTTATGACCTCAAAGTCCTCTTGAAAATCCTTTCTTAGACCCTATTTTTCCCCTTTATCTCTTGAGAGGATAGAAAGACCATCTTGCTAAATGCAGTCCTGGGTAGTGTCGGCCACAAGGTCAAGTACAGAAAGCTTGCCTGGGCAGCTTCATGGCCACTTAACAAGAATAGGATGCTGCAGAATTGGAAGTATGTATTCAGAGACTGCAAATACTTGCCCTTGGACTTGGGCAGACCACATATTCTCTCTGAGCATCACTTTGCCCATTTGTAAAAAGCATAAGATCAATGGCATCTCAAGACTCTTCCAACTGGACCATGCCATGATGGTCATTTATCTCCATGGAGACATGTCATCAGTATAAATATATCTGGTGATTGTGGTGCTGTTTTGACAAACAAATGATATAGCAACTAAAGCACAGAGCATAAATAAGGAAGAGTAAATCAGGAGAAAGAATGAGCACATCTGTGCTGCTAACATAGACTAAGAATTAGCTCTTTCCTCTTCTTAGGTCATGGTTACTCTCTTTCCTCCTTCTTCATCATCCGTGCCTGTTTTCATATTTTTCCCCACTGGACAGTATCAGAACTTTTACTGCACTACACTTGCTCCCAGCTCCTTTAGCCTGTGCTGTTTGTTTCTTCTCAAAGTGGAAGCAGAGGGACAGGTAGCTACATGAAATTCAAGGGGCGAAGAAGGTCCTCAGCAGCAGCGGAGGAGAGGAGCTGGATGGCTGCCACTCAGAGACCTGGTGCCAGCTTGGACACCCTTAAACACATCAAAGAGTTGTACCCCGGTGAATTTTCCAAACCTAAAGATAGGAGTGGAGCAGCAGAGATAAGTTTGGTTTCAGTCTCAGGTTCTGCCAGTCATTGGCTCAAAGTAATCAATCCAATATTGATTTTATGTACCATTTCCATTTAAGTGATTCTCCAATAATGTTTGATCAATGTGCACTTAAAACCTTTGTCACTTAAATGAGTACCTAGTCCCTTTCAGAGGTAGGCTAGCCCAATGCCATGTTAGGTAGCCTTGTCATAGTTGGGTAAACATGTTTACCTTCCTAAATGCACTTTTGACAGGTAAAGTCAGGTCTCTCTTCTGCAATTGGGAAATAGCATAGTTGCTTCAGAGGTTTGCAAAAAACAATCACATGTAAATCTCATTGAGGTGTGCAGTTGTACCCCCTTATCTGTGTATTTACTTTCTGAGATCTGCAAGTATTAAATGGAAAAATCCAGCAATAAATATTGAGTTTGGGGGCTAGAGAGATGGCATAGGAGTTAAGGTGCTTGCCAGCAAAGCCAAAGGACCCAGGTTCAATTCCCCAGAATCCACATAAATGTACATGGTGGTACATGCATCTAGAGTTCATTTTCAGGGCTAGAGGCCCTGGGGCATCAGTTCTCCTCTCTCTCTCTCTCTCTCTCTCTCTCACTCTCACACACTCTTTCTCTCTGCCTCTCTCTCCAATAAATAAAAAAATATTGAGTTTTAAGTAGCTTACATTATACAATATGATTATAATTGATTTATTTTATTATTAGTCATTGTTGTTAGACTTGAATAATACTTTATTTTTAAGATACAGGGTCTCAGTGTCATATCCCAGGCTGTCATTTAACTCACAATCCTCTTGCCTCAGCCTCCTGAGGGTTGAGATTATAGGCATTATATCATAGGTTTGTGCGCATAGTCAAAAAGTTGGTTATATGTAGAGTTTAGGACTATTTTTGTTTGCAGGAATCAACTGGGGTTCTTGGAACTTATTTCTCACAGATAAGGGGAGCCTACCTTACTATGTATAGATTAGAGACTTTCTCTGTGAAATGGAAGAAGGATGGGGGAAACTGTGTTTGGTGCCACGAGTAGCTTCAGTGGGAGGAGGGTTTTAATCAAAGCTTCTGGTCCTGCTACATCTGCCAGGCAGGAAGGCCTTGCCTCATGGGGACTCTTTTAGTGACTTACTTAAATTAACTCATCAAACTTGGAAAGGCAGCTTCTCCAGAATCACAATATTTGGTTATATAAAAGTTTCGGGGAGGCCATGTGACATCCTTGAGGAGCAGACCAAAGTGGGTGCCTTGGTCCATGCCACTGCTGGTGCAGTGCCGGCTGAGCTCCCAGTGTCTGTCAGCAAGCCTTTCTCTAGTTCTCATTTGGAATTGACTGCTTGTCATGAGTTTCACCTTCTGCAAGTGCTTTAAGTTTGCAGAGAAATGCTCATCTCTCCTCCTCTTCCAGGAGTATATGTTCTTGTTGAAGGGCCAGGCAGAGAGACCAATGGTTGCAGAAAGATAAACGTGACCTGAAGATGTAGTTTGGTGTGCCTGTTGCCTATCCCTGAATCAGCAAATATACAGAATTAAATATATACAATTAAAAACATCAGTTGAAGCTGGGAGTGGTGGCATACACTTTTAATTCCAGCACTTGGGAGGCTCAGATAGTAGGATCACTGTGATTTTGAGGCCAGCCTTAGCTGGAGCAAGACTCTACCTCAAAAAAACAAAACAAAGCAATCAAAAACCCAAATAAACAAACAAAAACCATCAGTTGATTGGAAACAGAGGTTCTTAATTCTCTCATGGCCACATCCAACTAGACCTGAGTAGTGGCTATTTCTTTATATTGAAGAATGTTCCATCTAGCTCACCATAGTCCCCACCACTTCATATTGCTTGATTTCATTCCTACTAACTGTTGTATGATGAGGTCCTCTGAGTAAAACCATGATTGCCATCTTTATCAGAAACACTTGCAACTACTCATGAGATTGGGTCTGTTGAAATTCCCTCACAGAAGGAGGAAGGTAGGTAGAGAGGGTCATGAGACCCTTACCTGAGATTTCAGGTGTCCTTGTGCCAGCTATATGCAATGATGCACAAGGACTCCAATGGTGAACAAAGTCCTGTGGCCTCAAGGGAAGGTAGAATACAGAGGATGGAAGACCAAGAGACATCTATGCAGCTACAGGGAGGTAGTCATCCAGGCTGGAATGAGGCTTTCTAGATGGGTGCTATGGCTGCTTTGGGATACGCAAGCTCCTGTAAGTAACTCTTCACCTGTGCTATGTAAGGAAACCCAATTAAATCATTGATTAGTCAAGGTGAACTCTGGTGGGACCAGCCTATAATCAGTCAGAGAGTGCCCGGCCTGTGGGGGGGATGCACTCATCAGTCCCTCCCCAGAAAAGAATTCATAGGACAACTCACGGCTGCAAATCACTGCATTTGTACTTACCCATGTTGGAGCCATTACTTAAGAATGACAGCACTCTAGCAGGTATGTGCCAAGTGAGTAGGCCAGAACTCCCTGGGTCCCCGCCTTGTCCCAGTACCCTGGTCCCAGTTGGCTCCCCTGCTGCTGCCTTAGGACTGCCTGGATCCTGAAAGCTTGCTGTGGAATTAGGCTCCTTGCTCTACCTTCCTGACTGAAGGGCCCCCGGGTCCCAAAATCCCTATTCCCCTGAGTCAGATAGTACCTGGGGGCCACTGTAGAAGCTGGCCCCTTGCCCCTGGCTCTCTAACTTCCCAGATCCTAGTTCCCCACCACTGAACCCTGTGTACTAAAGAGTACATGCAGGTGCAGTGAGTTGGCCAGAGCTCCCAGTTCCCTACCTCCTAGATACCCAGGTACCTTCGATGTAATTACAATCTATCCATCTGTTGTTATAATTCCATCATACACCAGTTTGATTCACATTTAAAACAGAACACCCACTGAAGATCCTACAAGGACAAATACTTGCTTCCCCCTCAATAGAATAAAACATTTGCCCAAGATGGGTAGATCACAATACCAAGAAAAAAAAAAAAAAAAAGAATTAAAGTCAGAAAACTGGGAGATCTTCACCAAGGATGCCTAGTCCCTCAATGGAAGCCTCCAATGAAATCATAGAGAAATTAACAGAAATTGGATCCCAAAATGAAAACACAAAAACCAATGTGACCCTGATCAAAACAAATTGCTGAACTGGAAGTAAGCCATTAAAACACCAATGATAATATAAATAAAATTGAGCAGAATCATCTCTTAGAACACTCAGCTTTATTTATTTTTATTTGAGAGCAACAGACAGAGAGTGAAAGAGGGAGAGAGAGAGAGAGAATGGGCATGCCAGGGCATCCAGCCACTGAAAATGAACTCCAGACACATGCGCCCCTTGTGTATCTGGCTAACGTGGGTCCTGGGGAATCAAGCCTTGAAACGGGGTCCTCAGGTTTCACAGGCAAGTGCTTAACTGCTAAGCCATCTCTCCAGCCCTCAACTTTTGACACCAGGCTTAACTTAGTTGAAGAAAATCATAGAAGCCTCAAAAAAGATACAAATGAATTGAAGGTAAGTAACAAATGGAAGATGTCAATAACCAGAAGATTTAGCTTAATGAAGTCTTGATCAAATGCAAGAATGAATTCCAGGAAGCATCAAGAAAATCAGACCTTGTACTGAAATCATACCTCAAAAAAGAGATGGACACAATGCAAAATAACACAAAAGAAAAAAACAAATAGAGCTTTAAAAAACCTCTCTAGAACCCCTCACTATCAGAGTTACTCATGCAGAAGACAGAAACTTTGAGTTGGAAGAGAAGACAGAAGAAATTGACCAGAAGGCCAAAAATGTTGCTAAGTTCAAAAAAATCAAGTGAACAGAATATGAGGGATTGAATTGTGGGATACCCTAAAACAATGAAACATCCAAGTCATGGGTATACCAGAAGGAGAGGAAATCCAGGCCACAAGCCTAGAGGCCATATTCAACAAAATTATTGAAGAAAAAATTTCCCAATCACTCAAAAATAGATTATAATAATTATAATAGTCAATAAGTATAATATGGCACCTCTCCTCACCATATTATAATTAAACTACCAAACATACAAACCAAAAAAAAAAAAAAAGAAATATTGAAAGGAGTTAGAGAGAAAAATCAAGTTATCTACAAAGGCAAGTCCATCAGGATCACAGCAGATTACTCAACACAAAGTTTAAAAGCCAGAAGGTCTTGGAGTGATGTATTCCAAGTTCTGAAAGATAAGAATTCTCAACCAGGTTACTTTATCCTGCAAAACTATCCATTCAAATAGATGGAGAAACAAGGGCATTCCACAACAAGAGCAGGCTAAAGGAATATTTGAAGAAAAAAACAGCTTTATAGAAAATACTTGAAAGAATCCTCCATGCTGAAGAGAAAGAAAAGCACACATACAAGGAACCTGGAAAAAATAAACAATACTCAAATACTAGTTAATACAAGAGAGCAATGGTAAAACTGGAAGAACTACAAAAAATGGCAAAAGTAAATACACACCTTTCAATAGTATCTCTTGATATTAACAGCCTCAATGTTCCAACCAAAAGACATAGGTTTGCAGATTGGTTAAAAAGCAGGATCCTTCAATTTGTTGCCTCCAAGAAACTCACCTTTCTACAAAGGATGGACACTATCTTAGGGTGAAAGGTTGGAAAACAGTGTTTCAAGCAAATGGGCCTAGAAAACAAGCAGGGGTTGCTGTCCTAATATCTGACAAGGTAGACTTCAGTTCAACATTAGTTAAGAAAGATAAGGAAGGTCAGTTTATATTGATTAAAGGCACACTCCAACAGGAGGACATTACAATCCTAAGCATATATGCACCTAACATGGGGGCTCCCAACTTTATCAAACAAATGCTATTAGAACTAAGGTCACATATAAGACCATACACAGTGGCAGTGGGTGATTTCAACACCCCACTCTCATCAATTGACAGGTCATCCTGGGAAAAAATAAACAGAGAGGCATCTAGATTAAATGAAGGTCATAAAAGAAATGTATTTAACAGATATATACAAGACATTTCATCCAAATGCTACAGAATATACTTTCTTTTCAGCAGCAAATGGAACATTCTCTAAAATAGACCACATATCAGGACACAAAGCAAATCTTAACAAATACATGAAAACTGAAATAATTCCTTGCATTCTATCTGACCACAATGGAATCAAACTACAAATCAATAGCAAGAAAGGCTATAAAGCATAGACAAAATCATGGGAACTAAACAATACACTACTAAATGATGAATGGGTCAATGAAGAAATAAAGAAGGAAATCAAAAAATTCATAGAGTTAAATGATAATGAGAACACAACATACCAAAACCTTTGGGGCACAATGAAGGCACTCCTAAGAGGTAAATTTATAGCTTTAAGAGCCTATATTAAGAAATTAGAAAGGTCATGAATAAACGACCTAATGCTTCACCTTAAATCCTCGGAAAAGCCGGGCGTGGTGGCGCACGCCTTTAATCCCAGCACTCGAGAGGCAGAGGTAGGAGGATCGCCGTGAGTTCGAGGCCACCCTGAGACTCCATAGTGAATTCCAGGTCATCCTGGGCTAGAGTGAAACCCTACCTCGAAAAAACCAAAAAAAAAAAAAAAAAAAAAAAAAAAAAATTCCTCGGAAAAAGAACAAGGCAAACCAAAAATCAGTAGATGGGAAGAAATAATAAAGATTAGGGCAGAAATTAATGAAAAGGAAACAAATAAACAAACAAAAAATCCAAAGAATCAATGAAACAAAGAGTTGGCTCTTGGAAAGTATAAACAAGATTGATAAACCCTTAGCAAATCTGACCAAAAGAAAGAAGAGACAGACACAAATTAATAAAATTAGAGATGAAAAAGGCAGCATCACAACAGATACCAGAGAAATTAAAAAAATCATAGGGACATACTATAAAAACATATCTTCCACTAAGTATGAAAATCTGAAAGAAATGGATGATTTCCTTGATTTATATGACCTACCTAAATTAAATCAAGATGAGATTAATCACTTAAATAGACCTATAACAAGTATGGAGCTCCAAGCAGTTATCAAAAATCTCCCAAATAAAAAAAGTCCAGGCCCAGATGGATTCACTGGTGAATTTTACTAGACCTTCAGGGAAGAACTAACACCATTTCTTCTTAAGCTTTTCCATAAAATAGGAAAAGAAGGAATCCTATCAAACTCCTTCTACGAAGCCAGCATCACCCTGATACTAAAATCAGGCAAAGATAGAACAAAAAAAGAAAATTACAGACCAATCTCCCTCATGAACATAGATGCAAAAATTCTCAACAAAATATTGGTAAACAGAATACAACCATATATCAGAAAGATCATTCACCCCAACCAAGTAGGCTTTATCCTAGTGATGCAGGGATGGTTCAACATACGCAAATCAATAAATGTAATACATTATATAAATGGATTGAAGGACAAAAATTACATGATCTTCTCATTAGATGCAGAAAAAGCATTCGACAAAATCCAACATCTTGATAAAAGCCCTACAGAGACTGGGAATAGAAGGAACATATCTCAATATAATAAAGGCTATTTTTGACAAGCCTACAGCCAACATATTATTAAATGGGGAAACACTGGAAACTTTTCCAGTAAAATCAGGAACAAGACAAGGGTGTCCACTGTCCCCACTTTTAGTTAATATAGTTCTGGAAGTCTTAGCCATAGCAATAAGGCAAGAGACACACATAAAAGGGATGCAAATTGGAAAGGAAGAGATCAAGTTATCATTATTTGCAGATGACATGATTCTATACATACAGGACCCTAAAGACTCTACCAGCAAACTATTAGAGCTGACAAACACCCATAGCCATGTAGCAGGGTACAAAATAAATACACATAAATCAGTAGCCTTTTTATATGCTAACAACAAACACACAGAGGATAAAATAAGAGAATCACTCCCTTTCACAATTGCATCAAAAAAAATTAATAAAGTACCTTGGAATAAACCTAACCAAGGAAGTGAAGGATCTGTACAATGAAAACTTTAAAACACTCAAGTGAGAAATTGCAGAAGACACTAGGAAATGGAAAAAACATCCTTTGTTCCTGGATCAGAAGAATCAATATTGTGAAAATGGCAACTTTACCAAAAGTAATCTACACATTTAATGCAATCCCCATCAAAATTCCAACAGCATTCTTCACAGAAATAGAGAAAACAATCCAAACTTCATTTGAAATCACAAAAAATCTCAAATATCTAAATACTGAGCAACAAAAATAAGGCTGGTGGCATCACCATGCCTGATTTTAACCTATACTACAGAGCCATAGTAACAAAACTGCATGGTACTGGCACAAAAGCAGACATGTAGATCAATGGAACAGAACAGAGGACCCAGATGTAAGTCTGGATAGGTATAGCCACCTCATATTTGATAAAAAAAAAATGCCAAAACTACTCATTGGAGAAAAGACAGCCTCTTCAGCAAATGGTACTGGGAAAATTGGATACTTATCTGTAGAAAGATGAAAATAGATCCTTCTCTCTCTCCATGCACAAGAATTAAGTCCAAATGGACTAAAGACCTTAACATCAGACCTGAAACTCTGAAACTGCTAGAGGAAAAAGGGAAACCCTTCAACAGATTGGTCTTGGCAAAGACTTTCTGAATATAACCCCAATTGCTCAGGCAATGAAACCACAGATTAACCGCTGGGACCTCATGAAATTACAAAGATTTTGTAAGGCAAAGGACACTGTGAATAAAGCAAAGAGGCAACATACAAAATGGGAAAAAATCTTTGCCAGCTGTACATCTGACAGAGGATTAATATCTAGGATATACAAAGAACTCAAAAATTAAGTAATAAGAAATCAAACAAGCCAATTAAAAAATGGACTATGGAACTAAATAGAGAGTTCTCAAAAGAAGAAATACTGATGGCATATAAGCAAGTAAAAAAATGTTCTACATCTCTAGTCATCAGGCAAATGCAGATTAAAACTACATTGAGATTCCATCTCACTCCTGTCAGATTGGCTACCATCATGAAAACAAATGACCATAAATACTGGCAAGGATGTGGGAAAAGGGGACCCCTTCTACACTGTTGGTGGGAATGCAATCTGGTCTAGCCATTGTGGAAATCAGTGTGAAGGTTTCTAAGACAGCTAAAAATAGATCTACTATATGACCCAGATATAGCACTCCTAGGCATATTTCTTAAGGACTCATCTCATTACCTTAGAGATACTTGCTCAACCATGTTTATTGCCACTCAATTCACAATAGCTGAGAAATGGAACCAGCCTAGATGTCCCTAAACTGATGAGTGGATAATGAAGATATGGAAATACAAGTGGCTAACACATACTTTAGAAAATGTTCAATATGCCTAACAATTAGGGAAATGCAAATTAAAACAACTATGAGATTTCACCTTATTCCAGTAATGATGGCAATCATTAAAAATCTAACAGCAACAAATGTTGGTGAGGATATGGGGAAAGTGGAACCTTCATCCACTCTTGGTAGGAATGTAAACTTGTACAGCTACTATAGAAATCAATATGGAGACTTCTGAAAGAATGAATAGAGACCTACCAACAGAACCAATTATTCCCTTACTGGGCATTTATCCTAAATGGTCCATGCATCAATACAGAGATATTTGCTCAACCATGTTTATTGCTGCTCAGTTCATTATACCCAAGAGCTGGAATCAACCCAGATGCTTATCATTGGACATATGGATAAAAAAGCTGTGGTAAATTTACACAGTGCAATTCTACTCAGCAGTAAGAAAAATATGATACAATGAAATATGTAGAAAAATGGACAGACTTGGAAGAGATCATACTCAGTGAACTCACACAGTCACAGAAAGACACATATGGCTGCATGGTCTCACTTATGTGAAGTTCCGAACCTGGATCATCCTGAGTTTCTGACACACCTGATAGGCAACTCAAGGCCCAGATAATATGGATGGCAGGGGTTGGAGGAGGGG
This sequence comes from Dipus sagitta, assembly GCA_036346955.1. NCBI lineage: Eukaryota > Metazoa > Chordata > Mammalia > Rodentia > Dipodidae > Dipus > Dipus sagitta. The sequence goes on along the minus strand of CM070770.1, from coordinate 233,941,223 downwards.
AAGGTGGGGGAAAACAAAAATAAACCTAAATCCAAAATGAACTGGTATAATAGAAACCTTTATTCCTGGAAATAGATTAAAAGATATAACCCTGAAGAGGAGTAAGGGGGGGGGGGATACCTGAAAAGAAGGACCCTGGGATGAAGCCTAAGCTTAAAAAGTTTTTTTGTTTTTTTTTTGCTCTCTGGTATGTAACTCCCAACACGAGAAATTGGTTGATACCCACAATAAACTATCAATCAGAGAGAAATACCAGGTCCCCAAATCAAGACAGGTTTCTGTAAAAGCACTTGATTTCTCACCTGAAGCAAAAGCTAAGACCCTATTGTTGAAGACACCATATGCTGCTAACACATTCCATGGAGAGACCTGACTGGAATCCAGAAGAGAGCCAGTCTCCAGATAGTTAGCCTATCTAGTGCTGGAAAGCACTACAGGAGCTTCTAGGGGAAGGTAGCCAACAATGGTCTGAGCAGTCAGGGGTCTAAGCTACTCAGAAGCAAACACCCTGACATGATGTACACGCCAGTGCAATAGTGGCACACAGCCTTGGTGGGTAACCAATAGCTTTCTGATTGGCTAAGAGATCTGTTCAGTATAAAGGAACCCATATCTGGAATTTGGAACCAGACCAGAATCCTATGGAGACAAAGATTATGCTCTCCAGTGTCAAGCTCTCACTAGTCTTTGGCTAAAAGAGGGGTTACATACATCACATTCTCCCTCAATTAATAATGCTTATCCCATTCAAACTCTGCTGACTTCACTCTCCATTGGAAAATCTGTTCTTGTTTTTCAGAAGGTAGCAAGACCCATGGAGATAAACTACCCCTTGCACTTCAGCCAAGCCACTGCTGAAACCATAGAGGAGTTGGGGAGATGTGCAACAGTGCTGCTTCCATGCTGAACCTGATAATCAGTGTCAAGGTGAGGGAGACAGATGCTGAGGACACTCAACAGTTACCAAAGCAGAGATCCAGAGACTCCTAAGATCTTATCACTGAAGTAGACTTAAAACTCACCCACCACAGCTCAGGGAATTTGGTATAAGAAGGGGAATAAAGATTGTAAGAGTCATAGGTTGAGACATCATCCCAGAGGCATTCCCTCCCCCCCCCCAAAAAATGACTGCCGCTCCCACAATGCATATCCCAGAGCCCCATAGGGAATACCTGCAATCCCACTCCCCAGTGTAAAGGGCGCAGGGTAGAGGGAAAAGACAGTACCAACACATGATGCATCCGTTCAAGATATGTTGTTAATAATAATAATAATAATAATAATTTAAAAAATTATTGGGGGAAAAAAAGAATGACACAAGTGCTATACAAAAGGCATTTCACAATCTGATGAGAGTTCTGTGGATGTGCTGACAAGGTGACTATTGAAGTAACCAGACCTTCTTTACTTGGAAATCCCTGTGAATCATGATTGGTTTGGAAGCTGTCTTCAAAAAAGCAGAAGAGCCAATGCGATGCCTCTAACAGCGCTGCTTTCTGTGATCAGCATTCCTGTGTACTTCACAGCTGGAGCTAACGCAGTGGTGATGCCCACAGGGAATGTGCCGCCATATGAATGACTTGTGCCCCATGATGTAGAAGGTGAGGCTGAGACCTTCAGAGTGGTAAATACTCACGTGGCCTGGAGACTGAGCCACAGGGTGCTGCTGCACAGCCCTCTGCCTGTTTTCTGATGTGGTGTGATCCACGGATGAAGCTGTGGCAAGAAATTGCGTAGAAGTTCCTCACTGGAGCAACGTGCCCAGCAGGATGGGTCCCAGGAGGACTGAGTGATGGTTGGTACGGTTGGCAATGGAGATAGCAATTGAGGTAGACGTCATTTTTATATGAAAAATAATCTTTGTGTGTATGTGTGTGAGCACACATGCGGGATGCGTGGTCAGAGGACAACTGAAAGCATCAGACCAGGCCTTCTACCTTGTCAGAGGCAGGCTGTCCTGTCTGCAGCTGTGTATGGCAGACCTGCTAGTCTGTGAGTTTCCAAGGGTTCTCCTGTCTTCATCTCCCAATGTGTCACAGACATGTTGAGATTACAGACACTCATACTACAGAATCTAGCTTTATGTGAGTTCTGAGGATCTGAGCTCATGTCCTCACATTTACATGGCAAATACTTTCCCCACCATGCCATCTCCTCAGTCCCTTGTTTTTGTTTTGTATTTAACTTGTAAAATTTCTGCTCTATTTTTTTTTTTTTTTCTGGAAAGAGTAGGAGCTCTTCTCACTCAACTCATGCAATTCAAGTGGAGTAACTCCACCCTGTGTTGTCAGGGTGGACTCATAATTCAGACTGACCACGGAAGATGTTTACACCTCTCTGCTCATGGTTTGAGGGGTGAGTGGGCAGACATGTTGGGACATTGGCAGTCAGCCACAGGGACTTCATTCCTCTACTGACCAGCACACATGTTCTTTCTTGTAGATTGCAGATGGTGGAATGTCAGCCCAGAGTGTGACAAGGGGGTTCTACCTGAAATGAGATCTAACAGATGAACGAAGTTGGAGTCCATATCGTGCTGTCTTGTTCTAGCCACACCTGAAGTCATTGCTTCCGTCTTTGGCGTCATTCCTTTCTGTCAGCGTGATGGAACACCACATCCATCTATGTCTTTGATGAATCAAAAACTAACTAAATAAAAAGTTTTCTTTTCTCCCCATGGCTGCGCTGACATTGCCCATGAGCCTCAAGCTCTGTTTCTCTAAGGCCTTGTGCACACAAGGAAATACCTCCCCTCTCTCTGTGTCATGGCTGTGCTGAAGAACAATTATGTAAACAGTTAACAGACAAGCAGTGACCCTCAACCAAAGAGCTGTACTGTCCAGTCCACATGTACTTTCTAGCACTTTGGAAGCCAGGACATCTCTGAATTTTTTTGTCCAGAATGGAAGGAGATAACATAAAAGCAGGAAGAGAAAGCATTTTGGAACCAGGCAGGGCACAATCAAAAGGTTCTTTCTACCATTATACTTGTCAGGGAAAGCATGGCAGGAGCAGATAGCAGGGTGTCACATCTCCATACCAGCAGGGCAGAAGTACAAAGAGTGAGCAGAGTATGGCAAGTGAGGTGAGGCTATAACACCTACAGTTCCTCAACAAACCTCCTCAACAAAGACTCCATCTCCCAAAGGCTCCAACAGCTGAGGATTAAGTGTGAGGCTTAGTCATAAACAAGTGAGGCTATGGAGAACATTCAAATGACCATAATAGCCTTCTTATGAGCATTAAAGTGTTAAGTGAGATAATGTATACAGAGCTTCATATCTGAAAATGGAGTTCAGTAAAGAGCAGCTTGAGATGATGGATGTGTGGATGAGTGACTGAGAGGCAGAATAGCATTGTGGGTAATGGTACAGCTACTGGAGTCAGTCCAGTTGGGTTCTCAGCTGATCTGTACTTCCATAGCATCTTTATAGCTCAGTGTTTTCATCTGCAAGATGGAAGTAATAGTGAGTAAAGAGTTCCTACTCCACAGCTACTATGTGAGTGAGACGATTCTGTATATGCAAAACATGTGTTGTGTATACAGCAAGCAGCCAGTCACTTCCAATCTATTATAATGGTATGTCTTGCATTTAGGGGTATGTGTGGTATCTTTAAAAATACAAAACCATCCTTTTAAAATATTCCTATTCATTATATAAGAAGTTATTGACCACCATACATATTTAATAATCAAATAATCATTAGTTTTTTTCTAGCTTCAAAGCAAGCAAAAATAATTTAAAAACAATAAATTTCAGTTTAAAAGATATTTCCAAAGTTTGTAAAATGTATTATATATGGACTATTTATTTTTACCAAATACTGAAATTATATCAGGTCATTTGTACTGCTCCACTACTTTAAACACAAATGAAATCCCCTAGTGAACACTAAAATAACCACATTTCTCATCTTTACATTTACTCTCAGTGTTTATTTTACACCTGCCACATCAGCACAGGAATATGTCACACCACAGGGGTTAGAGACACAAGCTTCGGCAGAAGTTAGCACAGTGAGTCTGAACATTGGTAAAATTACCCTGTTGACATGCAGCCTGTAGCTGAGTCCTCATGGGACTGGCTCCGCTGAACGACTAGGAGCTCTCTGAGTTACCTACATGCAGAATGCACTATTTATTAAAACAGTGATAAAAGGTGCTAATTTGAAGCTTATATTTATATCATTAAACTCAACTGACATGATAGCTGTTATTTAGAACTTAGGCTAAGAAAAGATTTTTTTTTTTCCCAGAGAGGAGCATTAATCACTGCTTTAGAATTTTTGGGAAATGAAATGAAAATGAAAAACAACTTTTTGTCAATTTCACTGTTGTTTCAAATTATTCTTGGACATGAAGCCCTTTATGATGATCCTCTTCAAGATTCCCTTCCATCTCAACCCCTACAGCCCTAGTTTTCTCTATTTTGAAATGAATATCTGGCAAGAATTTAACAGTGGCAGTCTAGGGAATATCACAGGAAACATATGGCAAGCTCTCCCTGCCCTTAACAGGCTGCCACTGGGTTTTAGAATAGCTTTTATCCTCTTAGTATATGATCTTTGAAAATTATATGACTATTATCAGACAGCATAGTTTTTGGAAGACACCTAGGCATGTAAAATTGTGGGTTCTTTTTCTTTTGGTTTGTTTTGTTTTTGAGACAGGCTCTCACTATGTAGCAGCACAGACTGACTTTGAACTCATAATCTTCCTGTCTCAGCTTGCTAAAATGATGGCTTGGAAGGGGTTTCTCTAGAGATGTGGGTTGTGCAGTGTTACAAAGCTCTTTTACAAATATCCTGCTCTACCTGAAAAGAACTTTCTATCCTGATTTACATTATTTTCCCATGTAATGAAATATTGAACACCAATATGGCATTCTAAATAGATTATAGGACCATATATGATGGCAAAAGAATGGCTTAGTTTAAAAAGCACAGGAAGTGGTATTCGTTCATTTTTATTTGTTGATAAACTCATGGGTCACAGTTGCTAGCACTTTAAAAAATTGCAAAACCTTTCCTGGCTCAGGGCAAATACCTAGGAATAATGCAGCCATTGAACTTAACAAATGCTCTTCTTTCCTTGGCTGCCTATCATTAAACATTGTCACTTATTTCTATTAAAAATTTTAAAAGACGTCTTTAATACTCTTTGCTGGTAGTTACATTAAAGATTTCTATTAGTTTTTAGTGTCTCATTTTACTTACTTCACTTTTCTCATTAATGAAACTAGCTCAGAAAAATGAATTGAACAACTTCTTGTCCATTGTAGATTCTGTTAATAAATTATATTTGGTTTTTGCACCACTCAATATCTTGATGATAATCTTTAAAACAAAATTTGATTAGAAAAAAAGTCTTTACATGTGATATCTCAGTTAAGATTGAAGATCTCAAAGACGACTTTTGCAACATATGTGGATGTGATAACATTTAAGAGAGCAGCTTTAGATCAACTTCATTTACGTTTATATTTTAACCTTGTCATAGTTGATAATCATTTGAAGCAATTTAAAATAATATATCTGGTTAATGTAAGTGGGCTAGGGTGGGTACTAGAGAGATAACTTGATGGGTTAAGTGTGTGCCTTGTAAGTTTGAAGACCTGAGTTCAATTCCCCAGAACCCATGTAAAAATGCTGTCCCATGTAATCCCAAGTAGAAATACGGTCTGGCTGGCCAGACAGTCTTGCCTAATTGGTTGAGTTCCAGGACAATGGGAGACCATGTTAACAATGAAGATGGCACACCTGAGGAGCAATACTCAAGGTGGTCCTTTTGCCTCCACATGCGTGAGCATGCAAGTGTATACACACACACACACACACACACACACCATTAAAAAAATGGAGATGGTTTCAGAGAATAGTTATCTCTATGTACTAACATCCCTCTATGGTACTTTTGTCATGAACAGAGTACCTGGTGGCCTGGCTGGGAAAAGAAAGTGAAGTCATCTATAGCACAATACTAATAGTCAACAATAACGTGAGGCATGTTTGTACCTCAAGACATTTACAGTCAGAGGGTGACCAAAGGTAAGTTAGCCACCATCCAGTTATATCTATGCTCATTCCTGATTGAATCAAGGTAGTCCTCCCTCCAACCAACATTTCTGATAATGCAGCATACATGCTGGACATTAGCTACAGTCTCTAAATTGTTTGATACGATCGTGTGGTATGTAATACACATTTGACATACAAAGAAGAGGAGAAAAAAGAAGTTAATAATCAGCAATAAAATAGTCAATAGAAACAGACCCATGGATGAGTCAAATATTGGAGTTAGCAAACAAATATCATAAAATAATGGAATAGATATGCTAAATAAAAGCAAGATAGAGAAAACTGGATGGAAAGAGAGACTTTCAGTAGAAATATAAAATATCTAAAAGGGAAATAATGGATATTATAGAATGAAATAATATCTGAAATTAGAAATTTAACAAGCTTAATAGCAGCAAAAAGGGATAAACCAACTTAAAGAAATGTTAAAGAAAGTATGAGTAATCGAGTGAGTGAGAGAGAGAGAGAGAGAATAAAGCAGGAACTTAGCTTCCATAAACAGACACATACACCATTTTTGAATGGTCTAACATGAATGTAATTGGAAACTCAGAAGGAAGGGGGAGAGAAAATGGAGCAGAAACAGTAAAGATGTGTTTGTTGAGTAGGAATATTCCAATATGGGGCTGGGGAGATGGCTTAGCAGTTAAGAACTTGCCTGTGAAGCCTAAGGACCCTGGTTTGAGGCTTGATTCCCCAGTACCCACGTAAGCCAGATGCACAAGGTGGCACATGCATCTGGAGTTCGTTTGCAGTGGCTGGATGCCCTGATGCATCCATTCTCCCTCCCTCCCTCTCTCTCTCTCTCTCTCTCTCTGCCTTTTTGTCTGTCTGTTGCTCTCAAATTAATAAATAAAAATAAACAAAAATTAAAAATTTCCTAGTGTGTATGATAGATATCAACACACAGAAACACAGCCATCCCCCAAATGGATAGCTTACAACAATGAAAATAGTACCTTGACATAGTGTAGTCAGCCTGTTGAAATTGAAGATGAAAAAAAAAAAAAAACTCTTACAGGCTGGCAGAGTGAAAAGACTCAGCATCTTCAGGTACCAGGAGAAGGATATGGTCATGTTCTCAGCAAAGGTCAGGCAAGTTAAAAGGCAATAGGGTAATTATCTTTACCATGTAAGAAGGAAGGAAAGCCTTCTGTTTTATCACCATTCTCCTAGCAAAAATCCTTCAGAGGTGAAGGAAAAACTTCTCTCCAAAAATTGGTATGATAGAAGAGGAAAGATAAGCCACAGACAGAAGATAATCTTACTATATCTGGCAAAAGACTTGAATACAGACATATATAGAACTCTACTAACTCAAAAATTCCCAAAAGTGGACAAAAGATGTATGTATGTATGTATGTATGTATGTATGTATGTACACACACAAATGGCTGGTAGAAATATGAGAAGTTGCTCAATTGTTACTTGTTAGGAAAATGAAAATCTAAATTACTACTCACTCAGTAAGTAGCTGAAATTGAAGACTAACATTACCAAGGGCTAGGGAGGATATCACACAGCTACAATGCTCATAATTACTGTCAGGAATATAAAACTCTAAAGCTGTAGAGAATACTTCGGTATTTTCTTGAGTATTAAACATAATTACTTATAAGATCTAGCAATACCTCTCTCAGACATTCACCTACAGGAAAAAGAAAACATGTTTCAAGAGATATTCACATCTTCTTTCTTCATAACTAAAACTTAGATACCTTCCAGATGCATTTCAGCAGATGAAAGAAGAGAAGGGAAGTGTTTCCAGGTGAAAGGATGGAACTTTGAGAAGGAACCAAGAACTTTTGGAAGGGCATGTGTGTACATGTGCAAAAAATTATTGATTACTTATAGAGCAATAACTGTCTTGTGGCATTTATGGCATAGGAAGTAAACCACAGTAATACAAAGGGTTAGGGAGGTGTATCAGACAGCTTCAGGTTCGCTGAGATGAACTTCCAGACCAGGCACAGTTATGGAGGAAGGGATTTATTGAAGCTTACAGATCCAGGGGAAGTTCCATAATGGCAGAAGAAACTGGCCTGCCTTCACAGGCCCAAGCAGAGAGAGAGCAGTACAAGCCAAGAGGTCAAAAGCCACAGCACACTTCAGGAACTCTAGCTAGGCACGCTTTGCATATCTTTAGATTGAAATCTCAAACCCACCACCACACCTTAAGATCCACACAATGGCATTGCCTCCAGCCAGATGGCTAGAGATGCAAATTACAAACAAACAACTGAATATATTGGGGGCCATCTATTCTATTCAAACCACCACATTCCGCCCCTGGCCCCCAATAGATTTATAACCATCACACATTATAAATTGTACTCAGTTCAATTTCAAAGGTCCCCATAGTCTTGACCAATGTAAGATATGAAGACCTGTAAAATCAAACAAATTAAACACTTCTAACATATAAAGGCACAGAGTAAACATTTTCAACTGGTAGAAGGCACAGCAAGGAGAGACTAAAACAATGCAAACTCAACCACCATCAAACAAACATCAAACTTCTGCAGTTCAAGTTCAATATACCCAGAGACTAACAGTCTCCAGACTTTCCAATTCTGCCTCTCCAGCTGGGCAGAGTACCCGGGGAACACTTCCATCCCAGGCCAACAGTGTGCTCTATGGTAGCCCTTGCACAGTCCTGGTATATACAAAATATCTTCAGGTCTTCATGCAAGCCATGGTCCATCTTCCAAAGGCTCTTTCAGCCTATCAGGGCATCATGCCCTGCCTCATGCCACATCTCAGCAGCAGCTCCTTGAATTATGTGCAATTCATGACTACTCTTCACATTTTCCAAAGGCTCTTTCAGCCTATCAGAGCATCAGGCCCTACCTCATGCTGCATGTCAGCAGCGGCTCCTGGAAGCATGTGCAATTCATGGCCACTCCATGCACTTTTCATGCTTCTGAAACCAATACCAGGTGTGCAGGACACAGCCATATTCTTAATTCAGGGACGAAACAAATCATAGCCTTGAAAAGCAGGTTCCTTCTCCAGTCAACTCTTTCCAAAAGTGTTTGCATTTCTATGATAGTCTTTCCTCAGGCATCCTTTCCATTGTTTTAATGTAAAGCAGTTGGACCATCTTCCTTAAGATTGCTAATGTGTTTGACAATAGCAGGTTCAGTAACCTAAAACCAGTCTCAGTGCCTGTAATTTTAACTTGCTTGAGATTTTCCAGCTTAAAATCTTAAATCTCTCAGTCCAATATCTTCAGCCAAGCACATCAGTCCATTACAAATTTAACCTTGATCAAACTCTCTGGGCCTGGGCAGCAGGACACAGCCAGCCCTTATGCCAGTAGCCCAGTTCCAACAAAGTCCTCTGCAGTCTTTCCTTCCCCTTAGAAAGCTCATAAGCCAAGCCTCTAAGTTCAATGCTGTCTGCACTTAGCATTCTCAGACTCTCATCAGAATAGTCCATAAAACTTGGCTTACCACTCCAGAAGACATCTTTAGTTGCAAGCACCAAATCTATGCCTATTCCTCCAAAACAAAGGTTCCAAAAGATCAACATCCACATAGTAAGGTTCATCTCACCCTACTCCTCGGTACCAAGTTCTGTATCAGACAGCTTCAGGTTCGCTGAGATGAACTTCCAGACCAGGCACAGTTATGGAGGAAGGGATTTATTGAAGCTTACAGATCCAGGGGAAGTTCCATAATGGCAGAAGAAACTGGCCTGACTTCACAGGCCCAAGCAGAGAGAGAGCAGTACAAGCCAAAAGGTCAAAAGCCAGCAGCACACTTCAGGAACTCCAGCTAGGCACGCTTTGCATATCTTTAGATTGAAATCTCAAACCCACCACCACACCTTAAGATCCACACAATGGCATTGCCTCCAGCCAGATGGCTAGAGATACAAACTACAAACAAATAAACAACTGAATATATTGGGGGCCATCTATTCTATTCAAACCACCACAGGAGGCAAATCAATGATAAGTTCACAATTTTAAAGGTAAAAATTGGTATTGAGTTTCCTGAAGGTCAAAATAAAGAATGAAACATTACTATTTTCATGTCCACAAAAATGTATGTTTTCCCCTCAGGCAACAAAATTTTCATGTGAGGACTGAAATAAAACTTTCATTTGTGACTTACAAAATGGATAATATATTCAGACTTCTCTATGCTAGATAAACTAATGGGAGTAATGGGGTTTATTGTTTCATTTTGCTTTTGGGGTGGTACTGGAGATGGAACCTAGAGACTTAAACATACTAGACATGTGTTTGCTTACTGACCTACATCCTTAGTCCATATCTGGAAGTTTCTTAAAGCATCTCCATCCTACAAGCCTAGAGTATAATGCTAGGGCATGGCTAGTAAGGGCTTTTCTGTTGGTAGACTTTATAGTCTGGTTTACCACTCAGCCCAGAAGGGTTACATGATTGGTCAGAAGATCCTTTCCTCTCACTGTTCATCACATAGTTCCTAGAAATTACATTCATGAACATATTTGGAATTGACTGAACTCATGCTATATCAATACTTACCTTATATACAAATGAGTTAAATATCTTGATTAAAAGAGATTGACAAAATGGATTTATTATTTATTTGAGAGAGTTACGAGAAAGAAAGAAGGAGAGAGAGAGAAAAAAAAAATGAATGGGTGCGCCAGGGCCTCTAGCCACTGGAAACAAACTCTGGATATATGAGCCACTTAGTGCATCTGGCTTCACGTGGGTACTAGGGAATTGAACCTGGGTCCTTATCTTTGCAGGCAAGTAGCCCAACTGCTGAGCCATCTCTCCAGCCCTGACAGAATGGATTTAAAAAACTATAATATATGCTTTAAAATCATCTAATATATGTTGTCTAATAGAAATCCATTTGAAACAACAACTGCTAGTAATGTTTTGACACATTAAAAATCCTAGACAACTTATACTTTGCCCAAGGCAATAAAATTAGTTCAAAGCATTTGTGTAACAATTTGACTAGCTTCTTATCAAAGTTTAGAATCCAAACCAAAACAATGTTAACACTGGCTAATATTAATGTTGCTTTTCTTTCTCAGCAATTCATAGATTATATGTGTTCACAGAGTGACTACTTGGGTCCAGATTATGATCTGTTTTGTACCCATGTGACTCTCAAACTCAAGTACATTTAATCACATCAGCTCTGAGATTGGAACAGGTTGGTTATTAAGACAGAGACTTGAAAACATTGAGTTCTGAACACAGAGAGAAAGCACTCCTTTATTCCTGGGAACATGAATGTCAATGAAGTGAGACTTCAGTAATCTAAAGAAAAAGAAATTATATTTTTGAATCAGAAAAAAAGAAAAACTAAAGTTAACCAGAGACTTGGTCTGTGAGTATATAATGAAATATTTTTATTGTTTTATCACTATTCCACTATTGAAAAAAGATATTTTCCTTAAAGGTTTAACTATTTCTTTTGTCTCTCCATATTAGAAAAAAATAATATATTTTCAATCTGTCTTCCAAATTTTTTGACTAGTAGATTTGCATCACTTGGATAAAGCTGAGGAATAGTCCATCAATGTGTTACCTAAGGATAGAAACACTTTTCAATCAATTTCAAGGGGCTTTCAAAATCCTAATACCCAAGCTTGATAAAACCTCACAAAATAAGAAATTCAGCCTCAGTTTGGAATATAGAGGCCATAATCCTGAGTATTATTATACTTGTCAAATTTAATACTTCAGGGTCAAGTCAGTGGAAAAGAATATCTCAACATGACTTGCTATGTAGATCTAATCACTTATGGCCTTACATAGATTGACCATAAAAAAAGCTTACTAGAAGTTGAAGTTGCCAAAACATTTTATTTCATTGCTGAGGAAAAAAAAAGTGCTTTGAAGGAAGTTAGATGTTCTGAACAATGGACTATGATAATGTATGTTTTCTGTTTTCTTGGTATGTTTTTATTGTTGCGGTAAATTATGGGCAATTTATGATGAGGCTCTTGATTTATTTTTAAAGGAGATATTAGCTTTATTATTTATTGATTCTAATGGATTTCTTCCATGAACACTCCATAAATATTAACATATCTGATGGATGGAGAAATCTGTTGAAAGTGAAAAAAAATATGGTGCCTGATGGATGGCACTGGTTTGATGACACCTTCATTTTATGTTGTTTGTTTTTTATTGCTTTCCTAGAAAAAGTGCAATTAATTAGTAACAGATGTCAATGGAAGAAGAAATATAGTGTTAATGTAGTAAAGTATATATTCTTCCACCAGAAAGAAATGTTATCATTATTTCTAGAAGTCTGTGGTTCTGTGTTTTGTTTTTTGTTTTTTTCTGGACACGGTGGAACATGCCTTTATGGGAGAGAGAGAGATAGAGAGAGGAGAAAGAATTGGCATGTCACACCTCCAGCCACTACAATTGAACTCCAGACACATGGTCCACCTTGTGTGCATGTGCAACCTTGTGCACTTGCATCACCCTGGGCATATGGCTTAGGTGGGATCTGGAGAGTAGAACATGGGTCCTTAGGCTTCACAGGCAAGCACCTTAATCTCTAAGCAATCTCTCCAGCCCTGTGGCTTTGGTTTTTAAAGTTTTCCTAAATTCAAATTTACTAAAATGTTTTCTTCCACTTGCTGCTGAAAATAATTTTAATAGAACCAAAGTTTATATTATTAAACTCTGAAAATGATCAGTGAGTGACATAGTCATCCATGATGTCAAATATTTGGAAAATGAGGTACACTTGCGAGGTTCAGTGTGTGTGTGTGTGTGTGTGTGTGTGTGTATTTCTTCAATAAAAAACAATATAAAACAGACTTGAGCATGGTGTATGCCTGCAATCCGACCACTAGGGAGGCTGAGACAGGATGATGGTGAGTTGGTGGTTAGCCTAGAATACATAGTTCAAAACTACTCTAGGCTATTCAGAAATATCTTGTCTCAAAAAAATCTGAGGCAATATGCAAATATTTACAAATTGAGTATAATTTTTACTGCAGTGACTTTCTTAATATATCTGAGCACCACATTTCCCCCTATTGTCTTAAAAAGAGAGTTCTCAAAAATTCATGGTTCATTGGATCTCCTGAACAGCAGAACCCTAGCTCACCTGTAGCATTTCTGCTTGGGTAGATCTGGATTGGGCCCAAGAATATTCGTTTATGGGGGGCAGGAACTCTAATTTTTTAATAAAGATATTTAATTTATTTATTTGCAAGCAGAGAGAGATAGAAGAGAAACAGAGAATGGGCATGGCAAGGCCTCTAGCCACTGTGAATAAACTCCACATGCATGTGCCACTTTGTGCATCTGGCTTTATGTGGGTACTAGGCTATCAAACCTGGGTATCAGGCTTTTTAGGCAAGTGTCTTAACTGTTAAGCCATCTTTCCAGCCACTAGGAATTCTACTTTTGGAAGAATTCTGTAGCATACAGATATTAATTGAAGGTTTATAGTAGTGATAGATATTAGTGAAAGTTTATTGTAGTGGGAAAGACATAGAGATAGATAGGTGGTGATGGATGGATGGGTAGATGATAGGTAGAGAAAAATCTCTCTCCCTACATGGGACATCCAGCATAAAATGAAGGCAGAAACTAATGTGGCAGGAAATACTAGTTTTAAAATGTCTTTCAGTAGCTATTCTTATTTATATACTTGGTCCAGAAATTTTAAAGTGAAAAGTCTACTTGTAAAGAAAAGATAAATGCATCCAGGAAGGGTGAATGGCCAAAAGTCCACCTGTGTCTTCCTCATGAACGGGAAGAATGTGGGTCATGAGTGAGGGTATAACGTCAACCTATTGCATTAATAGAAGTAAGCTACACATTGGGAAAATTATTCCCATTTCATTTGTTCCCTTCCTTATGATTGCAACAAGAAGAGACTCTTTTTTAATCTTTTTATTTATTTATTTGAGAGAGAGAGAGAATGGGTGAACCAGGGCCTCCAGCCTCTGCAAATGAACTCCAGACACAGGCACCACCTTGTGAATCTGGCTTACGTGGATCCTGGGAATCATACCAAGGTCCTTTGACTTTGCAGGCAAGTGGCTTAACTACTACACCATCTCTCAGCCCAAGGACAGACTCTCTCTCTCTCTCTCTCTTTCTTTCTCTCTCTTTTTTGGGGTGGGGGAGTTGAGGAGGGTCTGACTCTAGTCCAGGCTGACCTGGAATTCACTATGTAGTCTCAGGGTGGCCTTGAACTCACGATGATTCTCCTATCTCTGCCTCCTGAGGGTTGGGATAAAGATGTGTGCCGCCATGTCTGAGCAGTCTCTTGCTTAGACAATGTTTTTACGTCTCTGCAGTGTCTTCCCCTCCCCTCCCCTTCCATCCCTTCCACCTTCATTACTCCTTCTCCATCCTCTCTCTGTCTATGTCTCTCTCTCTCTCTCTCCCTGCAAAGCAATTGCGTATAGCTAAGCAGAGGACCGAAGCTCAAGAAAAACATGGAAAGCTCTGTTACTTTTGTCATATCCACAAAGGCTCACAGACTTTAACATCCATGTACACACTTTCTGAAGGTTTTTCAAACGAAGCATATAGTACTGGGATTTCTGAAATTATGTGCATATATAAACATCAGGTGATCAAACCAACATGGATACTATGAACTTCTGTGATATTTGTTTTAGAAAGAAAGAGAAATGAAAAAGGAAATTTTATTAAAACTTTCACTTTTGAATTACACAAGACAGTTCTGAACTTGAATTTCTGACTCTTCCAATGTTAACTCCCAGTATCTACCACAGGGGTGGCTCACTTGAGGGTCTCATGCCCTTCGACACTGTACTAAGCTCTCAGGGTTCATCGTCTTAATTTTCAAGCTGCTATGCATACCCAAGTGCTACTAACTCAGTGGTGGATGAAGGAAATGGCTCATGTGCTCCCCATCAAATAGCTCTAAGTGGCAGGCTGGGATGTGATCCTTAACTTCTCTGATTGCATGTGGTTCTTCTGCAATATTCCTTCTTTGCTCCCTCTTTTAATTTCTAATGAAAGTAAGAGGAAGAAAGAAAAAGCATGTTTTATACTTAATCTCATGTCCACCATTTCATTTCTTCTAGATCTGAGCTCCCATGTAGCTCATTCAGGTGTGAGGAACCTCTGTTTTTCTCATTCTGCACATTTGTTTCTGAAACTCTCCAGTGTCTATTCCATCCCAGTGTTTGAAGGACCTGCTTTACCTGATGTCAAGCTCTGGGTTGGCAATGTCAGCACTCTGAAGATGGTATTCTGTTGTCACCATGTGACTGCTGCTTTTCCTGAGAAGTTGGCTAGGAAATATCATTATTTCTGTCTGTGACATGTGTCATTTTACTCTGGGTGTTTCATGGGTTTGTTTTCTTTTAATTTTTGGGGGATTTTATGTATAATTTGTTTCATTGTGGTTTCTCCATTTATCCTACATGGGGTTTATTGAATTGTGATGGTTTTTCATAAACTTTGAGGCTTTTACATCATTACTATTTTTTAATTTAGTTATTTATCTATTCACACACACACACACACACACACACACACACACAAATACAGAGATAGATAATGGGCATACCAGAGCCTCTAGTCATTACAAACAAACTCCAGATGCATGCACCATCTTGTGCATCTGGCTTTACGTGAGTACTGGGGAATTGAACCAGGGTCATTTAGCTTTGCAGGAAAGCACCTGAACTACTGAACAATCTCTCCAGTCTGCATTACTATTTCTTAAATGTCTCAACCCCATTCGTGAGCTTTCTCTCTCTCTCTCTTTTTTCTGCTACTCTGGTCACACTGTCTGCT
The DNA here is from genome assembly GCA_036346955.1 of Dipus sagitta. NCBI lineage: Eukaryota > Metazoa > Chordata > Mammalia > Rodentia > Dipodidae > Dipus > Dipus sagitta. Next base: position 233,925,379 of record CM070770.1, on the reverse strand, counting down.
ATTACTCCATCCACCAAATCACCAAGGCTCTTTTGCTTATTATCTATTAAAACGTGTCATCTTATTGAATTATTGCATTTACTCTGTTTGATTTTATTTAAGTGTATGTGCTATGAGTGTGTGTGCGCTTGTGTGTTTAGGTGCATGTGGTTCCAGAGGTCAATGTCAGAAGTTGTCCTCAATCACTTTACACTTCATGTTTTGATATAGGGCCTCTCACTGACCCTGGAGCTTATAGCTTCCACTAGGCTAGTTGTGCAGCAAGGCCTGGGTATCTTCTTGCCTCTGCCTCCCGGGCTCTGGGATTACAGGCATGCACCATCCACCTGGCTTTTACATGGCTGCTTAGGATTTAAACTCAGCACCTCACACTTGTGCCACAAGTGTTTACTAATGAGTCATCTCCCTGGCCTATGACTTTACTGGTTTAGAAGTCAGAGCTCATTTTATCTCCTATGTCTATCATGTAGCCCATGCAGTGAACTTTACATTTAGATATTATACTTTTATTGTATGGAACTTCCATTTACCTTTTTCTTCCCCGACACTGGAGATGGAGCCCATTGTCTTATGCTTGCTAGGCAAGTGGTCTACCACTGAACCAGACTCTCAAACCCCCAATGAGTTTTTTTTTATAGTTTCTGTTTCTACCCCATCAAATTATGAACTATATTTTCCACTTAAGTCCTTTGACTATATTTATAACAGTGGATTTAAAGTCTTTCCCTGTCATTGCAATATCTAAGTCATGTTGGGGTCTACTCTATGGCTTTCATCTTGATTATTTGTCACATACCCTCTTCTCACCATGCGTGTAGTGATTTTTTTCTTATCATGGACTGTGATGATAGATCATATGGTCTATGGCAGGTGAATTACACTGCTTCTTTTTAAAGACTGCTGAGCTTTGTCTTTGCAATCAACTTGCTGTGCTCTTGAGAATCTGCACTCCACTCTTAATGTCATTGGAGGTACTCTGCCCTGTGAAACCTTGCCTTGACCAGCCTAGCCCATCATTTGACCAAGGACACAAAACTTCTCCATGGAAACTTCTGGAGCATCAATATTTATGAAGGAGCTTCCTTTGCAGAACCCAGCTGTTCCACCCATCTCACATTCTGGTCTCTGTTTCCTCATCATGCTTTGCTTGGGTCTGATGCTCCTGACATTGTCAGTAAACTATCTCTATTTAGAATTCCATACAGGACTCAACCCACATATGTTCCCTCTTTAATATTTCTGCACTATGTTTTATTTGTTTAAAATGATTATCTTCACTCTTTTGTTCAGTGTCGTAGCAATCAGGACAAGTCCAATACACGTTACTCTGTGCTTGATAAAGACAACAAAATAACTTCCCTTCATTTTTCTCCTCCTTCTTTGCCTGTGACACTTCTTGCCAGTCCCACTTACTTAGCTGCTTCCTGCTATTTAAAATAGGCAATGTTCCATGAAGCTTCTATTTATCACCTTTTCTATTTTCTAAGACATGCCATGGTCTATTTTCATCTATCTCTATTCCCATTGTTCCAACTCATTTAATAGTAATCAACTCAAAGTACAGTGAGTTCTTTATCTGAGCCAGGCATGGTGGAATCACCAAGATAACCCACAAGATCTGCCTTCAAGGAGCTCCTGGTCTATAGGAGGGAGGCATTAGAATACAACACGGTTAGATGGTTGCTAGCACAGAAACAAACTAATTGTGGCAGGGAAATAATCTGGACCTCTTTATGGACACAAAGAAGTGCTGGATTACAGTCTAGAGTAGCAGAAGGTGAACAAGAGAAGGAAGACATCCTCAGAAGATAAGAGAATTCCAAATGCCTGGTCACATTACCAAAGCATGCAAGGATGGAGTGGCCACACTCAGTTGTGAGGCCTTATGTCTGTGAGAAGCTGGAAGATCAGTAGATTGAAAGGCAAACTTGGCCTCATCCTCCCCACCAATTTCTATTTCCAGCTTTATTGAGGTGCAATTTATAAATAAAACTTTAAAAGTGTACAATGTGATGATTTGTTTTATGTATGCATTGTGAAATGCTTGCCATAATAAAGCTAGCTAACATGCCCATCACCTCTGCCCCTCCTCCAGGGGCATACAGGTGTTAGTGGTCATGTGCAGCCTTTTATGTGGGTCCTGGAGATTGAACTCATGTTCTCTCAGGGCCCTTTCAGGCACTCATGAAGCCTTTGAAACAAAAGTCATTGTCCATGAAAGAAAACAATTGACAAATTAGAGTATATTGAGGTTGTCCATCAACCAAAAATAAAACGAACATCCAGCAAAATAAAATGAACAGTCTGCCCCCACTTTGTATATCCATGAAGACACTTATTAATGATATACCCAAAAGTCTTGTAGAGATAAAGAAAATCTAATAGAAAGATAAATAATGAACTTGTAATTTGGTGGCATATCACTTGTGTAGTTTTGAGTTTGATCCCCAGTACCACAAAATAGGAAAATAAACAAATAAAAACCCAAAGACAAAACAAAAAAGGAAGGAAGCCCAAGATAATCGAACTGATAATTCATAAAAGAGCCAATTAAAGCCGGGTGTGGTGGCGCACGCCTTTAATCTCAGCACTCTGGAGGCAGAGGTAGGAGGATCGCCGTGAGTTCAAGGCCACCCTGAGATGACAGAGTTAATTCCAGGTCAGCCTGGACCAGAGTGAGACCCTTCCTCGAAAAACCAAAAAAAAAAAAGAGCCAATTAACACAAAATAATACATTTTATGAATCTTCTATGAGACAGAGAGTAAAATTGTAATGTAATACCACTTATACACCATCCTGATGATTCAAGTGGCTAACAGGAAAGACAGAAAACACCAAGTCTGTAAACAACAACTTAACTGGGTCACTAGAAGTAGAATTTTAAGTTAATGCAACCACTTTGAATAACTGTTCGACAATATCTTCTTCAGCTGAACTTACACCCTCCCATGTCAAAGAAGTTCTCCTGGGCATGCAGACAAACAATATGCATAGTTGTCAGAGACAATACTGAAGTGTTTACACGAGAACGAACGATTTGTCACAGCCTGAAGTGGAAAGTATCCAAATGTCCATCAACAGTAGGACAGGCCCATGAGTGGTGTGGTGCCGCAAAGGGATATGTTGCATTGAGTGTGAGCAGTCTACAGCCACATGTAACATGAACAGATGTCACAAACCTAATGATGAAAAGAAAGCACCACTCAAAAGTCTACAGTATTCTTTCAGTTCTTATAGAACACCAAATGGCTAAGTTAATCCATGTTGTTACCAGTGACAATAGTGGTCTCTCCTGCGTAGGTGACGAGACAGAAATCTCAGTATGAAGGTGTCTCTGTGGTGTTGGTTACAGCATGTTTTGCATTTGGGTAATGTTCAATTTCTATCATTTATGGTGCTGCACACATCATTTAGACATCTATGCCTCTGTGCATCCATTGTATCTATGTCCATCTATGCATCTCCCATAGTTTTTTTTTAAATTTAATTGGCTTGTGGCAGAGCCAACAGAGACCCGCCCCTTTGGTACTGTTGATTGAATTGAGCTAAATGAGAATTTTCCGGTTATGATTGCCCTTGTGTTTTGAGAGAAGAATCCATTTTATATTTTCTAGAGCTCCTGCAAGTGCCATGTGAAGGAACAGAGTGGTTTGGCATCTGTCCCAGCTCCTCTCTTCAAGTGCAAGGTGTAATCTGCCTTGTGGGCAGACACATCTCAGAAACTTGATTGTTCTTTGGCTAAGACCAGTGAGCTTTCGAGACACTCCACACTGCACAGGGCTTATCAAATGCTCAGGAGTTGCTGCACAGAGAAGTGGCTAGCGTCTACTTCTTCTAAGGTGTTTAACTCTGAGGTGGTCCAGAGCTATCCTCTAGAACCCCGGAGAGGTCAACTGCTGTCACTTCTGCTGCATGAAAGCTCTGGAGTCTTGGTTCTCCTCTTTAGTACTTACCACCACTAAGCTGTGTGGCTTTATAGTCATTTCACTTCTTTGGGCAGTTGCCTTCTGAACTCTTAAGTCTCAGGTCCTATGTTTCTGTCTCATGAAGCCTTTCTTTAAAGCTTTCCACTGGTCCAAGTGTAGCCTCCTTTCTATATGTTATTTGACTTTGTAAAGTGTCACCTCAACTCTTAGTATTGTCACATGCTAGTGGTGTTTTTGTAGGTCCATGAATTGTGGGCATTTGCAGAAATGGATTAGAGTATTTTCTTTTGCTTTTATGTCCTTATAATTTTGGCCTTTCTCTTAATAAAGTTTTAGGAGCAACAGTGGCATTGAACCTTGACTATCTTATTGATAACTGGTATATGTCATTATTTTTAATTAATTAATTTATTTGTTTAGTGTATGTATGTGTGTATGTATGTATGTATGTGTGTGTGTGTGTATAAATGTTCCAGGGCCACTTGCTACTGAAAATGGATGCCAGATGCTTGCACCACTTTTTGCATTCAGATTACCTACATGCTTGGGAATTGAACCCAGGCTGGCAGGCTTTGCAAGCAAGGAATTACCACTGATCAATCTGTCCAGCCCTAATAACTCATCATTTTATTGATAACTAGTATATTTATTTTACCTTCTATCTTATAGACTGTGGTGGTTTGATTCAGGTGTCCCCCATAAACTTAGATGTTCTGAATGCTAGGTTCCCAGCTGATGGAGATTTGAGAATTAATGCCTTCTGGAGGGGGTGTATTGTTGGGGGCAGGCTTATGGGTATTATAGCCAGTTTTCCCTTGCCAGTATTGGCACACTTTCCTGTTGTTATTGTCCACCTTATGTTGGCCAGGGGGTGAAGTCCACTCTCTGCTCATGTCATCATTTCCCCCTGCCATCGTGGAGCTTCCCCTCAAGCCTGTAAACCAAAATAAACCTCTTTTTCCCACAAGCTGCTCTTGGTTGGGTGATTTCTACCAGCAATGCCAACCTGACTGCAACATAGACAATAAATATATCTCAGTATCTTAACTCGTATAACTAGTATATTTCTAACAGATGACTGGTGCCTGACACTCAGTGCCTAATAATGATTTGTTGAATGACTACAAGCAAGCCTCATTAAAGGAGAGATGTCTGCTATTCCTTTCCCAGTGAGTCTGCTTTTCTCAATATGCATTTTTTTTTCATATGTAACTTTATCATCAAGAGTACTGGAAAGGGCTGGAGGGATGGCTTAGCAGTTAAGACACATGCCTATAAAGCCAAAGGACCCTGGTTCAATTCCCCAAGATCAACATAAGCTAGATGCAAAAGTGGCACATGCATCTGTTCCTTTGGTAGAGGACCTTTTAAACTTGGCATTTCATAAACTCAATGAACTTTTCATTATACAGCACTTATGAAAGGCCTGAAGTATTATAACTCCATAGAACAGAATTGGGGCAACACTACCTCACGTTTACTCGGAGAGGATGAATACTTACTTGGTGCCATCCTTACAGTGCCACGGCATCTGGCTGCAGGAGCTGTGCTGTGCGCACTGTTAGGGGAAATTTCTCACAGTTCAGCCTGCATGACTGCTAGCACAGGTTTTGTAACACACACTTGGTTTTGCAAGTATGTTGCAATTCTTCTGAGGACAGGAAATGCATTCTCCATTTCTTCCTTCATCCCTAGCTGCCAACAGGACCTCCTTTGCACAACGTGGGAGCTCCTTTTGGACTTTCCTTAAAATATGATGTCTTGAGGACTGGAGAGATCGCTCAGTGCTTAAGGCACTTGCCTGCAAAGCCTAACAACTTAGGTTCAATTCCCTAGTACACATGTGAAGGCAGATGCACAAAGTGAAGCATATGTCTGCAGTTCATTTGCAGTGACTGGAGGCCCTGATGCACTCATTCTTTCTTCCTATCTTTCCTCTTTCTGCTTGTAATAAATAAATAAAAGTGCTAACATAATACAGTGGCTTCTGTAGTATACTAGAGTAGGGTTAGCCTTAGGCCCAAGGGTGATGGAAGCAAACTTTCCTTTTCCTTCTTGGCTTGGTTTCTTTCTTCTCTGCCTGGCTTCTACTCTGCTGCACAAATCCTCCCACGATGCTTCTCTGATCTCAAAGTTTGTGCCTCTGCCTCAATCATGGGTTACAATCCTAACTCTTAAAGCCTTTGTATGATGATGTCCTGGGGTTGGAAGGATTGCTTAGTGGTTAAGGCATTTGCCTGCAAAACCAAAAGACCCAGGTTTGATTCCCCAGGATCCAAGTTAGCCAGATGCACAAGGGGGAGCATGCATCTGGAGTTTTTTTGCAGTGGCTGGAGACCCTGGCAAGCCCATTCTCTCTCTCTCTCTCTCATTCTCTCTCCCCCCTCTTTGTCTGTCAAATAAATAAATAAAGATAATAATATATATTAAAAAAAGACACTCCAGAACCATCCCCTACCTCATCTACCTCATCCACTATATAAAGTTATCATGAGGCCTTCTATGAGAAAGCAAGCCTTTAGCAATCCCTGAACTGCTAACACCTTGATTTTAGACTTCTGAGCCTCCACAAAGGTAAGAAGTGAACTTATATAATTTTTGATCTGCTGAGCATATGGTATTTTTGTTATAGAAACTTAAATAGAGCAAAACAAAAACCTTTTCCCCTTACACTCCCATCGAGACATTTTTTTAATCTTACAGTTTAGTCTTAATTTACTCCTCTCTCAAGAGGTAGTTATTCCTTAAGTTTTGTCTTCTACAAGGGATGGAAAGCTTGGAACTCTGTTCTAGGCATTGGTGAGCTGGAGGTACACATTTGAGATAGCAACTCCCACTGGCCAATCATAAAATAATTGCCACTTTTGTTCATGATTAGACCTAGCCTGGAGAGGCCATCTTTCCCCCTTTACTCTTCTTCTGGAAGCATATCCTGATCTGCCTCCCCCCTTCACCTGTGTACTTGGATAAAGTTCCATGTGTGGTCATGGATGTGACTCTTGCCCAGGCCAGTCCACAAAGATGATTCCTGTGGTCACTAGAGTTGGCCAAGGGAGGATGCTTAGAACAGAGCCAGTGAAACATGATGAGGTTTATACTGAGACCTCTGGATCCTTAACATAGAAGGAGCCAGAACAATTGTCATCATCTGCTCCTGTGTGGAGCCAAAGAGTGACACAGAGAATGAGTGAAATTGAGTCTCCACGGCACCTTTTCATCTCCCCAGACAGTTCAGTAGGAAACTTTGAACAGAATAATAATAATCATGATAATAAGAGTAATTTCCAAACAATGAGTAATGACCATTAGTGATTAGTGAAAATAAATTCACCGTTAACATTAAAAATTGAACTAGCGACTAGGGGAGATGGCTCAGTGGGTGAGAGCTCTTGCATGAGGGCCGGAGACTGCCTGTGTTTGATTGCTAGCACTCATGTAAGAAGCTGGGTATGAACATGCACACTTGTAACCCCTAAACCTATGGAGCATTGAAACCAGAGAATTGGTGATGCTCATTGGTCAGCCAATCTGAGTGGAAAGGACAGCTGTGGGCCCAGTGAGAGACTCTGTCTCAAAGCAACATGCAGAGAAGCAACAGAGGAGGAGACCCGCCATTGTCCTATGGCCTCTGCACACAGGCACAAAGGGTGCATACATTGGCATATATATGTACATATATCGCACATATCGCACCACACCACACATACTACACACATATGTGCACGAAAAGAAAAATGAAATAGAATGGAAACGAATAGCTGCTTTGCAATGAAATGTATCTGCTATTGGAGGTCAGAAAATATTTCAACATCGTTGCTGGTAATACATTTTGATAACTTTTTCTGTTTATAAAACAATTGCTTTTTAAATCATGTTGTGATTTAAACTCATAAATAACATATTTACTACTTAAAAAAAAGAAAGAACCAAGCTTTCCTAGCATGACCCCCAGTTTTCTCAGCTGGCTTTACCTAATAATTTCCTTTTTGCTTAAGCAGGCATGAGATGGATTTTCTGTCAGTTGTAACAAAAAGAAATCTAACTGAAACATTAGCCAAAGAGGTGCTCCTGGCTCTATGAGATTTGTGATTCCCTAACTGCTTGGCCTAGAAATGCAGTCAGTTCACCATTGTAGAGAGGGAGAGAGAGAGAGAGAGAGAGAAGAAAGAAAGAAAGAAAGAAAGAAAGAATGAAAGAAAGAAGAAGAAAGGAAGGAAGGAAGGAAGGAAGGAAGGAAAGAAAGAAAGAGAAAGAAAACACTAGCAGGATGTGGTGGCTCCCATCTATAATCTCAGCACTCCAAAGGCTGACTGAGGAGGATTGTGATTTTGAGGTAAGCTCAAGTTACATTGTGATATCTTTCTCAGGTTAGCCTAAACAAAGCAAAGTCAAGCAAAGCAAGACAAAACAACAACCCCCAAGAGAACAAAAACCCAGCAAAAACAAAAGACACTAACAACATCAAAACAGAAGAGCAGAGGTCTGGGAGATGGCTCAGTGTTTAAAGGCACTTGCTTGCAAAGCCTGCTGGTCTGGGTTCAACTCCCTAGTACCCGCATAAAGCCAGACACACAAAGTGGGGTATGTGTCTGAAGTTCATTTGCAGTAGCAAGTCTCTGGCATGCTAGTTCTCTTTCTTTCTCTCATAAAAATAAATAATAAATAAATAATTAAAGAAACAAATAAATCGGAAGAGCAGGGACTAAAAAAAAAAAGAAAAAGTTAGAAGGATTTACTACACAACTTCAGAATTTAAATATTTCTGGGATGGGGAGCTGTTGGGATTAACTTTTCTTTCAGGTCCACAAATATGTCAGCCTGGTGTTACCTTGCCTGCTTCCTCAAAACAACCCAAAGAAACCTAAATACCACATATGCACCATCACCATCTCTACATATTCAGGCAACATATCAGGGAAGGCCAAGAGTGAAAGGAAACCTTGGCATGCTTAGCCAGCAGGTGGCTTGTGGATGACTGGTTTTTAGCCACAGAACAGTCCAGCCATTTGTCCTAAAATCTACATCAGCAAGGCCTGGTTGTTGTTACACATGGAGTCTTCCCACCTGGACCTGGCTGACTGGCCCCCTAAACCTCTTGGGAAGTCTCACCTGGTGACCATGTAAGAATTCTAAGAGCGCCTCTTGGGCACTGTGCATCTGTTCCACACTCAAAACACTGAGAGGAAGGGAACGCTCCTCCCCTTAGCCCACATGCAGTAGCGCTCAGGGTTAACTCTGCAGAGGGCGCTGGCTTCCCCCATACCTGCATTCCGACAGGAGGGTCTCTGGAGCAAGGGGACAAAGGAGCAGCCCTGGGGGTGGTTCCTTCCTTTCTGGATGTGGAAGCGGTGAGGAGAGAGTGCTGCAAAGGGAGCTATTTGTCCAGGATTCCCTTTGAAGACTCTGTAACACCAGCTCCTCAAGACTAGGATACAAAACAGGGAGGCATAAAGGGCATTTTGGAGTAACTGTCGGGGAGTTGGAAGAATCCAGTGACATTACTGGTAAATCCTTCCCCAAGTCTAAGCAATAACCCTGCGAGGTCCGAGTACCATAGCTTTGATTGTTCCATAGTTGTTTTATTATATATTATATTGGTTATTTTCCGCTGTATCCCCTGTTGATGGAAGGTACTCAACTGCTTAGGAATCTGTTCCAGGGTGATGCTTTTGATTTCCTAGGGAAATGAGGGTGAGAAGAGCAGGAAGAAGTAGGTCACTAGTTGGGGACAGGAGATGGAGCTCGTGGTGGCCCCTTATGCCTGGTCTTGGCCTGTGTGTCAGAGCATGCCACTCAGTTACTCTAATGCTTCAGTGCCCCCCCCCCCCTACTTCAGGATCTAGACCCAAGCCCTTAGCATGATCCCTTAGGATCTGGCCCCGTCTCTCTGGTCACATGGTTTTGTTATTGCTACATCCTTCCTTGCTCAAGCCACTGGGATCTTCTTATGTTTTGCATACATGATTCCTGCTCAGGACTGTGCAAAAGCTGTTCCCTCTACTTGTAGTACATCAGACTGGATAATTTTCCTATCATATGGCCTCATGACACCTTACACTTGACCGTCATAGAAATTGTTCTCAGTTTGGATTTCCCTCACAGCGTAATCAAGACCAGGGTTTGGGCTAGATTCCCACGAGTGTGGCTACAGAGTGGTATAGGGATGCTGAGAAAGGATGAAAGAAATGGTGTGTTGAGAAAAATCAAAGGACTCATAAGGTAATTGTGTCCAATCCCGAAGATCCTGCGACATACTTTAGAACAAGTGTGAGGGACTACCTGCCTATTTTTGTAAATAAACTTGCAGTGGGACAGAGCCATCCATGTTCCTTTGTTCATGTATTATCTGGAGTAGAACAGTTGTGACAAAATCCATATAATCCCCTCAAAGCTTAAAATGTTTATTATGTGGCCCTTTTAGTAAAAGTTTGTGAGCCCTGCTCCAGAAAGGATCTCAGAGTTGTCCCAGAGGCATAGACGCAGGGGGTTGATGTCTCATTGGCTGAGGGTGCTCCTGGGTGCCATTTCTAGGCACTTCTGAATGACTGATCGGTAACAGACATAGAAACTCAGGCACAGGACGTTGTATGTCTTCATTAGGGAACAGAGGCATATGCCCAGGCCTTTTGAACACAAACCTAAAGCACTTTCCTTTCTTTAAGACAAAATAAAATTACTTGCTCAAATGTGGATGATGATCCCCAAAGGAACCGGATAACAAGGGCTCGAGGAACCAGGGAGAAACTGGGAAGGCTGAATACAACCTTGTGCAGAAAGGCAAAGTCTGAGTGACCCCTGAGGGTAGAGTTTTCAGGTAAGGCAGGTCTTCAGTGGGAGATAGCAGAAGGTGGATTGGACCGATGCCATGCTAAAGGGGTGCCAGGCAGAGTAATCTCCCCAAAGCAGAAAGGGGGTGATCAGAGGTTGAATGGGTGAGGCGGAGCCCAGTCATGGCAGGCCTTGCATTGATGACAGTCTTGGATCTTCATGCAAGGCCTAAATGCCATTTCAGGATAAGCGCCTCCTCAGCTTACTTTCCCAGCAGGTTTGGATTCCACTGGGATGGACCCCATGGATGAGTATGTACGATGTCCAGGCAGGAAGTGGCCTAGTGTACCCTCAAGCCCGCACATTTGGATGATTTGCTATCAACTCTCAATTCAAATGTAGCTTTGTAAATGCGAAAATGAGTCCTACAAGAGCTAAGTGAGCTCCGACGCATGATGCTGCTCATCCCGTCATATCTTCCCTAGTATGCTAATCATAATGGCAACTGGAAATGCTTAACCAGCACTTACTATATACCATTGTGTCGACACTTTCTATGACATGAACTGCACTCACAGCCACATTATGAAGTACGGATGATCGCCATGATTAATGACTGAGGACATAAAGTCACTGAGAGGTTAAGAACAGTGCCCAAGGTCCCAAGGCTCCTAAGTTGTGGAGCCAGAGTCTAAGGACAGAGACCATGGACTTGACCATGGATTGCTGTAGCACACTGCCTTGTGGGACTTGGGGAGAAATCTAACCTGGAGGCCCTGGTTTGAATTCCCTTTAGCATCTCTGGAAATCTTAAGCTTGTGACTTCTGGGTGTAGAAAAAGCTCTTCCTTTTTTCCTTTGGGAAGATTTTTACGTAGAAAAATCATTTTCCTGAGGACACAGGAGTAGATGAGAAGTAGCCTGAGATCACTAATGTCAGGTCCTAAGTAACTGGGGTTGGAATTAGCCAGAGTCACAGTTGTCACCAGGAAAGCAGGATGAGTAAGCTCAGTCCTGGTCCTTCCACAGCCCTGCTGGTCCCAGGGAGGTTTTGACATCATTCCAGGAGTTATTTTGAGCCAAAGATATAAGTGCAAGAAGATCACATGGGAGACACAGAGGATGTGACTTAGGTAACAGGAACATGATTCAGGGGGGAAACGAAGGCCGGCTCAAGGTGTCTCATCAGACCAGCTTGGACAATGCTGGCTGGAGCTCCACATAGGCCTCAGAACAATCCTCCCATCCTATGGGGTCAAGGAGCTGAGATCTTTACACACCAGCTCTCAAGACTCATGGGTTGAGAGCTCCTGGGAGGGTTGTGAGTTCCCTCACAGTTGCGGTCTGCTCTGCAGGCACAAGTGGCCTTTTGGGGATCTGGACAAGACTCCACTGGAGCCTCTGTGGCCCCCTTTAGATAAGCAGTCTTGGGGTGGTTTGCCGAAGGACAGACCTCAGTGTTCATCCAGGTTCCACCTCTTAAACACTTTGATTTGTGACAAGTTATGTTCTTTTTCTAAACCTGTTTCCTCTTCTGTGCAGTAGAAGAGTTCTCGTGGACATGGAATAGCAGCAAGCACACAGAGTACAAAGTGCTGGACCTGACAACAAAATACAGCTTTCTTATTATGTTATGATTATGATCATTATTATCTAAAGTGATGAGTCCAAGTGGAGGGAGACTCTGGAAGGAAATGCTGGTCTCTGTGGTGCTTAAAGCAACTCAACACTCACCAAACAATTTAGAGCTGTCAAAAGATCTCAAGCAGCAGGAGGCTTCCACAAGCATTTTTCTACTTTTCCTCCCCCAAAAGGTCAAACATATGCTTCGAGTGGGACATTTCCTTCAATCACTTTCAAAATAGCAATTTGCCAGAACATTTTTATTAACCTTGAAACTTGTCCAATCTGCTGAGAAATAATAGGCTACAGTGATATGTATGGTAATAAAGTTCCAAACAAACCTGGCCAGCAAATGACACATGGACTCTCTCCTTGTATATAATTAGATGTTTTTCTCTTTAATGCGGAATGTGATCTGACACACAAAGCTGGTCCTCTAAAGGCGGAGTTCCTTTGGCAAACTGCCAAAAGAAGGTACAACCCGTTTGTTTTAATAAAGAGGTAATGCTGGGGCAGAGAGCAGATAGCTCAGTGGTTGAGCACTTGCCTAGCATGCTAAGGTCCAAGTTTGGTTCCCAGAACCATAAGTAAACAAACATACAACAAAACAAAACAAAAACAAAGAGGTAACAGAGACGATGTTTCCCTCCCGAGGAGTGACTCCTGCCTTAGAAGCTATCAGATGTGTACCCGCAAGTGGCAGGGTGAGGGGCCCAGGAGCTAAAGGTGCAGATTAGAAGGGCCACATACAGGGAGTTCAGTGAGTCAGGGCTGACAGGGTGGCTGTCTTGGATTGACTCCTTTGGGAACATGTTTGCCTGCTGTTCTTGGGGGACACTCTAGTACAAAAATAGGGAGGGCAAGACTGATGGAAGGGGAAAGTGATCCTCTGTGTGGTTGTGACTAGGGCCTCTGTGGGTCTTGTGGGGAGCTCGGTAGCTGAGATATCCCTTTACATGTTCCTCAAATCTCAAATTGGAGCAAGGCAACATGAGCCCGTCTCTGAAAGAAGCAGTTTTTAAATCATTATAGTCTATTTGCCAACATAGGAGGATAGAACATTATATTTAACAGTTTTTGGCTCACTTTATAACTTGTAGCTATGTAGACATATAGTATGTGGGTCTCTGTGTGATCTTCCTGCCCAGAGCCCCACTCACTGGCTGCAGTATCAAACAAGACATGGAAGCAGTACAAGCATGGCGGGAAGGTCGGTCTTCAGGATCTTCTCCCTACTAGATTCGCCTACCAGAAACTATATTAGCATCTTCTCTTTCCCAGGTGCGGAAGGTGAGGACCAGAGCAATTTATCCCTTGCAGCTGGTAAGTAGACCCAGAGCCTGGATGCCACAGCCACATGGCCTTGTGTCCAAGACTCAGCAGGAATCTTTCCAGAAGATGCTTGTGCTGGGTCCATCTCTTTACTTGCTGAAATTCTAAGACTTTTCCTGAGTTAATTTGTGTCTTTTACAGATACAAGCTTAATTATCACTCATGTATCTTGTCTTTCTTCAGGACTAGAACACAAATTTTTATAATGTCAGGAAGTCTGCCATATTCACCTCTATATCCTTTTATATTAATTTTTCTTGCTGTGTAATATAATCTCATATGGGTATCAGCTTATAACAACACAAAATTACTTCATGGTTTCTGGGGGTCACAAGGCTTCATTCAAGATCCTCTTCAAGCTTGCTGGGGGTTATTTGAATTCATTCCTTTGCATTGGAGTCCCCAATTTCTTGATAACTGTTGGTGAAAAAAAAATGCAACTCCTAGCCATGTAGTTTCCATAGCTATGCACAACATGGATGTTGACATTGTGCCTGGCTAACTGGTCTGATTTCCTGTTCAGCAACCAGCAAAAGTATCTGATTTTAAAGGGCTCCATAATTAGGTCAGGCTTCCAGGCTAATCTCCCCTTGGCCATAAAAAAAGTAACCATCACAGTAGTAATGTAATCATATTCACAAGTTCAACACACAACCCACAGTCAAAGAGAAAGGGACATTACAAGGTCAGGGCACGGACTTCTACTTCACCCTTCCATCTCCCGAGATGAGAGCTTGCATCACAGTGGATGATTCCTCACTTAATTTTCCTATTTAATCATATGTGGCATAGGAACAAAGCAGAGTCTATGATTTCTGCCATGTTTCTGTTTAGAAGACAAAAGAAGGATCCAGAATTCATTTTTCTTTCTCTCACTTATTTACCAAGTAAGTAAAATGCTAGGGGAATACAAGATTATTTTTAGTGGTACATGGGTATAGCAATAAATAAATTTGAAGTTCAGGGTCAGAAATACATTCCCTTTTAAATTCGCTCTTAGTATCTTTCTACCCAAAATAATGCATCAATTTAAAACCAAGAGAGCCTCTGTCGGGTGCCAACATGTCTTGCACACCTCCTACACTTGTGTGCCTCCCCCACCTTTTTTTTTTTAAGCAAAAATGAGGCAAGACTGGGACTCAGAGAACTAAAGGGAAAACAGTATCAAGGTAACACATTGAACGGAATTTTAAAAATATTTTTATTTAATTACTTAGAGAGATTGTGTGTGTGTGTGTGTGTGTGTGTGTGTGTGTGTGTGTATGAGAGAGAGAGAGAGAGAGAGAGAGAGAGAGAGAAAATGGTCTCACCAGGGCCTCTAGCTACTGCAAACTAAATCCAGATGCTTGAGCCACCTTATACATCTGGCTTTATGTGGGTACTGGGGAATCAAATCTGGGTCCTTTGGCTTTTCAGGCAAGTGCCTTAACCAGTAAGCAATCCTTCCATCCCTGAACAGCATTTTTATTTGTCCTGGGCCAATGTTAGATCTTTTAAAGATATGTCAGATGACAAGCTACTGCTTATAGTACTGATAAAAGTTTGCTTATTAAAGTGTATTTAAGAACAAAAATCCTGTAAATGTTTCATGGGTGAGGCAAAAGTCCCTGATGTAGGCCCTAAAGGATAGGAGCTGGGAAGCAAACCTGATCCGAGAGGGGCGGGGGGAGCAAGCTGTGGGACCTAGTCTGGTGCTGGAGCTGTAGGGGGGAATGAAAGGGAGGCTGGCATTTGGAAGAGGAATGGGATGAGGCTTTGGGAATGGCTTGGGAATTGGGGACCTGACTTCTTGTTCGGGCTGACCACTGTCCAGCTGTGTGGCTTAAAACATTCATTTCCCTTTCAAAACATGCACGATCCTCTTATGAAGCAAAGAGCTCAGTATTGATGAATCCTGGTGCTCCTTTCATTCCTGACATTCTGTGATTCTGTAAATTGCATAGAGGTTCAATCATGCCAAGTCACATGTTAGCAAGAAATGTCTGTCTAATTGATCATTTAAAGCAGGCTTTCCTAATGTCCGCATCATTGAAGCACATTATGGGGTCTGTTCCATTTGTTGCAGATTGTTTATAAACATCCCTGGTCCCTACCAGTAGATGTACTAACAGTTCTCCAAAAATTTCTCCAGATATTGCTAAATATACCCCAGTAGGCAAAGTTTCCCTGACTGGGAATCACTGAGGATTTTTTGAGTGATATCTGTCCCCACGGGTTCTAACAGCATAATGCCATTTTAGTGCTATTCACAAGCACTTTGATGCTGGAAGTTGCTTTTGGTAAATGCCTTAACCACTAAGCCATCTCTTCAGCCCAACCACTCACAGTTTTACGGTAGGAAGGGATTTATTTCAAGCTTATCGATCCAGGAGATATTCCATCAACAGTGGAAGAAGCTGGCTCCCATTTATCAATCCAAGCAGAGAGAGAAACCACCACCAGCTAGCAAACACCAAAAACCAGCAAGCATGAACTGCAACAAGCAGGACTCCACCAGAGCTCAGACTTCTCTGCCCACTTTTGGGTTGGAATTCAGATCTGCCTCCAGTGACACCTTAGGGCTGGACTCCAGGATCTGTCCCCTAGTGACACCTCCTCCATCCAGGATGCTGGAGATCCAAAGAATAAGTTTAAGTTTAAATTATTTTCTGACCACAAACAGACTGAACACCAGCCATTCAATGATGAGCAAGAGCTTTCAATAGCTCTCAGTTGCCTACCATTGGTTTAGGCATCAATTTCTTATAAAAAAGTGGGACCATGTGCTCACTTTCCATTCAGTCGCTATTTCTTGCATATCCAGTGTTTATCAAGCAACATGGGAGCCAACTGGAGAGGTTGCTTAGCAGTTAAGGTGCTTGCCTGTGAAGCATAAGGACCCATATTCGATTATCTGGGTCCCATGTAAGGCAGATGCACAAGGTGATGCAAGGTTGCTTATTTGCACAAGGTGGCACATGCATCTGGAGTTTGATTACAGTGGCTGGAAGGTCCTGGTGTGCCAATTCTCTCTCTCTCTCTATCTCTCTGTCTCTCATAAGGAAACAGATCCCAGCATGCAAGACATCCTGCTGGACATTTTTAGGCCCTTGATGGCTATGATGAATGAGCATGGGTATGATCAGTTGGCTTAGACAGGCTTTAATTTAGCGATGATAGTGAGGCATACAGCTGATGGAGTCTACTGGAAGACAAGATGGGACAGATTCCTTTTGACTGGAAAGAATTCCCAACCTTTTACAAATGCATTTGAATTGAATAAAGACAATATTTAAGCATTACTGTGTGCTCATTTCAGAGAGAGGAAAACTTCAGAAGGCTAGAGAAGTTACCTAAGGCTACCTAGCTAGTGGAATGCAATATGTGAAAGGAGGGGTAGGAGAAGGAGGTGAGTCCAGGCATATTCATCTAGAGACAGCCACACCATCTACTTTTCTACTTTTCCACTTTTCCATACAGATCCTAAACAGCATTTACAAGTTTCTCAAAGGGAGACCAATAAAAGTTATAAACGCATGAGGGTGCAACTGTAGGTAAATGTCTGCAGATATTCATTAGTAAGAAGGCTGTATGAGAACCAGATTCTGAGCCTGTCTGGTGTCAGGATTCTAGACTCCCTAAAGAATCAACATCTACGGGAGAGGTAATGTGGTAGTGGAGAAAAAGAGAAGATGCGGCCACAGCCAGATAGCTAAGCACAATTTGAAAGAAGCAAAATCCGGCAGCCAAATTCCAAGTGCACTTCACAGAGCATGATGTTCTCTGGTTTTGTTTGTTTCTGAGTTTTTATAGACCATGACATCAGACAATGACTACCTCTTCATGAAAGTTTTATTAAATACACCCTTCGCTCACTCTTACCTTTGGTCCACAATTTCTCTGAAAATTTACTTGCAAAACAAGTCTAAGCCATCACCCATTCCTGAAGACAAAAAATCTCTGCAGATTTTTTCACTGACCTCACTGCTGAGTGAACCCCATGACCACAGCTGACATTACCCGCTGGGCTTAGGAGCAGGCAAGCATGTTCAGTACATGCTGCGTATACTCTGGGCAGGGGTCCCTACACCATGCTCTCAGTCTCAATTTGCTGACCTCTTCTCTTGTGATTTGTCCATAAAAATAATACAAAATTTGAGAGCAATTTTATCTTGTTCCATCTAAAGAATTTCTGTGGGAGTGTAATTTATTTCTTTGCTAATGGTTTTTAACTATCTGAAAGACTAGTTATGTCTAGCCACAAATGCCTTAATGTTGAAAAAATGGTAAACCTCATTGGAGTGTAGGGTTGGGAGATATACGAAGGTAGAACATTTAGAGATGTCATGATTGCTGCATTATTAACAAATTGTCAACCTATTAGTCTTTGAGAATTAGACCTTTGGGGAACAGTATTTACCTTGATGGACCCCAAATCACAGTAAGTACCCAGGCTCATATAGAAGACTCTTGGGGAAAAAAATCAAGGCAATTAATCTAAGTGTGTATATCTGTGCCTATGTTACATTATAGGCTCACTGATATCAGGAATCAGAGCTTTTATCTTTCAAACTACCAGGCATGGCGACATCCAGAAGGGATGGTAGTGTTGATGTATACTAGTTTATACAAGCTAAGAAATTTGGCAAGCCAGCTGTAAAATATTTGGTAGCTTGAAGATGGCCCTAGTAGGATTATTGACTCCTTAAAAAATGACAAATACCTCCAAAATTGGAAACTTTGTGTGTATGTGTTTATTTATGTGTTTTGTTTTGAGAGCTGGTTTACCAACACATTGCTGCATTTAATCAGGAAATGTTCACTCATCTTGAATCTAGAAGCTTCTGTTTTAGAACAAAAATCAAGAAAAACCCAAACTAAGTCTTTATGATCAATTGGGTTAGATTTTTTTCCCTTTGTTACCTCATATAGTCTACCTCTTCTCCCCAGTAAAGTTATTTTACAAAATGTCTTGAACAGACCAAGGTAGAAAATTATCCCAAATTTTCAAGCATCAAAGAAACTCATTCAATCAGCTGTATCCCCAAAAAGAAGCATGTCTAACGTTATTATATGTTATATAATTTTCTTTTTTTTTGTTATATAATTTTCATGCAACTTACCCTCACTATAATCAATACTCTGATACTTCATTAGAATTAATACTTTCATAGCCATCTTGGAATACTAAACAGCAAAAGACATTTACAGAGACCAAAGGACTAAAAGCTAGCTCAACTATCTGATAGTCCTCCTCTAGGAGGAGGGATGGGATTGAAAGTATTTGAGGGAATCTGGGCACTGGTTTGCTTTTTTTTGGTAGGGTTTTGCTCTAGCTTAGGCTGACCTAGAATTTACTATATAGTCTCAGGGTGGCCTCAAACTCACGGCGATCCTCCTACCTCTGAGTAAGGCATAGAGCTAGGCATGTAAATTTAAGTGGAGGTCTATGTTGGGCATGGGTAATTATGAAGCTAAAACGTGGGCAAAGGAAACATTTTGAAAAGAAGCATGTGTTTGAGAACCACTATATTTTTTCCAATTGTGGTCATAATTGTGCTTAGGCTGTTGACTAGAACTGTTACGATACAAATACAAAATGTTCTCCATAGGCTTATGTCCCAGTCTAGTGGGGCTAATTTGAGAGGTGGGGTCTAGCTGGAGGAAGTAATACACTAGGGAAATGCCTTTTTTTCCTCATTTTTTTTATTAATTAGTTTTTTACTCAGTGAATACAGTCAAGTTGGTACCATTGATAGCCTCCTCCCTGTTCTCCTTCCTCCCCCTGGCCCCTCTTTCTTTGGGGTATATGGGTCATGCATTGTGGGGTTAGCCCTCAGTTATGGGTAGGAGGAAATGTCTCTGTGTATCATGACCCAACATGTGGCTCTAACATTCTTTCCATCCCCTTTTCCGAAATTGTCCCTGAGCCATGTTGGGTTCATTTTAGGTCTGCTTCAGTGATGAGGTGTTGGGAGCCTCTGTATCTCTGGATATCTGATTTGGTAGGAGTTGATTGTTCTCTGTGTCAATCTCCTTCACCTCTGTGCTGGTACCAGGTTCACCAAGAAAACAGTACCCTTCCTTGTTTTGCCAATTATTCTTAGTTTTAGCTGGGGCTCTTTTGAGGTATGATGGGGTGGTTCTCTCCTTAGGATCTGCATCTATCTGAGAAAGAGAAGCAGATTCTCCAATGGAGAGTAAAATTAGCACCAGGTAAATGGGATAACCATATATTTTTAGAGAGAATTTAATAGGTGTAGGCCCTCCTGTAGCCCACGATTGGTAGTAGCTTGATAATGGAGAGTGGGCTCATTTTTGAATCTGGTTCTGACTTGTTTCCCAGCTCCAGCTATGGGTTCTGTTCCACTGAGTGGATTAGTTAGCCAAATGAAGAGTAGTTGGTTTCTCACCATGGCTGTGTGCCACTATTGCACTTGTGTGAGCATCACGACAGGTTATTTGCTGCTAAGTAGGTTAGACCATGAGTTTCTTGGACAGGTATTGGTCATTATCCCCCAGTTGCCCATGTAGCACCTTCTGGCACTAGATGCGCTGACTGTCTGGGGACTGACTCTCTTCCAGCTTCCAGCCATGTCACTCCATGTTACATGTCAACTGCATATGGTGTCTTCAGCAGTAGGGTCTTACCACTAACCTTTGGTGGGTCATCAAGTACTCTGAAAGAAATCTGTCATTCTCTTGGGAAATCTTGTAGGTCTCTCTGATCAAAACCTCATTGTGGATGATAGCCACCTGCTGGTATTCGGAGTTACAGGTCAGTGCCCATGAAGAGAAAGAAGAAAAGATAAGTAATATAAAAGAGTTATAAAGGAGAGAGAGAGAGAGTAGAAGATTAAGGTCAGTCTTCATCGTACCCTGTCCAGGGCCTTGTGACTCAGGTATTCCCTCTAAGGGCCTGGTGAAGGTTCAACCATTTGGTCTCTCTTTTAGGATGTAGAATTTTATGGTACCATTGCCATTTGGGTCCAGATTTGTGTCCCCCACTTCCTCCCTTACTCTCCCTGCCCGCCCCGCCCCCTGTTGTCTGGTTCTCAAGATGCTTACTGGGTATGTCAACATCTTGGGTAGATTTAGGTTAGATGCTGTAGATGAGTGAGACTATGCAGCAATTATCTTTCTGTAATTGGGTGAGTTCACTGAGAAAGATCTATTCCAGGTTCAACCATTTTTCTTCAAATTTCATTGTGTCATTTTTCCTTACTGCTGTGTAGAATTCCATTGTGTAGATATGCCACATCTTAGTTATCCATCCGTCTAGTGATGGACATCTGGGTTGATTCCAGCTCTTAGCTATTGCAAATTGAGCAGTTATAAACATAGTTGAGCAAATCTCTCTGGACTGAGGCTTGGAGGTTTTAGGGTACATGCCCAGTAATGGAATAACTGGGTCTGTTGGTAACTCTATAGTCAGCTTTTTTAGGAGTCTCCATATTGCTTTCCAAAGTGGTTGTACCATATTACATTCCCACCAACAGTGGATAAGGGTTCCTATTTCTCCACTTCCTTGCCAGCATTTATTTTCATTTGATTTTTTTTTTGTTTGTTTATTTTTTGAGGTAGGGTCTTGCTCTGGCTCAGGCTGACCTGGAATTCACTATGTCATCTCAGGGTGGCCTTGAACTCATGGCAATCCTCCTACCTCTGCCTCCCAAGTGCTGGGATTAAAGGCATGCACCACCACTCCCGGCCTTTCATTTGATTTTTTAATGTTTGCTATTCTTACTGGGGTAAGGTGGAATCTCATAGTTGTTTTCATTGCATTTCCCTGATGATTACGGATGATAAACATTTTCTTAAGTGTGTGTTTGCCATTTGTATTTCTTCCTCTGTGAACTGCCTGTCCAGTTCTTTGCCCCATTTTGTGAGTAGGTTGTTTGACTTTTACTGTTTAGGTTTGAGTTCTTTGTAGATTCTAGAGATTAGGCCTCTGTCAGTTGGATATTCAGCAAATATTTTCTCCCATTCAGTGGGTAATCTATTGGGTTTGCTTATTGTATGTTTGTCTGTGAAGAAATTCTTCAGCTTCATGACATCCCATTGGTTGAGTGATTGTTTAAGATCTGTGCTACTGGGGTTTTGTTCAGGAAGACTTTTCCCATTTGTATATCATGGAAAGTCCCCCCTATATTTTTTTCCAGTAGCAGCCAACTTTCCAGTCTTTGATCCATTTGGACTTGATTGTTGTGCATGATGAGAAGTGTGGGTCAAGTTTCAATTTCCTGCATATGGTTATCCAGTTTGTCCAGCACCATTTGTTGAAGATGCTGTGTTTTTTCCAGCCTATTTTGTTATGGTCTTTATCAAATATCAAGTAGCTGTAGTTGCTTGACCCAAAGTCCAGATCCTCGATTCTCTTCCATTGGTTTATACTCCTGTTTTTATGCCAGCACCATGCTGTTTTTATTACTATGGCTTTGTAATATAGCTTTAGATCAGGTATGGTATTGCCTGCTAGAGGTATTTCTGTTGCTGAGGATATGCTTGGATATCTGTGGCCTTCTGCCTTTCCATATGAATTTTGAGATCATTTTTTCCATCTCTGTGAAGAACAATGTTTGGATTTTAATTGGAATTGCATTAAATCTGTATATTGCCTTTGGTAGGATTGCCATTTTCACAATGTGAATTCTGCCTATCCAGGAGCATGGGAGGACTTTCCATTTTCTCAAGTCCTCTTAAATTTCTTTTTTGAGTGTTTTTATGTTTTCATTGTATAAATCTTTCACTTCCTTGGCTAATGTTATTCCAAGGTATTTTATTTTTTGTTGTTGTTGCTATTGAAAATGGGACTATGTCCCTTATTTCTTTCTCTGTATCTTTGTCATTTGCATATAGGAAGGCTACTGATTTTTGTGCATTGATTATGTATCCTGCTACTTTGCTAAAGGAGTTTATTACCTTCAAGAGTTTTGGGATGGAGTCTCTTGGGTCTCTTGTGTATAGAATCATGCCATCTGTGAATAAAGCTAACTTGACTTCTTCCTTTCCAAATTGTACCCCTTTTATTTCTTTCTCCTGTCTTATTGCTTGAGCTAGGACTTCCAGTACTATATTGAAGAGCAGAGGTGAGAGGAGACACTCTTGTCTTGTTCCTGATCTCAATGGGAATTCCTCCAGTCTCTCTCCATTAAGTATTATTTGGGCTTTAGGAGCTTTGTATATAGCTGTTATTATGTTAAGATATGTACCAACCATGCCAGTTCTCTTCAATGTTTTGATCATGAAGTGATGTTGTATTTTGTCAAAAGCCTATACAAATGATAATAAGGTTTTGTGTTTAACCTTGTTTATATGGTGTATTACATTGACAGATTTCCATATGTTGAACCACTCCTGAGTTCCTGGGATGAATCCCATTTGATCAAGGTAGGCAATGCTTTGATGTGTTGTTGGATTCAGTTTGTGAGGATTTTGTTCAGGATCTTTGCATCTAAGTTCATCAGGGAAAGAGCCCAGTAGTTTTCTTTTCTTGTGGCATCTCTGCCTGGTTTTGGAATTAGAGTGATACTAGCTTCATAGAAAGAGTTGGGGAACTTTCCTTGTTCTCCAATTGTGTGGCACAGTTTGAGAAAGATTGGTTTGAGTTCTTCCATGAAGGTTTGATAGAATTCAGCTGAGAAGCCATCTGGTCCTGGACTCTTCTTTATGGGGAGGTTTTTTTTTTTTTTATTACCTTTTCCATCTCAATGAGTGTGATGGGTTTGTTTAGGAGATTAATCTGCTCTGAGTTTAGCTTTGTTATATGGTATGTGTCCAGGAATTTACCCATTTCCTCCATATTATCCAGTTTTGTGGAGTAGAGGTTTTTGAAATAATTCCTGATGATTCTTCCATTTCACTTATGTCTGTTATTATCTCCCATTTTTCATTTCTAATTTTGTTAATTTGAAGCATCTCTTTGTTTTGCTTGATCAAATTGGCCAGGGGCTTGTCAATCTTGTTTATTTTTTCAAAGAACCAGCTCTTTGTTTCATCAATTTTCTTAGTTTCCAATTCATTAATTTCTGCTCTGATCTTAATTATTTCTTTCTGTCTGGAGCTTCTTGGATTGGATTCTTCTTGCTTTTCCCATGCCTTTAGGTGGATACTTAGGTTATTGATTTGTCATCTCTCTGTCTTTGTTATGAAGGCATTTAGAGCTATGAATTTTCCCCTGAGGACCACCTTCATTGTATCCCATAAGTTTTGGTATGATGTGCTCTCATCATTGTTCATTTCTAGAAATTTTGCAATTTCATTTTTTTTATTTCATCCACTGCCCATTTATTGTTTAAAAGTGTGCTGTTCAGTTTCCAGGAGCTGATGGGATTCTTGGTGGGTCTTTTATTGTTAATTTCTAGCAATATAGTATTGTGATCTGATATCATGCAGGGAATTATGTCAATCTTCCTAAGTATATGGCAGCAGGATTTGTGACCCAGTATAAGATATATTTTAGAGAATGTTCCATGGGCTGCTCTGAAGAATGTGTAGTCTGTGGATTTGGGATGGAATGTTCTGTAGATGTCCATTAGGTCTAAGTGATCTATGGTTTTGTTGAGCTCTCTTACATTCTTTGTTGAGTTTCTGTTTGGATGATCTATCTGTTACTGATAATGGTGTATTGAAGTGCCCAACTATAATCATGTTGGTTGTTATTTCTGTTTGATTGTCAAGTAGGTTTTGTTTTATGAACTGTGGTGCCCCTGTGTTTGGTGCATAAGGATTTATGATTGTCATATCTTCTTGATGGATCATTCCCTTGATAAGTAGGAAGTGGCCTTCTTTGTCTTTTTTTTTTTTTGATTATTTTTGGTTTGAGTCTATTTTACCTGATATTGGTATAGCTATGCCTGCTTGTTTCTTATTCCCATTTCCTTGGAATATCATTTTCCACCCTTTCACCCTGAGGAGGTATTTGTCTTTACTGGTGAGGTGGGTTTCTTGAAAACAAGAGACTGAGGGGTCTAATTTTCTGATCCACCCTGTTAGTTTGTGTCTCTTGATGGGTGAATTAAGACCATTAATATTTGTGAGGTTTGATTTGATCCCTGCCATATTGTGTTGGTTTGGTGTTTTCATCGACTTTGAAGTTTTTTTGTGCCTTCTCTGAATTTGGTTATTGTGATCTGCTTCTTATAGGCATTTGAAGTTCATTACTTGATTCTTCTGTGTGGAGAATTTCCCAAAAAACTCTGTAGGTTTGGTTTTGTGTTCATATAATTGTAAAGCTGAGTTTTGTCATGGAAATTTTTTCCCTCACCATCTATTATGAGGGATACTTTTGTTGGGTAAAGTAGTTTGGGTTGGAAGCCATAAGTTCTTAGACTTTGCAGTGTACCATTCCAGGCCCTTCTGGCTTTCAGGGTTTCCATTGAGAAGTCTGAAGTAATCTGATGGGGTTACCTTTAAAAGTGATGTGCTGTTTTTCCTTAGCTGCTTTTAGGATTTTCCCTTTGGTGGCAATGTTTAGAGTCTTAACAGTATGCCTTGGAGAGTTTCTCCTTTGGTCCAATCTGTTTGGAATTCTGTTTACTTCTTGTATCTTAATGGGCTTTTCTTTTTTAAAAAATACTTTATTTATTTATTTATTTGACAGAGGAAGAGGGGGAGGGAGAGAGACAGAGAATGGGCATGCCAGGGCCTCCAGCCACTGCAAATGAACTCCAGATGCATGTACCCTCTTGTGCATCTGGCTAACGTGGGTCCTGGGCAATCGATCCTCGGTCCTTTGGCTTTGCAGGCAAATGCCTTAACCACTAAGCAATCCCTCCAGCCCAATGGGCCTTTCTTTTGAGAGAGTGGGAAAGTTTTCTTTGATTATTTTGTTAAATCAGTTCTCCATGCCTTTTGTCTGTATTTCTTCCCCTTCTGGTATTCCCGTGATCTGGATGTTAGGATGTTTAAGGGTATCCCAGAATTCCCTCATGTTCTTTTCATATAAATTTTTTAATTTATTGAAACTTTTGAACTCTCGAACCTTTTTCTTCTGTCTTGTCTTCCAGATCTGAGTTTCTATCCTCCACATGGTTGATTCTATTCTTGAGAGCTTCTAAAGAGTTTTGGGCTTATTCAATTAGGTTTGCATTTTCTACTACTTTTCTATGTATAGTTTCCATTCCTCTGTCAAGTTCCCTTTCCACATCATTTTCTGATTTTCTTGATGCTTCTTGGAATTCATCCTTGCATTTCTTTATGTTTTCATTTAGCATTGCCAGCTGATTTTTGAGGTCCACTTTTTTTTCACTCTCCTTCATATCTCTTAACTGTCTTTGATGTCCTTCCATCTTCTTATCCATTAGGTCTAGTCTAGTGATGACAGCACCCACACGATTATCCGTCCTTTGTTGCTTTTCTATAAATTCTACCAGTTGATTGGTCAGGATTACATTGCTCATAGCTTTATTTTGGTGTTCTGATCCTAATGTCTCTTTTATGTTCTGATTAGAGACATTCATTGTAGGACTGGGTGATTTTACTGGATTTACTTGCATTTGATTTTTCATGTTATTTCTTTTGTGCTGTGGTCTTCCCATCACAGTGTTTCAGCAGGGAGAGTAGGACTGTGGTCTCAATGGGCAGTGATGGGTGGGGGAAGTGGTGCCTCTTGGGGGAGCAGGCCTGAGCTCACAAGCAGGCAAGCAGACAGGCAGAGCAGCCTGAACTCCTGTGGGTGGCAGGCAGACAGTGGGGATTGGGCCTGAGCTTGCATGGGCAGATGGGTGAAGCTGGCCTGATCTTGCGCAGCAGACAGGCAGAATGGGCCTGAGCTCACATGTGGGCAGGTGGAACAGGCCTAAGCTCATGGGGACGGGTGGTCTGAGTGGCATGGCAGGCAGATGGGCGGGTGGCTGGCATGGCATGAGCTCGCGAGCATGGTGGGCAGACAGGGTTTAGGCCTGAGCTGGCATGGGTGGATGGGCAGAGCGGGCCTAAGCTCGCGCTTGGGCAGGTGGAATGGGCCTGAGCTTGCGTGTGGATGGGCGGCAAGCAGGCAGATGGGTGGAGCGGGCTGGGCTCACATGGGCGGATGGGCAGTGTGAGGACCCCTGCTCTCGGGGCACACAGATGGACAGATGGAGCCTGAGCTCATGCAGGCCAGCGGGCTGAGCTGCCCCGAGGGTGCAAGTGGGCAGGTGTAGCCGGGTGATCACCCCTGGTTAGTGAGGCAAGTGGAGCTATGCTGGCCTGGGTCCCCTTTCCTGAAGTAAGTGCGGGAGTATCATGAGGCTGGGACTATAGCTAGGGCAGCTGCTTGGGATTGGGAGAATGACAGCCTCCCTGAGAACAAGGGAATCAGCCAATTTCCTTTTTCCCCCCTCTGTGCCCTCCCACTGGAGATCTGTTAGAGATTTCTCTCCACTAAAAACCCAGTGAACCCTTAATGTCTTGCCTTTCCTTCCCAGGGAGGTGCAGCGCAGTTAGGAGGATGCCATCTTGACAGGAAATACCATGAAAAAATGATGATATGCCTTTTTAAGGCTCTGGTCCCCATTTGTTCCTTATTCACTCT
The DNA here is from genome assembly GCA_036346955.1 of Dipus sagitta. NCBI lineage: Eukaryota > Metazoa > Chordata > Mammalia > Rodentia > Dipodidae > Dipus > Dipus sagitta. Next base: position 233,898,235 of record CM070770.1, on the reverse strand, counting down.
TTTCTGCCTAGCTTGAGGTGACAGCCTCTTCTTCCACATGTACTCAGTGCCATGACATTCTACCAACCTCACATGGTCCAATGATTAAAGATGGCAAGGATTGTAGTTGGAATCCCATGAAACCATGAGTCAAAATAAATACTTCTTCTCCTAAGTTGTTTATGATCAGTATTCTGTCATAACAATGAAAAAAGTAACTGATTCAGGGGATGTTAGTAGAACTTGAAACATCAAGGTACTTGAAATCCCCTAGATTGTTTTTTGACATATGGGGAAATGGAGCTCACAGAGGCGTCAGAAGAAGCAAGCATTGGGTAAGCAGTGAGATTTGAAGTTCATCACATCTCTGATGAAGAACACCGTGGTGGTTTGATTCAGGTGTCCCCATAAATTTAGGTGTTCTGATTCAGGTGTCCCCTATAAATTTAGGTGTCCTGAATGCTAGCTTCCTAGCTGATGGGAGATTTGGGAATTAATGCCTGCTAGAGGCAGTGTATTGTTGTGGGTGGGCTTATGGGTATTATAGCCAGTGTCTCATTGCCAGTGTTCGGCACATTTTTCTGTTGCTATTTTCTACCTTATGTTGGTGAGAGGGTGATGCCCACCCTCTGCTCATGACATCATTTTCCCTGCCATCATAGAGCTTCCCCTCAAGCCTATAAGCCAAAATAAACCACTTTTCCCACAAGCTGCTCTTGGTTGGGTGATTTCTACCAGTAATGCGAACCTGACTACAACAGTAAAGCGGTACCAAGGAGTGGGATTGCTACTAGACACCTGACTGTGTGGCTTTGGCCTTTTGGAGCTGATTTTCAAGAGAAATGTGGAAGGATTTGAAACTTTGGCCTAAGAGACACCTTGCAGTGCTGTAAGTACAGCTTGATGAACTATTATGCTCAGAGTTGAAAGACCTGAATGCAGTAAGAACTATGGACTGTTATGTTTGGCTTATGAGGGTGAGAAAGAGCTTTCCTTGGACTGGGCTAGCAGTTTGTGTGAGGCCTGCTGTTATGCCCATGTCCTGAGATGTTGTGCAGGGTTGCTTTGCATAGAAATGTGTGAGTGGAGAGATATGGCACAGAAAGAAAAATCTTTGGGTGGACTGTTTCCTATTTAGCTGCAATTGAGAGACTACAACCTTTGAGAATGGGTCAGTTGACCTACACTGGAGCAGCAGGAAGAATGCAGACTCTTGTAAAGGGGCCTGAGTGGTCAAGGAGTGTCCTGTTCTTCAAAGTCTGCTTTATTCCCCTCTGGATTAACAAATTGGCATCCTACCTAGTATTGTGGAGCATATGAAATGCAGGAAAGAGAGGGTCATTGAGTTTTCAACACGCTCTTGTGTTTTGGAAATGGCCATGGGCAGTGTGAAGCAGGATTGCCTGCATGGAGACCCAATGGAGCCATGAGGATGAACCGTGGATTGCAGTGGAGATGCTAGGACCACGAGATGGCTTCTAAGGAAAGCTGCCGGCCCTGATGAAGTTTTCCAAGCACTGTGAGTAGCCTAGCTGGAGGGGTGGAACTGGAATGCCAGAGACTTGTTGCTGGTTAGAATTATCAGACTTGGGGGTTTTTCACTGGCTAGAGTTGTTGGACTTGAAGCTACAGAGTTTGGTGTTTGCCCTGGTTGTTTTAAATCTTATATTGGTTGAATATTTCTTTTCTATGCCCAATGCTATCTTTTGCAGTGTGAATGCTTATTCTGTGCCATTATGGTTTTTTTTTGGGGGGGAGGGATTTTTTGGTATTATGGCTCAGTTAAAAAACCATGTACTATGGGGAAGTATGAACATCATTGTAATTGATAAAAAAAACTATGGAGACTTTGAAAGTTGGACTAAATGCATTGCATTTTACATCACGGATGGTTAACAGTTTATGGGGGCCAGGGGTGGAATGTGGTGGTTTAATCTGTTGTCCCCATAAATTTAGGTGTTCTGAATGCTAGGTATCCAGCTGATGGAGATTTGGGAATTAATGCCTGCTGTAGGCAGTGTATTGTTGCAGCAGCCTTATGGGTGTTGTAACCAGTGTCCCCTTGCCAATGTTTAGCACACTCTCCTGTTGCTATTGTCTACCTTATGTTGGCCAGGGGATGATGTCCACCCTCTGCTCATGCCGTCGTTTTTCCTGCTATCATGGAGCTTCCTCTTTGAGCCTGTAAGCCAAAATAAGCCTCTTTTTTTCCCCCACAAGCTGCTCTTGGTTGGGTGATTTCTACCAGCAATGCCAACCTGACTGCAACAAATGCCTTTGAGAAAATGTGGGGTTTAAAGTGGCTCTTCAGTGAGGAGCAGGAAGAGGCAGACAGTCTGTAGGTTGAAAATGGCTTGAGTAAACATAGATGAGGGGAGAGCTTATGTGATATTGGCAGCACAGGATGGCATGTGGCCCCACTGACCAGAGTACATGACTCAACATGACTATGTTCGGGTAGATTTTGATTAGTTGTGGTGCTAACACATTGAATTCTTTGTTCATAATTAATTAATAACATTTCCTATGATGAAAGAATACAAAAACATGTATTTGAGAGTGAAACTTGATTAAAACTTCACTTGTATCAGGTTCTTAAACGACTTGATAGTTCTCATCATTCTTCCACATTTGACACATTTCTGAAGACTAAGTTGGAGTTAGTAAGATACCCTGAATAATTTTTTAAAAATAATTTAAAAATTATATTTATTTAATTGAGAGAGAGAGAGAGAGAAAGAGGCAGACAGAAAGAGAGTAAGTATGGGTGCACCAGGGCTTCCAGCCTCTGCAAATAAACTCCAGATATATGTGCCACTTAGTGCATCTGGCTTTACATGAGTACTTGTGAATTGAACTCTGGTCCTTAGGCTTTACAGACAAGTACCTTAACTGCTGAGCCATCTCTCTCAGCCCACCATGCATGATATTTGCTTTCAAAGGGAAACAGAGAGAGGAGACATTCATGTGATGATAACATAATGAAAATGTTGAACTCTCTTAACATGGGCCTTTAAAATGAATTATAGACATGATGGCAAGGATAAGGCATATTTATTTTAGAATGAGGAAGAGTTATAATATCTGCTCAGCTTAAGAGACATCACCAAAAATAGGTCCTCCCCGGCTACCTCAGCATCTGACATGGATGTTTTCTATTTTTTAAAAAAATATGTAAAAAATTATTTATTTATTTGCAAGCAGAGAGAGAGATACAGGGAAAAGAGACAAATTGACAGAGAGAATGGGTGTGCCAGGGCAAATGAACTTCAGACACATGTACCACTTTGTGCATCTGGCTTTATGTGGGTACTATAGAATTGAACCCAGGTTGTTAGACTTTGTAGGCAAGCACCTTAAGTGCTGAGCCATCTCTCCAGCCCTACCTTTTCTATTTTTTCCATGGGTCAAAACTAGAAAGAGTGAAGCCTTCAGGGTCTTCATAGGCAAGAGCCATGTCTGGAGGTTACCTCCCTGTTCTATCGCTATATTAATGTCCTGTATTCCAGGGATGGTTTGACTGATTTTATTAAGTCATCAAACAGTTCCTGGCCTCTTGAGGCAGGAGTTGGGAATCAAGTAGTTTACAGACATTAGTTAGCCCTCATGGAGCATATGAGAAGATAGACATCAACTAAATGGCATCATGATTACAAGATGGCAAACTGCTAAGGAAGGAAAAGTAGCTCTGAGAACATGGGCTTCTGACTGGGTTTGGGGACAGATAACAAACTGCAATAGAAAAGTTAACAGGAACTTGCTTAGCAAAAGAGACAGTGGATAGAGGTTTTAGGCACGATACAAAAACACAAAGTTAGTGAAGTGAGGTTCTTATGGCCAGACACTAGAAGGAAGGGAGGGGTCTACTAAAAGAAATGCCTACAAAACAACAACAATAATGAACAATAAACAATGCAAACCTTTGCTAGGCTGTGGTGGCTCATGTCTTTAATCCCAGTACTTGGAAGGTAGCGGTAGGAGAATTGTAGAAAGTTTGAGGCCACCCTGAGACTACATAGTCAATTCCAGGTCAGCCTGAGCTAGAGTGAGACCTCAAAAAAAAAAAAAAAAAAAAAAAGAAAGAAAGAAAGAAAGAAAAGCAAAAAGAAACAACAACAACAACAGCAACAACAACAACAACAAAATGCCTAGCAGCATGCTTGAGGTAAGATCATATGTTTTTGACCTAAGATCAGGAACAAGACAAAGATGTCCATTGTCTTCACTCCTATAAAGCATTATACTGTTTTAGCCAGAACAAGTGGGAAAGAAAAAAAGAAATAAAAGGCATCTGTGCTAGAAAGAACTGAAGCTATCTTTATTTACAGATGGAATGGTCTGGTAGGTAGAATGCTTAAGGAATCTACAAAGAAGCAATTAGAAGCAGTGTGTATGCTCAAAGTTTACAAGGTACAGAGATGCTGATTTTTAAATATCAGATGTATTTCTACATGCTAGCAACAATTCATCTGAACATGAAGACTCTGAAAAATATCAGTTTAAGACAGCATCAAGGTAATGGCACATCTCAGAATAAAACAAACAAAAGAATCCCAACAACTATATTCTGAAAACCACAAAATATTGTGGAAAGTCATTAATATCTTAATCAACAGAAAAACACCAAATGTTCCTGCATCAAAATATTTATTGTTAATATGGAAACATTGTCAAAAACAATCTAGAGGTTCAATAAAATCTAATTTTTGGGGGGAGGCCATTGGTGGGAGGATTGACAAGGTGATCCTAAAGTTCATATGAAAATTCAAGAAACCTAGAATAGTCAAAACAATCCTGAATAAGCAGAACAGAGTTTGTGGACTCACATTTTCACACTTCAAAACTTACTATTAAAAAAAAAACGATAATGGGGGATGGAGAGATAGCTCAGCAGTTAAAGATAGTTGCTTGCAAAGCCTGATGGCCCAGGTACGATTTCCTAGTACCCACATAAAGCCAGATGTACAAAGTGGTGCATGTGTCTCTAGTTCATTTATAGTGGCAGGAGGCACTGGCATGCCTGCCTCCCATTCTCTCTCTCTCTTCTCTATCTGCTTAAAAATGAATAAAAAACATTTTTTTTTAAATGGGTCTGGAGAGATGGCTTAGTGGTTAAGAATTTTGTCTGTGAAGCTTAAGGACTCAGGTTCAATTGCCCAGTACCCACATAACCAGGTGCACAAGGTGGCACATGTGTCTGGAGTTTGTTTGCAGTGGCTAGAAGCCCTGGTATGTCCATTCTCTCTTTCTTTTTCTCTACCTCTTTCTTTATCTCTGTCTAATAAATAAGTGAACAAAAAGTTAAAAACAGTAATGAAGGGTAAGGACAAACATATGGACATGTGGGATAGAAATGAGTTTTTCCAACCCCACCTTTATGTTGTGATGTATTAATTTTTGATGCAGATGCCAAAATGACTTAGTGGCTAAATAATAAGGATTTTTTTCAACAACTGGTACCAAATTAAAAAAAAAAAAAGAATGACAGATCTAAACAATTTTTCTCTCAAAGGATAAAAAAAGTTCCATAAGTAAAAGAAAAGATAATCATTAGTAATTAACAAATTGAAAATCAATACCTGTTGGAGTTACCTTCACGTTGCTGAGATAAAACTCCCAACCAAAAGCAGCTGACGGGAGGCAAGAGTTTATTTTAGCTTACAGTCTCGAGGGAAGCTTCATGAGGGCAGGGAAGAGATAGTAGAGCAGAGACTGGACATCACAACTTGCCACAGCAAGTGGAAAATAGCAGCAAGAGAGTAAGCTGAGTTCTAGCAAGGGGGAGCTGGCTATATCCTCCCTAAGTCTACCACCAGCAGCACACCTTTTTAGCAAGGCTCTACATTCCAAATTCTTACCAAGCTACAAGAGTGTATGGGGGAATATCTAATTCAAGCCACCAAAACACCACCATGAGATGTCACTGGGGGACATCTGATTCAAGCCACCATAATACCACCATGAGATGTCACTGGGGGATATCTGATTCAAACTTCCATAACCCCATCATGAGATATCACTGGGGGACATCTTGTTCAAAACAACATAACCGATCATGAGATGTCACTGGGGGACATCTGATTCAAACCATCATAACACTGCCATGAGATGGCATTTTACATTTACTAGGATGGCAAAAATTTAAAGTCAGACAATGACAAGTAAATATGTAGAGAAATCAGATTTTCTGGTGGTAGTATTGTAAAATAGTAGAACTTCTGTAAAAAAAAAAAAAACAGTTTAGTAATTCTTCAAAAAATCATCAAATTACTGTATGACAATGCAATTGTACTTCCAGGTAACTAACGAAGACAAATGAAAGTGTGTGTCCATATAGATGAGAAGTATGATAGAACTTCTTCTTCCTGTCACACTACCCTCTGCCAACTCCCTGTCCCGCCATGTTCCTAGCTTAAGCCCCAGGGGCCAGTGAATCTAAAAGTAATGATGGAGGAGGGTTTATTCTGACATCTTGTTTTTCCAAAGTTTTTCGCTGGTGCTGTCAATCATTGAGCAGATTCTGAAATGAAGCTGATGCAAAGCTGGAGGTCAGCACTAGTCACTGTGCATCTAAGACCCATTCTCAAATACAGTTGCTTTGTTTATAGCAATTTGGACAGTCACTCACCCTTGGAATTGCCAGAATTCAGTTGGTCCTCTTCCAGTTTTCAGCTGAGATATCCCCCTTGTTCCTTCAGATCTTTCATTTAGCTCAATGTGAAGGCTAACGAGCAACACTTTGCTTTTCCTCAAGCCATGAGCACATTACAAATAGGTTGTATAATTTTCATAGCAGCCCAATATCATAGCAGTCAATATTGCTGTTATCTCTGTTTCACAATTGAGTACACAGAAGCTCAGAGGTTTAACTAACTAGCTCAAGATCTCCTAACCATTTAAGTGATAAAGTTGGAATTCTAAGCCAAGTCTATGGTTCTGCTCAGTGTTTTCTCCTATCATGTCTGAGAGAGGGCTTAGCAGTTAAGAGCACTTGCCGCTTATGCATGAGGGCCTTTTGGGCTACACACCATCAAGTCTGACTCCTCAGAGGCCACATAAGAATCTGGGCATGGGGATGGAGAGATGGCTTAGTGGTTAAGGAGCTTGCCTGCAAAGCCTAAGACCCTCCAGATCGACTCTCCAGATCCCAGGTAAGCCAGATGCACAAAGGTGAGGCAAGCGCAAGGTTGCATATACCCACTAGGTGGTACAAGTGTCTGGAGTTTGACTGCAGTGGTTGAGGCCTTGGCACTCCAATTTTCTCTCTCTTTCTCTAAAAATAAAATCTGGGCAAGGCTGTACTTCTCTGTGACCCCAGTGGACGGGGGGCGGGGGGATCACTGGGGCTCACTGATGGATAGTAGATCCAGGTTGAGAGAAAGACCCTATCTCAAGGAAATATGCTGATAAGTGATAAGAGACACCTGGAATTCTCCTCTGGTGTCAGGGTTGGAGCATGCTACATGCATATCTGCACACACATGAACATACACCATACTGCATACTTATTCTACACACACACACACACACACAAAGTCAAGAATTTTAGAGGGGAGACAACAGACATTAAATAAAAAGTACATTGACTATGAGTTAAGGGCCCTGTTCAGCCTTATAGATCACATGCTTCTGAACCAGCCTTGCATCCATGTGGGTCCAGCTGCCAATGACAAGAGCCACCTTGGAGGGCTGCACTGACTTTCCAGATTCCTATATGTCTCCTTTGCAGAACCAGTTTTGGGTGGGGCCCTGCAATCTGTGTTTGTGACAGGTGTCTTCAGTGATTCTTTATCAAGCAAACTGGGGGAATTCTAAATGCCATGTACCCCAGTTGTTTTGGAAAACCTGCTTTGAGCATAGCTCTGTGCTAGGCACTGGGTAGCCCTGGGGCTGAGACAAAACAGATTGATAGTGTTAGGGAAGGGGGTGGTCAAGTATGTGCATGTCAAAGAGTGCCCATCCTCAAACTTGGCCCCTCTGGCTCCTCCCAAACCAGGAACGAGGCTCCTTTATTCCCCCCAAGGTGGAACTGCCTGAATTTTAAAGCACTGCACAATTTATTCAGAGGAAATCTTTCAGGAAGGAGTGGGAGCTAGGCCGCAGGATTCTAATCTTGAATATTCAGGGAAAGCAGCATGTCCTATTCAACACGGCTGATCAATAATGAGCGCATTCAGACTCTAAATGTGTGCATTATGTACAGATACAAAATATACAATGCCCCCAAAACGGGGAAAGACATTTCTGATTGAATTTTTTTGTTTGGTTTTATAAAAATAACTTGTGGTGCATCAATTACTCTCCATTTCCATGGATACAGGCAATACTTTATTATGTAACTGTACAGCTGTGCCGGTTTTTAATATAAAACCCAGATTTTTTCATCTATTTCTCTTTCATAGTTACTGAACTGAGATAATAACATCTTTTACCTATGAATGTATTCAATTCCCTTTTTCCCCCCATCATCCTGCAAACTATTATTGATTAGAATTTCATTTTGTGGCTTTTGTAATAAAATCTCCAGTAAATGTTACCATTGCAGGCAGTGGAAGGATGGAGTGGGGGAAGGTCACTCTTTATGTATATTGTGTGCAAATATGTATGCAGGAAGAATGCAGTGTGTGTGCACACATTCTTCTAAGTCGAACAAGTGAAGGCCTGGGCATTGTCCTGACTTCCAATTTGCTTTAGAGCAGCTTCCAAGTAGCTGTTAATTCCCTTTGAAATATTCCTCTGCACATTTACAAAAAATAAAAACAAAGGACCACTACTCCTCCACCCCTGCTTTTTTTTTTTTTTTTTTAAGAATAGTACTATATCCCTGCAGTCTGTGGCAATTCAGTGCCATTGTTTTTAACCTTCCTGCTGATGGGCAAAGTTGATTGATACCACGCAGTTTGTTCCAGGTTTCTCTGAATAGAAACGATCTCCCATCCTCACAGCAGTGATTGAAGCACAGAATAAGGAGAAGACAGAATGGTGTGTGAACATTTGAAGTGTGCCTGAAAGGGGCCAGGTTAGGAGTAGGTGCTGGATGGGGCTGCTCTGCCTCTACACATGATCAACCATTAGGAATTCTTCTACTAATGTTCTCCCTTTGTGCAAACAGGGTCAATGCTGAGGTCTGGGATGGACCTCAGGGTCTAATGGCTCCCTAAAATTTTATGTGAAAAATTGTATGTGTTTGTATATGTGCTTTTTAGAAAACAAATCTATTAAGTAGATTATAGGGTGGGTGCCTGGCTTATAATAATTTCTAAAGAAGCCACTGCTTTTAAAAATATTTTATTTATTTATGTATTTATTTATTTGAGAGAGAGAAAGAAGAAGAGAGAGAGGGAGAGAGAGAGAGAGAGTGGGCATGCCAGGGCCTCTAGCCACTGAAAATGAATGCCAGACACATGTGCTACCTTGTGTATCTGGCCTTGTGTGGGTACTGAGGAATTGAACTTGGGTCCTTTGGTCTTTCAGGCAAGTGTCTTAACTACTAAGCTATCTCTCCAGACCCCCCCAGCCTTTTTTGATAATGGATTTAGCAAAGGGAGATTGTGCCACTGACCATTATCCAGGTCACCGTGGGTGGTGTAAGGGACAAGCACCTGACCCCAGTGGGACTGATGAGAGTCTTACCTGGAAGTTTTCCAACTGCACTGGGAAGATCACATCCTTGTTCCTCTCTGGTGGATGGTGTAAGAATTCAGCTATGTTTCTGTTATGTGGCACAGCCATTCTGCAATAGAGGGAATCAAGCCACCAATCAGAGAAAACCAGAGGTGATACTGGCAGTCAGGGAGAAAGACAGCAACATACTCCTCATGTGGCTTCCCCTTGGACCAGCTCCACTCATCTCCCTTCTTTGAATACTCAAGTCAATAAATGGCCCTTCTTGGCATAACCCAGTCCCTCTGGGAATTCATTACTAATGGCTGATTATAGCTTTTGTAAAACATTTTTTTTTTTTTTATTTATTAGAGAGAGAGAAAGAGGCAGATAGAGACAGAGTGGGTACACCATGGCTTCCAGCCACTGCAACCGACCTCCAGATGCATGCATCACCTTGTGTATCTGGCTTAGGTGGATAATGGAGAATCAAACCTGGGTCCTTAGGCTTCACAGGCAAGCACCTTGACCATTGAGCCATCTCTCCAGCCCAATATTTTGATGAGACAGAATATACGACTTCCATCTGATCTACATGAGCCTAAGTAGCATGAAGAAGCCTGTTAGAAGATTCTTCTCCCTAAGATGCTTAATGGTTCCATTTTCTAGGAGGAAAAACAAACTCTGTGTGGGAAGGACAAGCCCTATCAGGAAGGAGCTGACCAGGTATTTTCTACATATGATCCTGGGAATGAATGTTTGGCTTGCAATCCAGTCTGGGGGAAAAGAGGGGGATGCTGACATTGAGTAGACACTTATAGCTCAGGGCATGCCACTGTGGGAAGAGAAGGAATAAGGCCATGGCCCATGGCTGCACCATGGTCCCAGCATTCTTCCTGCCTCAGTCTCTCAGGTGTATATCTCCCTGGCTCAACCTTAGAACCCCTTTTTGCACGACTCTCCACAGCTGTGGGTCAGGATCATCACGCGGGATGAAACCGCTTTTGGTCTCGGGTCCAAGTTCTTGAATTGTTTGTGTTAGGGCTACAGGTTAGGGATCAATATCCTATACAATCACAATCACAGGTGAGGGGTAAAGAAATGTTGCTATAAGGAAGACAAAATGGTGTAGTTCTTAGGCAAACAAGAACTTAAGAGTTAGGCATTGTCATTTTGATTGTTTAAACATTTTTGTTATCGCTAAAAACAGAAAAGAAAAAGGTTAGTTAAAACCATTCTGATTAATTCTCCCCAAGCTCAGGCTGTGAGTCTCGAACTGAATAGGCTGTCAAGCCCATATAGGACACAATAAGTCATCATTACTTATAGCTCTACAGAAGTAAAGAGACTGAGGAGGTAAGAACAACTGGATGGCTAGGGAAACAAAAAAATATACTTAAAAATAAGCTTGGGGCTAGAGGCACCTGCCTGCAAAAGGCAAATGACTCAGGTTTGATTTCCCAGGACCCACATAAGCTGGATGCACAAGGTGGTGCATGCGTCTGGAGTTTGTTTGTAGCAGCTGGATGCCCTGGCACACCCATTCTCTCTCTCTTTCCCTCTCTCTCTCTCAATAGGTATATAAAAATAAAATATTAGAAGAAGTGATGGAGGAGTGTCCAGCACTGAAACATCTCTATCACAACCTCCAGAGCTCAGAGTCTATTGTGGAAGAGGTGGCAGAAAGAATGTAAGACCAAAGGAAGGGTACCATTCCTTACAATGCGACTGTCCAGGCAGAAACTGGCCTCGATATTTCGACCTCAAAGTGCCTTGGAATACCTTCACAAGACCCTCATGATAGGAGAAAAAGATGATGACATCAAAATAAAAGAGAGACAAATGGAGAGAGGGAGGAGATATTATGGAGAGCAGAGTTGTGAAGGGGAAGTGGGGGAGAGGAGGGAATTAACATGATTTTAATGTCTGTAAGCATAGAAGTCAATAAACATTATACATTAAAAAATAGAATATTTAAAAAGCTTAGAATAGTTGAAGGTAAGAACACTTGTATTCTGATTAGTATGTATATGCAAAGATGAGCAACTCTTTGTAAAATCTTAACTCCATCAGTGGCCTGGGAAAGATCATAGGACTCCTAGTCTGAGACCCAAAGGGTCAGTACAAAATCTATACAACTGAATTGTTTCAGGCTCTCACAGTTTTGCCTATGGCTTCAGCCCAGAACAGAGCTGATTTCCAGGTTTCCACAGTAACATCTAGGCTACTAAAAACTTCCCAAGGCCTCCTCCTTCTTATCTTGGAAGGTCTGCCTTGAGGGGTCACAGTGGTAACCAGCTATGGCTGATGCAGTCAGAGCTGGCTTCCTCCCCTAAATTAGGCCAATCAGATTTCCGTCTTCACATTTGGAATGAAATCCTGCCTGTCTAGTAGCTGTCACTGGACCTAGCCAGCCATTTAGATGCGAGGGATAAGAACAGTTCAAGGCCAAGACAGAGCAGAGAGACTCTTTGGAGAAAGGGGTGGGGGAAAGCGTTGCCCCTGCTTTCTGAAGATAAAGCCCTTTTAATGTCGGCCAGCTTAATCCAGCTTCTGTTATCTAAACACCTGCCTCCTCTGCTCCGAGGTACATCCCCACATCTGGAACATGTACCTGTGGGGTGCACGAGCTGAGATTTAGGTAGCAGGAGTGGTGATGTTATGTGGCGCATAGCCACAGTCATCCTCACCATTGATTTCTACCCTGAGGAAGAAATTCCCTTCAGCCATCTAGATTATCTCAGTTTGATGACTGTCTTTAGCACCTAAAACTTGCTAATTTTCTCTTTCTTTTAAAAAATATTGTATTTATTTATGAGATAGATAGATAGAGAGAGAGAGAGAGAGAGAGAGAGAGAGAGAATGGGCATGCCAGGGCCTCTAGCCACTGCAAATAATGCGCATATGGCCTTACATGGGTACTGGGGAATCAAACCTGGGTTGATTAGGCTTTTCAGGCAAGCACCTTAACCATTGCACCATCTCTCCAGCCCTAATTTTCGTTTTCAACAGAGAGAGGATAGAACTTAGGCGTTAGCAATCAACATTATCAGCTAGACTTTCATAAAATTATTTTGCAGTTATTTTAGGTTGCCTTCTTTTATGGGAGGTGATCTGATTTTTCCTTCTGACCAACAGAAAACCATTAGAGATATTCATATGGTTGTTGTTGTTTAAAGGCACTAAGTATAGAGGTGGTTTGTTGCACGGACATGGGAAATGAGAAGAAAAGCCATTCCAGACAATTCAACAGAGGGAGATGGACATAGAGATCCAGTCAGAAAAACGGTGAAACAGTGCAAAAGGCAAATAAAGGACGGTGAGGCAAGCTGGAGTCAACAACTACAAGAAGTTGGTACTGATCCTAGGATGGGAGAGAGTAGGATGTACTTCAAGTGTCTAAGGATCAGGACCACGTGGCAGGATCTGGAGCTATTGTGGCAACTGCCTAGTGGGAGCTGGAACCCAGCAATGTAGCTACTGCAAAAGATAGAGTTTAAAGGAGAGAGTCATGGGTGAATACATTAGCTTCTCCCCTTCTTTCACGTTCCAATCTCTTCAGCATCCCATGACAATCTTATCTAGAACCTGTTGTTATGGAGCCTGGGTACCACCCTTTGGAGGGGTCTGTCTCCTGAGACACCTGAGAGACAGTTGGGGGAGGGCAGGAAGTGAATCCAAGGGCAAATGAGACACATGACCAGTATACAGTCAGATAATGCACAGAAAGACAAAGCAAGGTCAAGATACCGCTGTGGTCTCTGAAGGAGGGCAGGAAAGGCATGTGGAGTTACACGAATTCCCTCTTAAGTGGGCCACAGAGCATGCACTGTATAGTCATCCCTGGCTCCCGGGATGCCTTCATCCTTTCTATACAGTGCTACTGTACTGGTTACAGTTTGTACTTGCTCGAACTGCAAGTGCCTCCCTTTTGAGAAATATCCAGGGTCAAAAGACTTCAGGCAGAGATGGCTGCAGAGGTTCAACTGTGGCGTCAGATAGCTGTTTCTGTCCGTCTCTCGTCTCTGCTCTCCTACACCTGTCTTCATGCTCGAGCAAGTTCTCCTTAGGGAGGGGCATTCTAGTTGCCAGTTGCTCCAGGCTTGAACAACCCCAACAAAAATCCCAGCTTCTTTTTTATTCCCCAGTAGTTCCACAAAAAGTCCCAAGTCCCAAGCCGAGTTTTATTGGCCTGTCTTGAGTCAAGAATCCATGCCTGAACCGACCCCCAGAGTCAGGGGAGCAGAGTGGGATGGTCTGATTGTTCAAACCTGCGCATACATGCTCTGCCCTGGCTGGAGCCAGGATGTGAAATGGAGTGGGGTAGGAGTTATTTGAATGAGAAGACAGTCATGTAAAGAAAATTGAAGTGTTTTTTTTTTTTTTTCTCAAGAAGGGATGCTGGGCAGGTGCAAATAACAGATGTGTTCTCTAACCCCGTTAAACTTTTATTCCCAGCCTCCTTCCTTTTTCCCTGTGGTATCAAATTAGTCAAACTAATCTTGATGTTGCACATGATGCCTTATTCATCTCTACATCCCAACAAAGCCTGCCTGCTGACAAGGGCCTAATAAGTGCTCAGGAAGTGCTTGTGGGATGGAACTTGGTATAAATACTTGTGCTGGACATTTATTTCTAGGGTCGGATGGACATTTCCCAGGGCTGTAAGGATGCCACTGTATTGCTTATACTTTATGGTGGGTGGCAGGCTGAGGAGGAGCAGCACTGGCCCGAACACACACCCCGTCTTCCCCCATATTGTTCCTTTGCCCTTTGATCTCTTGGGGATGCTGGCCAAACCAGCTGAGAGCTCATATCCATTTGCTATAAATGAGAAAGCCAGTGGTTCCCTTTAGTTGGCCTGAGGGCACAGTCTTTCCAATTTGAATTGCACATCAGTACCATGTCTTCCCGTCAGATGTTTGAGGACAATTCTGACACTTCAGTTATTCCTCTTGTCTTTCAAGTTTACAAGAGAAAACACATTTAAGAGCCTCTTGTTGGTAGTTGAGTCCCTTTTAGAATGTTCCCTCATCATCACACAACACAATCCAAGCTCCTTAGTTACTTTGCACAAATGAACTTCAGACTCCATCTCTGCATAAGCCACCACGTTAGCCTGGGCCGCTTTAGTCATTGGCCTCTAAACCAGCCCCCCACAAAGCAGGACCATTATGAAGCCTGTTTGTAATGGTGCCATTATAAATGAAGAGCTGCAGCTTTACAATTATATGAACACAAAACCAAACCTACAGAGAGTATTTCAGGAAATTCTACACAGAGAAGAAAAAAATAATCAAACACAATTGCCTACAAGAAGCAGATCACAACATCCAAACTCAGAGTAGGCACAAAAAACTTCAATGCCCATGAAAACTCCAACCCACATTTACCATCACAATATGGCAGGGATCAAATCAAATCTCACAGTCATTACCCTAAATATTAATGGCCTTAATTCACCCATCAAGAGACACAAGCTAACAGGATGGATCAAAAAATTAGACCCCTCAATCTGTTGCCTTCAAGAAACCCACCTCACCATTAAAGACAGACATCTCCTCAGGGTGAAAGGGTGGAAAACAGTATTCCAAGCAAACGGGAATAAGAAACAAGCAGGTGTAGCTATATTAATATCGGATAAAATAGACTTCAAACCAAATATAATCAAAAAAGACAAAGAAGGCCACTTCCTACTTATCAAGGGAACGATCCATCAAGAGGATATCACAATCATAAATCTGTATGCACCAAACACAGGGGCACCACAGTTCATAAAACAAAACCTACTTGACAATAAAACAGAAATAACCACAAACACCATCATAGCTGGGGACTTCAATACACCATTATCAGTAATAGACAGATCATCCAAACAGAAACTCAACAGGGAAGTAAGAGAGCTCAACAAAACCATAGATCACTTAGACCTAACGGACATCTACAGAACATTCCATCCCAAATCCACAGATTACACATTCTTCTCAGCAGTCCATGGAACATTCTCTAAAATAGACCATATATTGGGTCACAAAGACTGCCTCCACATATTTAGGAAGATTGACATAATTCCCTGCATGATATCAGATCACAATGCTATATTGCTAGAAATCAACAATAAAAGACCCACCAAGAATCCCAAAGGCACCTGGAAACTGAACAGCACACTTTTAAACAATAAATGGATAGTGGATGAAATAAAAAATGAAATTGCAAAATTTCTGGAATTGAACGACAATGAGAACACATCGTATCAAAACTTATGGGACACAATGAAGGCGGTCCTCAGGGGAAAATTCATAGCACTCAATGCCTTCGTAAAAAAGACAGAAAGGTCCCAAATCAATAACCTAACCATCCACCTAAAGGCACTGGAAAAACAAGAAAAATCCAACCCAAAGAGCTCCAGAAGGAAAGAAATAATTAAAATCAGAGCAGAAATCAATGAATTGGAAACCAAGGAAACAATTAAGACAATTGACAAAACAAAGAGCTGGTTCTTTGAAAAAATAAACAAGATTGACAAACCCCTGGCCAATCTGATCAAGCAAAAAAAGGTGAAGCTTCAAATTAACAAAATTCAAAATGAAAAAGGAGAGATCACAACAGACATAAGTGAAATTGGGAGAATCATCAGGACTTATTTCAAAAACCTCTACTCCACAAAACTGGATAATGTGGAGGAGATGGATAAATTCTTGGACACATACCATCTACCAAAGCTAAACACAGAGCAGATTAATCACCTCAATCAACCCATCACACTCATGGAGATTGAAAAAGTAATAAAAAACCTCCCAAAAAAGAAGAGCCCAGGACCAGATGGCTTCTCAGCTGAATTCTACCAAACCTTCATGGAAGAACTCAAACCAATCTTCCTCAAACTGTGCCACACAATTGATGAACAGGGAAAGCTACCCAACTCCTTTTATGAAGCTAGCATCACCCTAATTCCAAAACCAGGCAGAGATGCCACAAGAAAAGAAAACTACCGGCCTATTTCCCTGATGAATTTAGATGCAAAGATCCTAAACAAAATCCTTGCAAACCGAATCCAACAACACATCAAAAGCATTATCCACCTTGACCAAGTGGGATTCATTCCAGGAACACAGGGGTGGTTCAACATACGGAAATCTGTCAATGTAATACACCACATAAACAAGGATAAACATAAAAACCACATGATCATTTCGATAGATGCAGAAAAGGCCTTTGACAAGATTCAACACCACTTCATGTTCAAAACATTGGAGAGAGTTGGCATGGTTGGTTCATATCTTAACCTAATAAAGGCAATATACGAAGCTCCGAAGGCCCAAATAATACTTAATGGAGAGAGACTGGAGGAATTCCCATTAAGATCAGGAACAAGACAGGGTTGTCCACTCTCACCTCTGCTTTTCAATATAGTTCTGGAAGTCCTAGCTCAAGCAATAAGACAGGAGAAGGAAATAAAAGGGATACAATTTGGAAAGGAGGAAGTTAAGTTAGCTTTATTCGCAGATGACATGATTATATATGTAAGAGACCCGAGAGACTCCATCCCAAAACTCCTGAAGGTGATTAACTCCTATAGCAAAGTAGCAGGATACAAAATCAATGCACAAAAATCAGTAGCCTTCCTTTATGCAAAGGACAAAGATACAGAAAAAGAAATAAGGGACATAGTCCCATTTTCAATTGCGACAAAAAAAATAAAATACCTTGGAATAACGTTAACCAAGGAAGTGAAAGATCTATACAATGAAAACATAAAAACACTCAAAAAAGAAATTGAGGCGGACTTGAGAAAATGGAAAGACCTCCCATGTTCCTGGATAGGCAGAATTAACATTGTGAAGATGACAATCCTACCAAAGGCAATTTACAGATTTAATGCAATACCAATTAAAATCCCCACAGTGTTCTTCACAGAGATAGAAAAAATGATCTCAAATTTCATATGGAAAGGCAGAAGGCCTCGCATTTCCAAACATATCCTCTGCAAAAGAAATACCTCTGGAGGCATCACCATACCTGATCTAAAGCTATATTACAAAGCCATAGTAATAAAAACAGCATGGTACTGGCATAAAAACAGGACTATAGATCAATGGAATAGACTTGAGGACCCGGACTTTGGGTCAAGCAACTATAGCTACTTGATATTTGATAAAGGCCCAAACAATATACGCTGGAAAAAAGACAGCATCTTCAACAAATGGTGCTGGACAAACTGGATAACCATATGCAGGAAACTAAAACTTGACCCACACATTTCACCATGCACTACACTCAAGTCCAAATGGATCAAAGATCTCAATATAAGACCAGAAACTCGAATACTACTGGAAGAAAATTTAGGAAGTACATTCCATGATATAGGAATGGAAAAAGACTTCCTGAACAAAACCCCAGTAGCTCATGAACTTAAACCATCACTCAACCAATGGGACCACATGAAGCTGAGGAGTTTCTTTACAGACAAGCATACAATTAGCAAAGCCAATAGATTACCCACAGAATGGGAGAAAATATTTGTGGGTTATCCAACTGATAGAGGACTAATCTCTAGAATCTACAAAGAACTCAAAAATCTAAACAGTAAGAAGTCAAACACCCCACTCACAAGATGGGGCAAAGAGCTGAACAGGCAGTTCACAGAGGAAGAAATAGAAATGGCAAACATACACTTAAGAAAATGTTCATCATCCCTAATCATCAGAGAAATGCAAATTAAAACAACTATGAGATTCCACCTTACC
Organism: Dipus sagitta; assembly: GCA_036346955.1. NCBI lineage: Eukaryota > Metazoa > Chordata > Mammalia > Rodentia > Dipodidae > Dipus > Dipus sagitta. The sequence goes on along the minus strand of CM070770.1, from coordinate 233,879,906 downwards.
CCAATAAGGATAGCAAGCATCAAAAAATCAAATAAAAATAAATGCTGGCGAGGATGTGGAGAAATAGGAACACTCATCCACTGTTGGTGGGAATGTAGGATGGTACAACCACTTTGGAAAGCAATATGGAGACTTCTGAAAAAGCTGAGTATAGAGATACCAACAGACCCAGTTATTCCCTTACTGGGCATCTACCCTAAAACCTTCAAACCACAGACTAAAGAGATATGCTCAACCATGTTTATAGCGGCTCAATTTGTAATAGCTAAGAGCTGGAATCAACCCAGATGTCCATCACTAGAAGAATGGATAACTAAGATGTGGTATATCTACACAATGGAATTCTATACAGCAGTAAGAAAAAATGACACAATGAAATTTGAGGAAAAATGGTTGAACCTGGAACAGATCATTCTCAGTGAACTTACCCAATCACAGAAAAAAAATCGCCACATAGTCTCACTCATCTACAGCACCTAACCTGAATCTACCGAAGATACCTTACATACCCAGCAAGCATCTCCTAGATTAGACACTAGGATGGAAGGGGAGGGAGGGGAGGGCATCAAAGGGGTGGGAAACACAAATCTAGACCCAAACGGCAATGGTACCATAATCTTCTACTTACTAAAAGATAGACCAAATGGCTGATCCTTCACCAGGCCCTTACAGGGAACACCTGAACCACAAGACACTGGAGAGGGTAAGATTAAGACTAACCTTAGTTTCCTACATCTTCCCTCCCTCACTTCCCCTCTCCCTGTCTCTCTCTCTCTTACCTCTAACTCTTGTATATTAGTTATCTTTTTCCTCATTTTCTTAGTGGGCACTGACCTGTAACTCCCAGAACCAGCATGGGGCTATCATCCACAATGAGCTTTTGATCAGAGAGACCTACAAGGTTTCCTAAAAGACAGACAGATTTCTGTCAGAGTACCTGATGACCCACCAAAGGTTAGTGGTAAGACCCTACTGCTGAAGATACCTTATGTGATTGACATGCAAATTAGAATGGCATGGCTGGAAGTTGGATGAGAGTCAGTCCCCAGACAGTCAGCGCATCTAGTGCCAGAAGGTGCTACATGGGCGACTGGGGGAAATTGACCAATATCTATCGAAGCAACGCATGGTCTAACCTACTTAGCAGCAAATAACTTATTGTGATGCCCACACAAGTGCAGTAGTGGCACACAGCCAACGTGGGGAACCAACTGCTCTCAATTTGGCTAACTGATCCCCTCACTGGTATGGGACCCATAGCTGGAGCTGGGAAACAAGTCAGAACCATATCCAAACATAAGCCCACTCTCCAGTATCAACCTACTATCAATTGTGGGCTACAAGAGGGCCTACACATATTAAATTCTCTATAAAAAAAAAAAAAAATGTAAGGGTTATCTCATTTGTCCTGATGCTAACTTACTCTCCGTTGGAGAATCTGCTTCTCTTTTTCAGATAGATGTAGACCCTAAGGAGAGAGCCACCCCATCATACCTCAAAAGGGCTCCGGCTGAAACTAAGAAAACTTCGAGAAACAAGCAAGGGGGCTGTTTTTCCTGATGAACCAGACACCAGCACAAGGGGGAAGGAGATCAGCATAGAGAAAAATCAACTCCTACCAAATCAGAGAGCCAGGGCCTCAGAGGCCCTCAACACCTCATCACTGAAGCCAACCAAAAATGAACCCAACATGGCTCAGGGAAATTTTGCGGAAGAGGGGGCGGAAAGAATGTCAGAGTCACATGTTGGGTCATGATATGCAGAGACATTTAGCTTACCCATAACTGTGGGCTAATTCCACAATGCATGACCCGTATACCTCAACAAGGAGGGGCCAAGGGGAGGGGGTAGGTCACGGATGAGCCTAATAATGGTACCAAAATGACTGTATTTGCTGAATACAGAACTGACTAATAATAATAAAAAAAAAAAAAAAATAAATGAAGAGCTGTCAAGGATCCCTTATAACGATGTTGGAAACTGTGTTCCCAAAGATTTTTTAATGACTGGATGGTTTTTAAAAAGCAAGGGAACACTTTTAATGAACTATAATGTAATAAATCAATCAGAGCCTCTGTCTTGACTGCACTGTCTCTATATATTTATTGCAGCTTATAGAAAACCACATGAATCATTTTATTTCAGCCCCCACCCCATGTGTCTGCAGAACCCAAGGCGTCAGTTAGGTAAAGTGTATTTATATTTTGAGAGACCCATATTTGCTTTGAGTATTATTTACCAATCCCAATCTTTAAAGTATCTATTGGAACGTGGACATCTTTAAAATTTTTATTTCTCCTGTTTTTTGTTTTGAGAGGCTAGTGTTAGTGTTTTTCTGGTCCTAGGCAAGAGAAATGGACTCTAGCTACCTTAAGAAGATGAAATGTATTGGAAGGATATCAGAAACTCAGAGAATGGCTAAGCGCTTCCAATTTGGTTAGGATTGGACAGGAGTCTGGACAACTATGGAAGGCTAGAAAATAGAAATTCAGGAAAGATCCTAAGGCAGAACAGTGGACAAAATTCTGCTACCCTCCTCTCTTCTTTTTTCCCTCTCTCCCAGGATGGACAGACAGCTGCCCCAAGCTAAATTCATGGGCCCACTCCCCTGTTGTACCCAGGAGGGGAGGAGGGAAGAGGAAAGACAGTCTCTGTCTTCCATGGTGGGAAAGACACCTCTGATTTGCTATCCAATTCACATGACACATAATGGGAGAAGTAATTTCCCAAAAGGAAGTCACTGAGCTGTTAGAAAGTGATATTAATTAAGAGAATGTCAGCTGCTATAACAGATAATATCCCCAATTCTCTTTATTGGCTCAACCCAGGAAACGTTGATTTCTTACTCACATAATCGTCCACTTTGCTCGCTTCAAATCAGGAGGCTCATTTAAGGCTAATTCAAGGACCCAAGTTCCTTCCGTGTTAGCTCTACATCTTAATGTATAACTCTCAAGATCCTTCTGTGGTTCTTCTCTGTTCTTAGGGGGAACCGTGTGGAACTTCATCCCTGGCCTTTCTGATGGGTTTCATTTCTACTTACACTCCATTGCTAGAATTTGGTCACGTGGTCCCAAGGAGGCCTCACTAGATAACCCCAGTGGGTATAGCTGCTTCTCCTTGACACAGTGCACTCTGGAAGACAGACTAGCATTTGTCAGAGCAGAGCAAGTGCAGGTGATCTACAGCTCCGTGCAATACATAGAGGTCTGTAGTGGCATTTGAATAGTATGTTGGACCACAGGTGGTTTCCAGGAGAAACTCTTTCTGGTTCTGCCAAAATATTATTTCCACTAAAATCTATATCTTATCTAAAAGTTTCTGATGAGACTGGACAGGTATTGCTAACCCAAGCTCATACCTGAGAAGTTTGTGGGTGAGACAGGATGAGAGTTGGCTAGCATTTAGCTCTTTAGACCCCTAAGAGAATGCCCCTTTCACTGCACAATTCTGTGTCTATTCCATTTTAACGTCTCCTTGCTTCCTTATACAAAACAGGAAGTTCCAGTTCTATACTGACCATGGGACCAAAACAAATTCTCCATTCCATTGCAAAGATTGCAGGGGCTTTTACTATGTTAAGTAAAACTCCTCCTAACTATACTCTCTGCATAGCCCCCTTTAACTCTGCTCCCTGATTCAGCTCTCTATCTCAGCTAGTCTCACAAGTGTATTTTTCCCCCTCAGAGATGAAAAGAAAGTTTCCGACAATAACCCCAAGCATTTTAAAACAAAGATCTTAGTCGTTATGCAAACATAGTTTCATTTTCACATAAGAACATTTCACAAAAATAAAAATAAATGCACTTTTCAAAATGTCAGTTAAGAAATGGGAAACAAAAACAAAACACAACAAAGAAACAATATAAACCTGCCACAGAAAGGGTGCAGTGCAATGCCAAGTTGCCTAGAGAGAGATCTCCCCAGTGTCATTGAGGTGAGTGAAAGAGACTGGCCTATGACCACGAGCAGTCTGACAATGCAAGATCTGAGTGTTATGTGTACAACACACATATGTATGAAGTACGTGTGTATTCACACATGTGAGCGTGCACACACACACACACACACCCTCACCCAGAGAGTAAAAACAAACATTGCATATATTTTGATAGTTTGGATAGAATGACAGGCTAGAAACAGCAAACACGAACTTATTGCATTAAGTTCTTTCTTCGCTACTGTGAATCTTTAGCGTTAAGTCTACATTAAGCATGTTATTAAGCAAAGTAATCAGCTGCAGCTTGTCTGACTGATGGAAGGGCTGGAGAAGGCCGTCCTCCCTGAACTGCACCGAACAGTATAGCTGGAACGCAGACTCCGGTAGAGTTAAGGTCAAATCCCAGATTGGTCTGTGACTGTGGGCATAGACTGTGGGCTTTTCTGGGACTCAGTTTCCCATACCATAAGATGAAGAAACTAGAGGAATTGATTTTGGCAATGTTAGTTTGCCACATCAACCCCATTCTTTCTGTCCCCATTTCCTGATGCTGAGTTGAAACTCAGTAAGGTATAAATTTTGATGACAGCTTCATGTGTCATTGGATTTGGTTGGTCCTATATGCCCTCTGGCAGTATCTCCAGCATGCCCTCTCTAGGATTTCTCACACTCCCAAAGAAGGAGCAGATGCCCATGCTATTGACAGGACAGAGTTCAGAGCACAAGGGAGTCGCCCACGTGCCTTATCTCAACCTGTAACTATGTAGAGCAGGAAGTCGAGGTATCTCAGCCACCATCACCATAACCTCATCTCCTAACAGCCATGGACCCGCAGTCTGCCTGGACAGGAAGTCTCCTTTCAGCATGATTTCGGTGGTGCTGGTCCTGATGGCTGCAGTCCTCACCAGAGTTCCAGAGGGCAGTGCAAACCAGAAATGTGGAGGAGCAAGTGCTCTCTGCTGCAAACTCCACCCCACAGGAGAGGTAGGAAAATACTGCAAGCTAAGTAGCTCATCTTTCCTTCTTCCCACAGATAGTTCACAGTGGCTGTGACCCCACAGTTTCCTGAAGTGTCTCAATTGGCCAAGCAACAGGTTAGTCGGATTTCTTGGGTGGCAGGAGGATTGTGAGTTTGAGGTCAGCCTTGGGCTACATACCAGAACTTTGGTTCACAAAACTGAAATCATCAAATAATACAGGGTGGTGATTAGGGGCATTGCAGAAATGCACACTGAGCATGGCGCAGGATTTATCTCAGCCAGGGATGGATAGCCAACTGTCAGCATTTGTGATTTAGGAAGCTGCTTTAGAGCAAAGGCTTTTGCTTGGTGCTCTAGGGGCAAAAACACAGTGCCTCAAGCTCAGTTCCAAAATCCCCTTTTGGGGCTGGAGGGATGGCTTAGTGGTTAAGGAGTTTGCCTGCAAAGCCAAAGGACCCAGGTTCGATTCCCCAGAACCCATGTTAGTCAGATGCACAAGGGGGTGCACGTGTCTGAAGTTTGTTTGCAGTGGCTGGAGGCCCTGGCACGCCCATTCTCTCTCTCTCTCTCCCCCCTTCTTTCTCTGTCAAATAAATAAATAAATATAAAATATATTTTCAAAATCCTCTTTTGTGTGTGTGTGTGTGTGTGTGTGTGTGTGTGTGTGTGACCCCATCTGATATCTTCTTGTGCTCTGTGGCCTCCTTACTCCTCAAAGTCTCCAAATTCCCGCAGATTTTGGCTAATGTGTTTTAGGAAAGCAAGAAAGATTCCTACTTCCTGCTACCTGTAGCTGTGGCTCTTGTGGTAGGTAAATAAAGAACAAGCGAGCCAATGAACAAATAAACTCTGAGCAAGATACAAGCTTCCTCCTTATTTCCCGTCTGCCTCAGAATTCCCTCCAAGCTTGGTCTGGTTGCTGGTCGAGCTTCACTCTTCCCTTTCTTAGCCATTCTCCAAGGCTACCCTGTATCCTGCTCCTTCTCTGCAGCTTCAGGACCCAGGGTTGGCAAGGTGGGGGCAGGGGGGAGGCACCAGGGCTCTCACCTGATTTAGATGGTAATGAGGGACCTGAGGCTTCTGCATGTAGGTCTGGAAGGGCACCTTCAATCCTCCCTTCATGCCAGCTTGCTTTCCCTAGACTCATTTTATTTGGAAATATTGTGGCTTCCCCAGTCTTTCCCTCCCTTCTTTTGGCTTGTTGCTCTGGGGCACCCCAGTGCCCTTTCTCTTCCTTCCATCTCTCACTCCAGACCTCTGTCACCTGTTTTGCTTCTCTAACATTTCCTGAGTCACTTTACAGGTTAACCCGCTGTCTTGAAAACTCAGTGTTTAAATGTCACTTTTCTTTCATAATTTATTGACAGGGGTTTCTCTGGGTTTAGGAAATGTCACAGCAAGGACCCCTTCCTAATGCTCAACCACCTTCTTTTGCACCCACGCCTTGAGCCAGAGGCAGAGTCCTTCTTTGCAATCTGAGGTCTGTTTCTGGAACAAAGAGCCTAGGAATGCAGCACCTTTGACCCCAAGGGCATTTCCCAGTGTCAGACCCAGGAGAGTCCATGATGGGAGGGTGGTACAGTCTCAGGACTAGGGCTGGGTCTTCCAGATTCCTCATCCAGGCATGTGGCAGAGAAGGAGTTAACGGATCTGTAGCAGGGACGACCCTAGGAGCCAGCCTCATTCATATGGATGAGGACAGTCTCAGGATGTAGAGAGCCCACCCTGTGGCCTCTCAACTCCTAAAAAAAAAAAAAAGCCAAAAATGAAAAGAAAGGGAAGGGAAAGCAAAGAGAAGAAAAAGGAGAGGCAGACAGGGAAAAGGGGATACAAGGGAAGAGAGGGAATGGAGGAATGATAGGAGATAGAAGCAATGGAAAAAATAAGCATGAAGGAAGCTTGAGTTTATTGCTCAACTTGGGGAAGACAAGTCGGACCTACTCTGTGATTCTATCCCTACTGACTCCAGAACCCTGACTGACAGAACACACACCAAATTCTCCTCCTCATTCAAGGGGAAATGACCCTGGTGAGAGTTCACGGAGGCCACTGTGGGAGCCCAGATGGCAACTTTGAACTCAAGGATCAGATAGGACCAGCCTTCTTGTCCCGGGAGCTGAAAGCACCTCTTTACACACACACACACACGAAAGTCTGGAAAGAATGCAGCTATTTTTTTGCATCTTATTTTGAAGTAGTCCTAGTTCCTCCACATCTTGGAAGCCTTCCTGGGAATTGGAAAAGGCAAGTAAAGCACCCTCCCTTAGAGCTTCCAGTAATGGTATAGCTCTGAGGACATTCTGCTTCCAGTCTAGTGAAACCCATTTGGGATTTCTGCCTCCAGAACAGCAAGAGAATGAACTTGCATTGCTTTTAGTCACTGTGTGTGTGTGGCCGTGTGAGGTGATTTGTTACGGCAGTAAGAGGAAGCTAACACACAGTTGTTGTGTGGAAAGCACATGACACACAGTAAGTGCTTTGATCATTGATAGCAAAAACGGAATGAGTGAATGTTGTGCCTTTTCCAGTGGCTCATAGGCAACCCAAGAGGTGCTGTACTTCTCTTACTGGCACATGCCAATCTTTCAAAGGTTTCTAGACTCAGCTAGAACCTTACTTTTGGGCTTTGATTCCAACAGGAAGGATGGGAAAGAGATTTACTATAAAAGGCAAATCAACTTCTGTCATAAGTGTGGGCGTGATGGATATGGATAACCAAAGCACAAAATACAGACGCTGGGCTCTCAGGCTGCTGTGTGTGTGTGGTGAGGGGTTGGGCTGGGGGGGGGGTGCTCCAGGTAGTGCTGTTTGGGGAGGCTGAGGGAGAGAAAGAGCTCTTTCTAAGGCTCCACCCACCAAATACAGAGGCCAAGGCTCTGGGTGAGAGATGCTATTCGCTAGGGAGAAATGGTCATGTGAGCAGGACTCTTTTTGTTTACCCTCCCTGTTTGCGGAGGCAACAGGCTGTTGAAAGAGTTGGACCCTGGCGCTGGCCAACACAGTGAGCACCACAGCCCTGTGGGGCTCTTGCTCTGTTCTTAGTGACTTCGGCCCTCCTTGAACTCCAGGATCTAAGGGTAGAATCTTGGTTATGGGATTGCTGATTGATGGATCGGTGTGATGCTGTTGCAGACAGCTGAACGTCTTCCTTCATTTTTTAAAAGCAAAGAGAAAATTTGGTTTCAGTCCTGAGTACACTGGCTAAAAATCCTGGGGTCACTCTCTCTTTCTTTCCAGCTCTCTCTCACTCTCTTAAATAAGGAGAAAGGCTATATTTTTCCATGGATTAAGTCCAACACAGAGAAAACTGTCACTGTGAAAACAATAGAATTTATCTCCACTGATATAGCCTGACACGGGGACAAGGGCCTGAATTGTTGCCATGGTAATAAATGTGTCGGACTTATGCATGCGTTTTCTGCTATAGGATTTTGATTAATGGCATTGACTAAATGGTGTGAAGGGAAGAGGCCGAGCAGAAGGCCCAAGGAGAGAGAGCCTGCTACTGAGGGCTTGCTGTGGCCCAGAATGGAGCATGTCAAGTGGAGTTGGCTAGAACCCAGTTAAACATAGGGCAGATCCTGCATGCTTGTGCCAGGGGTCTGGGGTACAAGATCCCAAGATTAGAGCATGTCCTGGGCCACAGATCAGATGAAAGCCCACAGCTGATGGAGGCTTCTGAGAATTTTATTCATGTCCACTTACCTAATGCTTACAGGAGCCCTATGAGCCAGCCATTATTAATCTTTTTCTGATACAAAGAGACTGAGGCACAGATAATTTGCTAAAACATCACACAGCCAGTCGGGGCAGGGGGGCGCTGGGGGCAGGATTCAAACCCAGGCTGTCTGGTTCTAGAAACTGCACTTACCCACTACACTGTGCTTTGCTCTGGGAACAAATCCCAACCTCGCCTATCAAAGCTGCAGTGAGTGCTGGAGCAGGGTGGGGTGGGGGGAGAAAGGTGCACTGAAAAACATCCTCACCCTGGAACAGCAGGGGGAAATGGTTAGAGCACTCTGACTGGAGCGGGTGCATCTTATGGGCACTGTGGGCCCCTGTGAAGCGCCTGCTACATTGTATGCCCCCTGGTGGTGCATACCCAAGTCTTCACATACACCAGGAGACTCAGTGGGCAAGACTGCCTGACCTGGGAGCTAGGAAGTCTTGACTCCTGGCTTACTACTGCTCCTGGTGTGACCTTGGCTGCTCACTTGACCTCTCTAGACCTCTCTTTCTTGATCTGCATAGTGGGTAGAATTCCAGCCCTGTCTGGTCTGTGGTTGGGGATGCTAAATGACAAGATAGGTGGTCAGCATTAAGCATAGTGATTGTCACATATTATGTCTTCAGATTAAGATAGAATAACAGGCTTCAATATAGAAGTGGAAACAGTGGAAAAGAAACGGGGGATCAGCAGAAGGGGATCGAGGGGAGAAAGGAGGGTGGTTGGAGGGGATTATATACATTTTTTAATAAACTTTTTAAAAAAATATGTTTATAATTAATTAATTAGAGGCACACAGACAGAGTGACAGAGAATGGGCACACCAGGGCCTCTTGCCACTGAAAACAAACTCCAGACACATGTGCCATGCTGTGCATCTGGCTTTACGAGGGTACTGGGAACTCAACCTGGCCTTGCAGGCACTGCAAGCAAGTGCTTTTAACCCCTGAGCCATCTCCCCAGACCCAAGTTTTTAAAAATTTTATTTAATGAAAAAAAAATTAGGGCCTTTTTCTTTCTCTTTTCTTTCCTACTGTCCTTTCTTCCTTCCTTTCCTTCCTTTCTTTTTCCTTCTTCTCTCTCCCGCCCCTTCCCCTCCCTTTCTCCTTTACCTCCATCTTTCTCCTTCCTTCCTTTCTTGTTTCTGGTAGATATGGAGGCTAGGATCTTCCCATGAAAATTAACTGCTGGGCTGGAGAGATGGCTTAGCGGTTAAGCGCTTGCCTGTGAAGCCTAAGGACCCCGGTTCAAGGCTCGATTCTCCAGGACCCACGTTAGCCAGATGCACAAGGGGGCACACGCATCTGGAGTTTGTTTGCAGTGGCTGGAAGCCCTGGCGTGCCCATTCTCTCTCTCTATCTGCCTCTCTCTCTCTCTCTCTCTCTCTCTCTCTCTGTCACTCTCAAATAAATAAATAAAAATGAACAAAAAAAATAAAAAAAAAAGAAAATTAAGTGCTATACCACTGACCTGCAACCCAAGCTCAAGTTCTTAAAAGGACTCACTTTAGCTGGAGATACGGCTTAGTGGCTAAGGCACTTGCTTGCAATGCCTAAGGACCCAGATTTGATGCCCCAGTACCCACGTATGCCAGATGCATAAGACTGTGTATGTGTCTGGAGTTTGTTTGCAGTGGCTAAATGCCTCAGCATGCCCATTCTCTCTTTCTATCTGCCTCTCTTTCTTAAGTAAATAAATAAGTAAAATATTTTTTTAAAGACCCAGTTTAACTTGCTTGGTATTCAGAAAACCCTTCTGGTTCACATACTCAGACTTTCCTACAGCTTAAACCCTTTTTCTACTAACATCGTTTTTTTTTTTGTTAATGTTTTCTTATATGTCTGCTGGATGTCCTTAGTTGCCCAACCATCTGTCTTTTCTCTTCATTTTCAAACTCCTCATTCTTCTTTGAGATGAGGTTATATTTGTCATTTATCTTCTACATCATTCACTTGGTACTTTTTTCATTATACATTCTACAACTCACTCCCCTGAAATGATTCTTAATTTTATATGATTTCTTCATAACTAGCCTGATGTCACAGGTTCAATGTTGTATTACTTTTGAAACCACTGTACAAAAAATTCTTTTCACTTTATGTTCAATTTTCAGCAATCAATCAATATACGAGAAAGGCTGATTCTCTCATGTGACTCTGTCCAGCTGGGCGAAGTGTGATGCGTGTGAGCACGTGGTCACTCATCATGTCCTCTCTCTCACTCATACCGTTTGTCATGCTACAGGATCAACATGAATGGTTTTGAGGAAGACATGGTAAAGTAAGAGAGGTGACGGAGATTTCATATTGAATGGCAACTGATGACCTCTCTGCTAGGGCAACGTCTGAGCAGGGGGGAGTAAGAGCTACAACAATGGGCAGGTGTCTGTGCAAAAGCCCTGCTCTTCTTACAGGAGTGAATCTGTTACTATGGAAGACAGTGCAAGTGGGAATCCCAGCGACATGGCTGCCTCCTTCATTTTCAGTCTGCCCACTTCCCAAAATAACTTGATTTTGTTCAGAGTTTTCTCTAACTTCTACAAATACATATTTTTTAAATTGGGTTACAAAATTTTGATTGGTTCATGATAGGATCTTGTGTGTCTCATAGCAGAAGTCCTTTGAGCTTTGGCATGTGGACAGCCTTGTTTCAGGGACACTGATGTACACGGGTGATGTGCTGCTGCGATCACAGTGCAGCTTGCTGCAGAAGACCAGAGATGGTAAATGTATGGCATGATCATATGACCCCATGGCAAACAGTACTGCCTCCTCTGGTGAACTTTCCAGTGGAGCCGAGATACAACCTCAGAATCCTTCTCAACACTCCAGACAGTGATGTTGGCACCCAAGATGTTTGACCATCCTTGCTGTTAAATTGTGATAATCTATAAACAAGTTGAACCTTCATTAGCTTGAACTATGAGATTACTGACAGGCAATTTTTGAATCTCAGAATGGTACTTTTATCAGCTCAATGGACTACATTGAATTAATACAACTCCACACTACACATTTATGAAGCAAAGATTACTTTGTTTCTGTGAACATGTAATCGCTAACACACACTCAACTTTTCGGATATTGAATTTCTTTTTTTTTTAATTTACTTATTTATTTGAGAGTGACAGATAGAGAGAGAAACAGGGAAATTGATAGATAGAGAATGGGCGTGCCAGGGCCTCCAGCCACTGCAAATGAACTCCAGATACATGTGCCACCTTGTGCATCTGGCTTACATGGGTTCTGGAGAATTGAGCCTTGAATTGGGGTCCTTAGGCTTCATAGGCAAGCGCTTAACCACTAAGCCATCTCTCCAGCCCCTCGGTTATTGAATTTCTTAAAGTGGGACCCACCTGTCTTCATCCATGTACTAAGATATCTACTGTGACAAACTTTCCAGCCCTTGTCTAATTTTTTTCCACCCTTGGGAACCATTAAGTGGCTGAGTTCAGAATAAGGGGTTGCCACTGGACACACTAATGGCGTGTAGCATTTCCTCTAACTTCTATCATATTCACTGTTCTCTTTGTTCACTGTCTTTACTACCTGTTTCTTGAGTTTTCACATTCACCTGTTCCATGATATCAAACTTGGTCGTGTGACATGCTTCACCCAGTGTTAATGTGAGCTGAGAAATCCATGGGCAGATGCTTCAAAAATTATTGTGTGGCTCATTCATAGTTATGTGGATTAGGAAGACATGGGGAACAGAAGTAGACAGCCTCAGCTGTGCTGATGCAACATACTTAAAACCTTCATAAAACGAAGACTTGGGGACTGTTTTTATAGTGTTACCTAGCTAAAGTTTACCATTCTATCTTGTCAGCATTGGGAAATAACTTCCCCAGATCCTGGTCCTAGTTAAGTTATATAATTGTAATAGTCTAAGGAGGTGTTTTGGGCTGGAGAGATGGCTTAGCAGTTAAGGTGCTCACCCATGAAGCCTAAGGACCCAGGTTCGATTCCCCAGTACTCATGTAAGTGAGATGTACAAGGTGACACATGCATATGAACTTTGTTTGCATTGTCTAGAGTTTCTGGCACACCCATTCTCTCTGTGTGTCTATCTGCCTCTTTCTCTCAAAATAAAATAAATAACTAATTTTTTTTGGAAAGACCTTACTTAAGGAGGTGTTTTGCTGGGCATAGTAGGGTGCACCTTTTCTAGGAATAACATGAAGGATACATTAGAAACCCTTAGGAGAACATGTGGTCATAGATGCTTTGTGAGAACACAAAATGATTTGAAGTTCAAATGAGCTTGAAGACATTGGGTTAAATGAAGCCAGCAGGTTTCCTACCAGCAAGATCTCTCAGAGCCTGCAATAAACTAAGGTTCATTGTGAATATACAAAAGAAGAGAGCGAACATAGACTTTCCTGAGATGTCCCTCCCCTGGTGCTGAAGATTGAATCTAGAGTCTTCTCCATGCTGGGCAGGTGCCTATCACTAAGCCCCACCCCCAGCCAACAAACAACAAACAAATAAATAAACATAGTATTTTGTGGGTTTAATGTTTTGGAAAAAGTGTCAGTAGAATTTGGCCAACTTCTCCTATATTCTCATCTCTTCTAGTCATTTACCTCATTATTGTTTGTTCCTTGTCCCCCATCCCTCTCTTCCACAGCTCTTCTGCCTCTGCCTCCTCCTCCCATCCTCTTCTTTCTCTCCTGCTTCCTAGTTCTCCTCTCTCTTTCCTCCTCTTCATTCCCCTCTCTTACCCACTTCTACTTTCTTTCCTCTCTTTCGTCTGCTCGTTCTTTGTGTCCTTTCTCTTGCTCCCATTGGTATTTTTTTTCCAAGAAGCCAGTGAGTTTTCTTGGCCTAGATGACCCATAGGGGTATCTTGCCTTATTGTAGAGGGTCATGGCTGGCCAGGGGACTGAGCCATGGTGCAGTCTGCTCCTCTGAGGTGTGGTGTTCACTTTAAAGTGATGGGTTTGAACACGACATCAGCCTCCTTAAGGGGAGATCCTTTGTTCTAGATTCAGACAAAGCAGCACAGTCGGCCTTAAAAGAAAAAAAAAAGCTGTTTCATTTTATATTGGAAAAATACAATGTGACATCTGGAGAATAAATTGTTCAGTCAGCCAGAAATACGGCTTGTAAAAATTGCTTAGGTTTCTGTAACAAGATTATTTACTGAGAGTGTTCACCTATAATACAGCACACTTTTGAAATGGACCTTTTATGAAACACATCAAGAATTGTAGAAATGTATTCAGTGCATTAATCTACAACACCACACAGTTTACCACACTCTTAGAACAGATTTCAAAACTCAGACCATCTAATGAGATAGGAAAAAAAAAAAGTTATTCACATCCTGCATTCATTCCAGTCATGTTCTATACTGAGCCCTTGGGATATTTAACATTATGCAGTTAGGTCTTTCAACACACACACACACACACACAGTCACACTGTCACACACACTCTCATGCACAAACAAAATATACGACTGTTCAGATGTGTTCTGTTGAGAATGTACTAGGCCCATATTTCAATAGCCTATGTACAGAGCAGAGACTGGCTATTTTAGATACCAGGACTTTATAAATATTTAAATACCTCGATTTAATTCAGATGAGTGCTCTTTCAGGTGCTGTCAGTTACTTACAGCCTCCTTTTACTGATCATGGGGTGACAGTCTGGACAGCGATCTCCTGGCAATGTGAGGGAGTGCCCCAGTTGGAATCTGGCAGCTAGGACTGGGCCTGAGGTGGCTGAAGCAGGTGGATGGTGGAGAAGTGGGTCAGGTGGGGAGGTAAGGACAAACATGTATGTTTTTTTCTGACCTTGACTTTTCCTCGTTTTTCTGATGCCAGCAGTGGGTTCTATCAACTGTGCTGTTGGGGAGTAGTTGGTCACAGCTCTTATCTCAAGGTCAAATCCACTGACCTCTTGTTTCAATGGAAAGTTAGTTCTAGGGTTGGCTTAGCAGTTAAGGTGCTTACCTGAAAAGCCTGAGAACCCAGGTTCGATTTCCCAGAACCCATGTAAGCCAGATGCACAAGGTGGCACATACATCTGGAGTTCATTTGTAGTGGCTAGAGGCCCTGGTGTGCCAATTCTCTCTCTGTCTCTCTACCTCTTTCTTTCTCTAAAATAGATAAATAAAATATTTTTTAAGGGCTGGAGAGATGGCTTAGCGGTTAAGTGCTTGTCTGTGAAGCCCAAGGACCCGGTTTGAGGCTCGATTCCCCAGGACCCATGTTAGCCAGATGCACAAGGGGGCGCACGTGTCTGGAGTTCATTTGCAGTGGCTGGAAGTCCTGACGCTCCCATTCTCTCTCTCGCTCCTCTGCCTCTTTCTCTCTCTCTATCTCTATCTCTGTTGCTCTCAAAAAAATAAAAATAAACAAACAAAAAAATTAAAAAATATTTTTTAAAAAGGTCAGTTCTAGAAGGTATGGAGGCTCTGAGGAGTGATTTTTACATTGGTCCAATGGCAGGTCCAATCTTTTACCTAGATCTAACCTGGCCCCATGACACTAGTTACTGGCAGAGCCAACTGTAGGAAATACATAATATGGAAATTCAAGATAAAGAACCACCCTCCAATTCTCTCATCGGTACCAAAGGTCAACTTGTTTATTAGGCATTGGTTCTCATTCAGTTGGCATCACCACACAGAAAATTTGTTATGAACTCAAAGTAGAGTTTGGTGGCAGTTTTCATCATCCATGTGTCAGAAGATGAGTGCTGAAGACGGCTGATATCTTCCAAGGGTTTCTTTTACCTGGACTTCAGCATATTTCATTTTTTTTTCTGAATTTTGCTGTCTGGGAAACTAACATTCTTATTCAGAAAGTTTCTTTTCATCTCTGCTTCTATCCCTCTCATTAGAATACTTCACTTTTTTTTTTTTTTTTTTGCAAGGTAGGGTCTTGCTCTAGCTCAGGCCAACCTGGACTTTGTGGTCTTAGGCTGACCTTGAACTGATGGCAATCCCCCTACCTCTGCCTCCAAAGTGCTGGGATTAAAGACATGAGCCACCATACATGGCTTTGCTTCTTTGTTTCTTTTTTTTTAAAGTTTTCTTTTAATTGAAAATTTCCATAATTTTAGACAATAAACCATGGTAATTCCCTCTCCCCACTTTCCCCTTTGCAACTCCACTCTCCATCGTATGCCTTCCCCTCTCAATCAGTCTCCCTTTTATTTTGATGTCATCATCTTTTCCTCTTATTATGAAAAATGTTATGTAGGTAGAGTCAGGTAATGCAAGGTCATGAATATCCAGGTCATTCTGTGTCTGGAGGAGCAACTTGTAAGGATTCCTACCCTTCCTTTGGATCTTACATTCTTTCAGCCACCTTTTCTGCAATGGACCCTGAGCCTTGGAAGGTGTGATAGAGATGTTTCAGTGCTTAACACTCCTCTGTCACTTCTTCTCAGTACTATGGTGCCTTCTGAGTCATCCCAAGGTCACTGCCATCTGAAAAGAGAAGCTTCTCTAACCAAAGCGCTTCTTCATTTCTTAAGGTCCAGTCCCAGGCACCTGTCCTTCATGAAACCCACCATGCACCTCTGGCTTGCACTGTTTCCTTCTTGATCCATTCATGTGATTTATTGGGCCATGGGGCTCAGCACTCATAATAGATGCCTTGCCTTGTTCTTCAGGTGTGTCTCCCTTTGCCAAGCAGAAGCATGGCAATGGAAAGACCAGGGTACCAAGAATAATCACAGTGGGCCTCCTCCTCCCCCTTCCCTTAACTAGCATGTGAACCTTGGCAAGTACCTCACCCATCTTGAGCCTCAATTTCCTTACTTAACAAGTGGACATGTTTTTCACATTGCTTATCTCATAAAACAGTTTATTAGCACTATATGAGATATCTTACAAACTGAAAATCCTGGAACATTTATATAGTATTAAAAACAGTGTTGTTTTTTTTTTTTCTGTCTTTATTTCCATATCCCCACAATGGCTACCAAGGAGTTGAACACGTGGCAGGAAACCAACAAAATATGATTATTGAATGGGATGGTTAGCATGCTTCTTGCTCCAGGTGGCCTACTCAGGTCTCAACTTCTGGAAGGCCTACTACAAAAGCACAGAGTGAGTCCTAGTCAGGACGGTCCTGTCTGATCTTTGCACAAAGACGCAGGTGGTTGAATTTGCTTTTTCTTGGGTAGAAGGAGTTACTGTGGAGCACTCCCTGGTGATGCTTAGCATGGGAGCCTGAAAGTTTAGCATCAGCCAATGGGATGGTCGCCCTTCTTCCTCAGGAACTGAGCACACCAACCAATAAATTGGAAGCTCTGTTTGATAAGCCAGCGCTCATTGAGCTGCTTCCTGTAAGAGCTCTGTATCTGTGCTGGGGAAAGTGAGAAGCCCCCAACATCTTGATGGAAATTGATTGGCTTGCTACATTGGTTTTGTATTCCTCCACTAATAACCTTTGCCTTGTATTCTGAAGGAGGCAATGGATTTCACTGGGACAAGAAGTATCCTCTTCTCCTGTTCTGGTGGCCTGGAGAGAAATTTGGTGAAAGGTTTTTATGCTGGCTCTGCTGCTCAGAGCCACTCAGGTGGATGAATCCACCTTCAGGCAAAGCTGAAATGCATGCCATATCTAGATAGGGCTTGATGACTAAGATAGACAGTAAAGGGACAGTTAGACATACTGGTGCAAGTCTATGATCCTAGCACTAGGGAAACAGAGGCAAGAGGGTTTCAAGTTTTAGGTCATCCTGTTTAAAAAAAAAAAAACACAAGAAAGATTAGGAGTGAACAACAACAGTGGAATCTCTTTGCTCAGTCCTTCCTGGGAGTTCTAGAATCTCTATTTTATTGAAATACAGCATGGACTGGCCTTGAGAGTAAGACAGAATCAAGCTTAACAGCCTCTCAGACATCCTGGGCTCTGTACCCTGGTTGATGCAATTCTGTCTTTCTCCACTGATGTGAGGAAGCTCCAGGCTTCAAATGGAATCTCCTTTCCACAGAATTCATCTTGTTTTCCTTCAGGTGGCATGTGGGGGAAGTTAACATGGGCCACATTCATTGGTGAAAATGTCCCTTTAATTGCATTTGGAAGATATCCACTGAGAGTTTTGTGATGAAGTGAGAGGCGGTGGGTAAGAACTAAGAAAGATAGGGTCCTTTCTTTTCTCAAATGTTCACCATGCCAAGTCACCATGTTCTATGCGGAGGTAGCTATACAAACCCAGTGATTCCAGTGGATGAATAAATATTATAATTCACTTACAGGCGAAATTCATTTCAGATCACAAAGGAGAAAATCTTTGTAGGATAGGGAATTAAAGAAAACTCCTTGGAGGAAGAAAATAATTTAATGAGAACTCTCCATGGTGATCAAACCACATCTTTACTTGTTATACTTCAGTCATGACTTCAGCCCTGGCTTGACCAAAGAGGCACATGATGGGCAGTTGGCACAACATGTTAGAGAAAGTGTCCTAAAAGTGGACTGCCTTCGGGCTGTGCAGATAGGACGACTTGGTTCAGCACTATTGGCACTTTCGGTTTCTGGCCATCTCCTCTTGAGCATCTCCTCCTCCTCCTTCTTCTTCCTTTTTTGGTTTTGAGTATTTTCTTGATTTAAAACTCGTAGTGGCCCCTCACGTATGGGGACAACTTGATTTAGGTGCTAGAAAACCATCTGAATTTCAAGTAACAGAAACTCAGAGAGATCAAGGAAAAATGTTTACTAAAGATTATAAATATCTCACAGAACTCAACAGGAGGAATATAGTTCTTAGAAACTGGTCAAGGACGAGGTGTCCAGGCAGTATTCCTTCACTCATTTCTGCTGCTCTGTATATCTTGTTTGTTCACTCTGCTCTTCAGAAACCAGTCTTTCTGCTTCCCAGTCCACAAACAAAATGGTGATTGTCCCAAAACATCAAGGTTTTCTTGTAATATTTTTTATTTTTTAAAATTTATTTATTACAGAGAGAAGAAAGCAGAGAGAGAAAAAGAGAGAGAGAGAGAAAGAGATGGGCACGCAAGGGCCTCTAACCACTGCAAACAGACTCCAGATGCATGCGCTACCATGTGCATGTGGCTTATGTGGGCTCTGGAGAGTTGAACATAGGTCCTTAGGCTTCACAGGCAAATGCCTTAACTACTAAGCCATCTCTCCAGCACAGCACCAAGTTTTTAACATGTCCCCCATATTCTTTAGTTCATGGAGAGTAACTGATTAACTCTGATTTTTTTGCTTCATATCTCCTGGTAAGAGAATCTATTTAAGCTATCTTAGGCCAGGTGTCTCCTTGGTCCTGCAATATTTTGTCTATAAGATACAATGCTATGAACATGGCTACTATGGTTCCTTCCCTTTGGGCAGAAAGGGAGTTCTTCAAACAGGGGAGGCTAGGTAGATCACCCCTATACACATTCACTTCACCTCTTGAAACAATATATTATCTATCCCTTTTCAAGTACCCATTCTACAGGTAAATTCCAAACAGCCAATTTAAGGGAAACTTGGTTATAGGAAGAAATAAATGGAAGCAAAAAATAGCATTATTGACTTTAGATGACATTTCTCAAATATACATCAGTAATATGAACCTAACATGTGTGTGTGTGTGTGTGTGTGTGTGTGGTTTGTGGGTGCATGTGCATATGTGAGGAGGCTATTTATGCTTGGCTGTCCTGCCTCAGGTGTTGTCCACCCCCTTTTTTTTGAGACAAGGCTTCACTGGTTTCTTTTTGACCACATTGAGGTTGTTTTTGGACGTTTCTATTATGCACCCAAGTCTATTTTGTTTGGAATCCATAACTTCATTTCCCACTAGGTTTATCATTCTGGCATAGGAACATGTATTTGATACTTCTAAGTGAGCCAGGCCCTCTGGCAAGTCCAAACTCTGATAATACTAAACACAGGTCTTAGAAAACTCTGACTCCTGCTGACTTCTCTATTCTCAACCATTCCTACTCCCAAACTGGCACTTTATGTTCCGAGTGTTTGGAACTGCTTCTAGTTCCTGAAACAATGTCTGGTGTTTGTGATGCTATGCTACCAAACATCTTGTCCCCTTATTCTGGAATTCGTTCTTATTGCCAGCTCACATTATGATCTATTTACCCATTAAAACCAATCTCACATACTGTCCTTTCTAGGAAGCATTTGCTGAGACTTGTGCCTGCATGCACACACACACACACACACACACACACACACACACACACACACGCACCGCCTCCACCATAAGGGACAAAGACGTGGCCTAATATGACACAAACTGGCTCTCTACGCTGGATGCCTCTATGAATAGCAATGTCACTTTTGAAAATAATTTTATTTGTTTGCAGAAAAGAGAGATAGAAGACAGGCAGGGAGAATGGGTACACCAGGGCCTCAAGCTGCTGAAAACAGACTCCAGATGCATGTACCACTTTGTGTATCTGGCTTCATATGGGTACTAAGGAATCAAACTCTGGTTGTTAGGCTCTGTACGCAAGTGCTTTAATCGCTGAGCCATCTCTCCAGTTCACTAGCAATAGCTTAAGTCTCTCTTTAAATTCATTTATAAATTATCCATACTATTTTTTCTCTTCAAGCACATACATTTGCACCAAAAATGGTATAGCTTTGAGATTAAGTACATGCTCTCTGCTGTCAGATGCACATACCAGGTTTAAAATCTCAGCCTTTCCAATTCTTAACTGTAACTCTGGGCAAGTCATCCTTCTCTCTAAACCCCAGTGTTAACATCCATGAGATTATTATTGTAATGATACCCAACCCGTAAGGGTGACATTATGTTGATTTGACACAGCAATGTAACATGGTAAATCTCAACAAATGTTGGCTATCATTATCTAAAAATCTTATAATATAGAAGACAGTCTCTTTCAAAAACCAAAACCGTGTTTTTACCTTGCGGGGTCTTTAATAAGAACAATGAAACATCACTGCTCCATAGATAGGTCAAAGTGCCAGTTACCTGAAGATTCTGATTAATACATTGAGGTTCATCTCTTGCCTCATTAAACATGTTACTTTATTCCCCTTTTCATCACAGAGGAACAAATGGATTTTCAGGTGGAGCCTTGCTTTCACACCCAGGGATTCCCCTTGACAGACATGAGACAGTTGGGATGAAATGTCCTTCCAGGGCTCTTCCATCTTCCCTTCTTCCAGCTGAGCCTGTGTCTACTCAACCCAGAGATGTCGTCATCTGAAGACCACAGGGGATCATTGTGAAGTTCTAGAATACTGATGTTCTCAAGCAGAACCCCAGCGTATGGAATAACTTCTGTTATGAAAGAATAGAGATTAGGAAGATAGCTCCTCTCTCCTTTCTTCCTTCCTGCTTCCTCTCTGTCTGTCCCTTTCTCTGCTCCCACACACACCTGCTTGAGAGTAAAAGGGCTTTTAGATTAATAAGAAAACTTCACTGTTTCTAAACCTGCTAGCAATAACTTCTTTGCAGATCTTACTGGAGGCCGTTTTCTAGGCACACCCACATCCTGAAAGGCTTGGAGCCCTGATGAAAACACATTTTAGGCACCTTCTATTGCTTTCTCTCTAGCCCCTCAGCACACAAACATTGCTTCTTCTGTTCATTTTTATTCTGTGTTTCCTCTCTCTCTTTCTCTCTCTCTCTCATATCATCTCTCTTCCACCCCTCTCTTCCAGTTTTGCTTCTGAGGTTGGAGGAACATGCTCACTCCTGGTCGTCACCTGTTCTCAGCTCTAGGGCATGAAACAGAGCAGATGCACAGCCCCAGCCCCCAGGGCTATGTTCCTCACACCCGAGTACTGAGTACTGCCTTTGTGGGCACGCACATGCCCACAGGGACTGGGCCTCAGAACACAGTGAGGCAGCCTCTCCCCTCACTCTGGAGAATTCCGACAATGTTGCTTCATCCAGAGAAGCCTGCATTGCAGAGCCACTATCTTTGGCCTCTGCAAAGAGATTCTTAGAGCTCTTTATTTGAAAACCATGCCTTAGAGTCTACAACAGTTTGTCTCAGGGAAAAAAAAAAAACAGCCAGGAAATAAAAAGAAACAGTCTTGATTGACTGTCCTGGGAACACAATAGAACTCTGGCATGATACAAATACCAAATAACGGATGTAAGTCTGCTGCCGCTTCCCCAAATGTTAGCATTAAGAATGATCAGAAAATGTCTCCTATTCAGGAAAGAATGCTAGGTTCAGGGCCAAAGGGGCCTGATTCTGAAACTCATTATGACAATTAAAACTATATATTTTTCAATTTGGAGAAATGAAATAGAAGATGAGACAGAGAAAGAGAGAGAGCAAGCTGGAGCTAGGTCTGGAGCAGGGCATGTTAGAGACATTACCCAGGAGAATGACAAACCTGTGTTGGAGTCAATTTAGTTACAAGATCAAAATCTCTCGACTCACAGGAGACACTGTTAAAAGGTTGGGAACTGTCACTGATCTGTTAAAAATCATGCTTTTGCAGCAAAATCAGATTCTGAACCTCCTTAGAGTCTCTCCATTCAAGTCCATTTCATGTTGACAGTTCTGGGTCCAAGCCATCAGGATGTTTGGAGAGTTGCTGGACCAAGTGATTGTGTTCTTGTACCATCACCCCAACCTCTCAGCCCCAACCAAGGTCAAGACCAGCTCCACAAAGCATCAGAGGAAAATGTAATGTTTCAGACTGGGAAGAGTTTTATTTTATGTGGCTTTACTTTGTCGTTGCTATTTGTGTGTGTGCACTATGTGCACACATGTGTGCAGGTTCACTCACAGGTGCACAGAGGCCAGAGGAGAACATCAGATGTCCTTCCTCTATTACTCATCCATGTGTTCTTTGAGCTGGTGTCTCTCTCTGAACATGGGGCTGTAGTTTTTGACAGCCCAGTGATTCTCTGGTCTCTACATTGCACAGGATTGGGGTTACAAATGTGTATGGCCATGCTCAGCTACTTATCTGGGCCTTAGGGTATCAAACTTAGGCAGTCTCAGGTCTTCTCAGGCCCTCTAAGGTTCTCATATTTATGGCAAGCACTCTCACTTGCTGGAGCCATCTCTCCAGCCTGTCCGTATTTCTGTTGTAAGACTTAAATGCCGCCACGTAAAACTGTCTGGTAAATGTTGTTAACACATGAGTCAACGTCAGCTGCCAAGCACTCAGTATGTGACAGGCATGGCCAGCTATTGGTGACCAAGGGTTAGCCAATTATGGCCTCTAGACCAAGTTCATTACATCACTTCCTTTTGTATAGCCTGTGAGCTTGGAATGATTTTCATATTTTTTAAATGGCTGAAAAATGGTCAAGGGAACTCATGAAATTATATGAAAATCAACTTGCAATGCCCATACATAAAATTTTTAATATTATTCATGTATTTGTGTGTGTGTGTGCATGTGTGTGCATGTGTGCCAGTATCTCTTGCTGCTACAAATGAATTCCCATCCAGCTTCATTATCGGTGGCTGGGAAATTGAACCCAGACTGGCAACTTCTAACCACTGAGCTATCATTGAAATCAGATGGCCACAAAGCTTAAAATTTTTATGGCCCGGTCCTTCATAGGAAAAGTTCACCAACATCTATTTATATGCAGTGTCTTATTCCTACAGGAGCTTTACAAAGTAGAGACTGTGATTACTGACATTGTTGCAGGTATAGGGGAATGGCAGTGCACAGAAATGACCGTGCTCTAAGCATTTTGTTTAATTTCCTGCTTGAAAAGTCACTTTTAATGAGAATATTTCAAGATAGGCATCTCCTTAGGTGTTAGCAGTGACTGGACAGACTTGTTGATCCTGAAGTATTTCAGTCTATATATAGTGAATATAATTCTTCAAGGTCATAAACCCTTTCTTTTTGGGGGGCTAGGTGAGACAGTATCTTACTCTGTTGTCCAGGATAGTGTGGATTTCATAGGTGTCTATTTTGTCTTAGCCTCCTGAGTGCTGAGATTATAGGTGTAAGCTACCACACCCAGCATACACACTTTATTAAACAAATTACACATACAGTACTTAGTATGTGGCAAGTATTCTAAGTGACATGCATTAGCTGATTCAGTTCCTTCAGCAATCCTATGAGATAAATTCTATTACTTCTTCTATCTTATAGATGGTAAAATTTAGTCAAACAGAAGTATTTCTAACCACCAACCACATATTAGTCAGTGGTATAGACAAGATTTGAACTTGATTAGCATGTCCTTGCTCTCTCTCTCTCTCTCTCTGTGTGTGTGTGTGTGTTGTGTTATGCTGTTTTTCTCTTTCAAATTATCATTTGATCTTCAGAGTAGTCCTGTAAGCAGAATGGTGACATTGCTTCCATTTAACAGATAAAGAAAATGAGGAGTCAAGAGTGAAATGACTGACTCAGGAATGAACACCAGTTCTGTTGCAAAGCTGTTCATGCTCAACCATTCCTTGGCTACTTCATTCTATTGTCCTCTTGCTATTTGTCATTAAGCCATTTTGATCTTTCAAGTCTTTTCACATGAAGTTTCCTCTGCCTTAGAAACTTCTTGCTGTGTTCCTGTGCTCCTTTCTCATATCAAAGATGAGACAGACTTATCAAAAAAGAAAAAAAAAGGTCCTGCTTTCCATTCTAAGGGATGTTTATTTGTGTGTCATGTAAAAGAGTGGATAGATGGTAAAGGTTGGCAGGAATTCTATAACCATGAAGGACCAGTTAGTCTCTCTCCTTAACATGATTTTTGTCATAAGTCCAAAAGCATGGCTGTAGCTCCTCCTGTCATGCCTGACTTCTAACCAACCAGAAGGAGGAAGAGAAAATAAACAACTTTGTTCTTTTGGTCATATCCCACAGGCTAGGATTTAGTGAGATCACCATACCTAGCTGCAAGGGAGTCTGGTACAACCATCCTTTTGTTTTCTTACAAGGCTTTGTGCTCAGCGAAAGCAGAGAATTCCGTTGAGTGAGAATAGAATGAGCAATGGAAGATAACTGTCTGAACCATGTATTTTCCCTTCTCACATTTCTGCGCATTAGAATTAGCTCTTTTGTGTAAATGTGGTCATTATTCTACACCTTTCTCGTTAGACTCAAACAAAGACTTTCTGACACCTAGCACTTGACAGAGGATTGTGCAGCTTGCAGCTTATCATTAAGTATTTTTTGAACGAGTGATGTGATTATTCAGGGTTCTGTAAGGGTACTGAATTAATAGGATAAAGAGAGTTTAGATTTACTAGAGGAATTGTCTTGTTTGATTATAGTGACATAAAAAGTCCTACCATAGACCACCTGGAGAACCACAGAGCCAGTGTCAAAGCACAATCCAAATTTAAAATCCTCAGATTCATGGATCCAATGAAGTAACTCTAAGTGTAAGGTTGAAAGCTCGTGAAGCTGTAGAGGCCATGGGTGCAAATTCTGTAGTCCAGAAACCCAAAGGAATGATGTCAGGGACAGAGCAAGAAAGGTGTCCCAGTTCTAAGAGAAAGAGGGAAAGGAAAGGAGTGAGGGAGGTTGGGAAGGAAGGAGTGAGAGAGAGGGAGAGGGAAAGAGAGAGAGAGAGAGAGAGAATGTGCTTTCTTGGCTTTTTTTCTTCTAGTCAGACCCTCAATGGATTGAATGGGCCTCATCCACATTCTAGTACCAGTCTCTTCCCTAACACCCTCTAATTCCAATGCCAGTCACTTCTGTTGTACTTTCACAGACACATGTGGAGATAATGCTTCACCAGCTATGTGGGTATCCCTTAATACAGTCAAATTGACACCTGACATCAGCCATCACAGATGTAAACAGAGATGGATGCCGAACACTTGACCTGTTTCCTCACCTCTTAGCCAAGACACAGGCAAAAGCTACCTGTCTTTGTTTAGCTGCAAAATAAGAGGATCTCAGGTGGAGAATATAAGATTGTTTACTTCTTTCCTCAAGCCCTGGGAGAAGTCATTCTGTCTGGTTAGAAATTAACCACTTGGTGACAGAGTTGGTATGAATTGATGATAATGATGTGATATGATAAATACCTAAACAGGTAAATGGTGATGACCTAATTCAATAGCAAGTGGGATGACGTCCCATGTGCAATCTTTTCCTTAAGTTATACTTGGAAATTCCTGTTGGGGAACCCTAAACAACAGGCAGTGTAACCATGTAACAATGTTTGAGCATAATTAACAGCAACCCCCTCCCGCCACTCGCAACTTTCACATTAGATATCTACTAGCCAAGGCCGTAGCTTTCTCAAAGAGCAGTGCTTTTTATGGCCACATAGTTTTCATGCTGAAGAATGCTAGAGAGATATCATTTGTCATTTACTCACTCTATGCCTAGAACACCCAGTCCCCAAATGTTCTGGGTCTTAATCAAAGTACTTGCCAGCTCTGGGAGATGGCCAGAAAAACCAGTGTAATCAGTAAGAGAAACAAGGCTCTTTGTTCACCCATTGCTTATCCCCTTGGGCTCACAGGAAGACTACATATTAATTTTTATATTCCCTGTGGATGGGAGGGTTTCAGTATCTGTGAACAGATTTAGTTATTGGAATGTAGGCAAAAGTGACAGATGTTATTTCTCTACCTGCCTTCTTTTTCTCTCTGTTCCCCTCTCAGGTGAGGCATGGCCATATGAGATGAGGCTCAGGCTGTAACATGAAAGAATCCATGCAGATGCATCTCTGAGTCTGTGGGTGAGACATCTTGACTAGACTCAAGATTTTCATGCTCTCCCAATGTATATTATTCCACAAGTTCAACCAGGCAACTCTTGGGTATGCCATGACTTCCCTGAACATTGTTGTATGGGTGTGTGAAAGCCACATGGAGGCAGATTTTTGATTCATGAAGATAGTAGCCAGTGGGTAAATGCTCTGCCCCATTTATATAAGACATATAGTCATAAGGCCCATTTCAAAAAAATTCTCAGTCTATGGGAACATACAGACACATAGACAATAACTGAGAACTCAACAATCATTTTTCTTTTTTTTTTTTTTTAACTGGCTCTTCCACCCGGCTTCCTTCTCTGTGAGGGTTAAGATTCATGGTCAGTTGACTGGCTTGAGAATCATCTGGGAGACTGGTGAGGTACTGTGAGGATTAACTGAGGGAGAGAAGACCCCACTTGAATGTGGGCAGTGCCAATCTGTTGGGTCAGGGCCATAAAATGGAAGAAGGAGAAAGATAACCAAGTTCTGGCATCCATTTTCTCTGCTTCCTGTTAATTATGAAGGTTTTTTTTTTCTTTTTACATATGCCACACACTCACAACACTATGATATTCTTTTTTTGGGGGGGGGGTTCATTCTTGTCCAAGTGCATGGGGCAAGACTAGACCCTCTGAAATGAAGAGCCCACATAAATAATTACTCTTTATTCATTTATTTGCAAGCAGAGAGAGACAGAGGAGAGACAGAGAGAATGACACACTAGGGCCTCTAGCTACTATAAATGAACTCCAAATGCATGTGCCACTTTGTGGATTTGGCTTTACCTGGGTACTGGGGAATTGAACCCAGGTTGTTAGGCTCTGCAGGCAAGCGCCTTAAGTGCTGAGCCATCTCCCCAGCCCCTTATTCCTCTTCTTAAGTCATGCATTCAGTTACAGCAATGAAAAAGCTAATCCACTCTTCTTGTTCTTAGTCATTTTAAGTTGTCATACTCCCAAAACAGCACCCACATGTAAGCCTTTGATTTAGGCTTTATTAGGTAGAGAACTCTGGTTAAGGCATACCAGTGAATACAGGGCTATCTGATATAGCCACCCAAACAGGAACATCAATAATGTGTTTAATGTGAATGAGAAATCAATTTTGATTACATTAAACTATTTAAATTGGGGGTTGTAGAAGCTATAATTATCCTTACTGACATGTTATTCTCCTTTTACAGATAAGTAAACTAAGTTCAAGGAATTGAGATAACTTTCTCATAACCCTACAGTTTGTAATGGAGCTGGGATTGAAATCATGCTCTATATAACTTACATTGATCCTTGGGAAGCCGTAACTTCCATGAAGCAGTTCCAGAGCTTCACCAAAATGTTAACCTTTTAGAAGATTTTGTCTTCATTTTCATCCCCTTCCCCATCTCATCCAGAGCTTAATGGGCTGTGATAACATCAAAGGACACATTTGCCTGTTGGGCCAAGCCCAGAACACACTCTTGTAGGCAACTGTCCTCTTTCTACCAATTAACACTGGTAAGTTTGGCAGCTTTGAGGGAAGCAGTGGAAAGGACTTTCTTTGAGGACAATGAAAATAAGAGGGTGAGACATTGAAGAGGTCTTATTTACTAATTTGTTCTCTTAAGATCAGTGAGTCAAATAATTATCATTTACTATTTCAGTAGAAAGATTTTGGATACATTCAAGAAAAACAGAAAAAAGAAACATCAACTATATCAGGAATTATTCAAAATGAGAGGGAAAAAACTTCTCCAAGTCCCCTCTGCTGGCCATCTCCAGGACCACCAAGCCCCAAGCTTCCGAAAAAGGGCATTGAAGTAGAGTTTGGTGCACAGTTACTCCTATGTAGATCTTTGTATATATATTTGACAGAGGGTAGGGATCCTCTGCCGCCACTGCAGACAAACTCCAGACACACATGTCTGGTTTTATGTGGCCACTGGGGAATTGAACCCAGGATGTCAGGCTTTGCAAGTAAGCCTTTAATTGTTGAGCCAACTCTCCAGTCCATAGATTGATCTGTGATTGATCTATCTATCTATCTATCTATCTATCTATCTATCTATCTATCTATCTATCTATCTATCTATCTTCATCATCATCTATCTCATATCTAGCTATCTGATTAATTATCATCCATCAATTTGTCAGTTTTCCATATAGTTTTCATTTTTCAATGTGTTAATAAATATATATTTTGAAGCAAAATCAAATGTCATTCAGAAATTATTTTTCTCATTTGCCAGTATGAAAGCATTTTATCTGAACTATATTTATTAACTAGCTTAACAAATATTCAGCAAACCCCAGCTACATAAGGTGAGTTTCTGGACATAGCAGTGAACAAGATGAAACATCTACTCTAATGGATCATGAAAAACCTTTACCTTAATATTGTAATATTCCATTACATGGAAGGATTACTTATTTCCCACCCCTGTGCATCACGATTTGGCCAGCTCTGCTTCAAGTCTCCTTTCTCTAGAACCTCTGCTGTGGAGTTACAGTACAGTATAGTATACACTTCACTTTCTCTGACAAGGGGGGGCAGCACTGAGACTGAGTCCTCCCTTCCCATTGGTCAATACAAATCATGTGTTCCCGGCCAAGCCAAGCAGCCAGGGAGAAGCAGCCCTGCCATGTGCACGAAGGAAAAGGCACAGGCTCATTTGTGAACTACCTGAATCCACATCCCAGCCTCTCATGTTTCTACTGTAACAGTTCACTGACTAGCCAACAACTCCAAGAAGTTACTAGAATGGCTCTCCTCATTTTTAACGGTGGGGAAATGAAGCTGAGTCATTTGTTCAAGGTCACACAGCTAGAAAGTGATAGATACAAGTTTGAATCCAAGTAGCCATTCTTCAGATTCTCTACTTAAGCCAGGCCTCTGTATACCTTCCAGGTTTATCATGGAAAGGTTAGATCAGAAGACACTTGGAAAGCGACATCAAAGGGAGGATGAGCCTTGAGGGGCTGGTGTGGGTAAACCCTTGGGACTGGTCTCAGGAAGTTCTGAAGTGAGCCAGCTAATTTGATTCAGCTCCCTCTCATGGCCTCTTCCCTCCACACCATCAGAAAGACACAGTTTTTCAGAAATGCCATTCACTGCTTTTCTCATCAGTGATTCCCATAGAAACAGCTCAACATAGGATCTTATCCATTAACCTAAAATCCCAGGCAAGCACAGTGATTGCAATGAATCTCCACCAGCCATCAGAGGGCCGGCTCTGTGAATAAGTCATGGAGCACAATGTAAATGGGATAACACATTGTAAATTAATGTTGTTAAAATGAATACTTGATAGTAATCCCAAGGACGGCTATTTACCATCAGCACTCGAAGCGACAGGTGCCCTGTGGAAGCCAAGGCAATTTGCATTGCATGGAGATGTTCAGGTTTGCCACTGCTGATGAATTATCAAACATGTTGGCTTCTCTCCATGTGCTGCGCTGTTTAATGTTTACCTAAAAAGCAATGGGGCAGAGATGTGCTTCTTGTGCCTTGGAAATGAGTGATAGAGGTCAGTGGGGAAGCATGGATTGAAACAAAGGACATCTATTTTAGTAGCCACCCTGTCTCCTGGGATAACACACTGCTCTCTTGCATTTTGGGCAAACTGTTCCACCTTGGAACATTGTCAATACATGAGCTCTCATGTGCTCTTGCTGTCCTAAGTCCACTTTCTTGCTTTGGTCCTCTGATGACCAGCCTTCATCACTGTTAGCTGTTGAATGTCTATATGTCTAATCACACAGCAAATGAATGTAGTTCCCATTAGAGCATGACTTGAGTGAAAATTGTTTTTGTCTCTCTCTTTTTCAAAATAGCCACCCCAGGGTCAATTTCAATTTTACCTGGAATGCCATATGAAAAATAGTACATAGTGTTCGTGATTTCCTCTTTTTCATCAAAATTTAACATTATTTGCACCTTGTCTTCAGTCTTATTGCATCTGCATACAGCTTATTCATGGGAGAAGTCCATTCGTAGGTGAATTCAACTATAGAGGAGAATATAGCAAAAAGAAGACATGTAGAGTGTTGGTAAGTTTATCATAGCTTCTTCCTCATGAGCTCAGAAGGCAAAAGGGAACCTACTGATGTGAGCTGCTGGTAGATCCTCAATAGCATGAGTCGTGCTCTCTTCTGAATGTATGGTTTTGGGTTTAAAGACATTGAGTTTCCATGGACCAAGGCTCAAGCTACAAGACCCAAGGACCCAAATACATTTCAGCGTCTCAGGCAAAACTTGCTGGGTTGAACTCACTGAGCTACTTCCACTGGGATTTGAGGACAACAACTTTCCTTTTCTAATCTAAGAGCTAGAAATTATATCCTGCTGCAATGGAAGGCCCAGTAACATGTTCACACATTAAAAAAATTTTTTTTCATTTATTTATTTTCAGGCAGAGAGAGATAGAGGAGATAGACAGAAAGAATGGGCATGCTAGGGCCTCCAGTCACTGCAAGCGAATTCCAGATGCATATGCCACTTTGTGCACCTGGCTTTATGTGTGTATTTGGACTCGAACTTGGGCTGTTAGGCTTTGCAGGCAAGTGCCTTAACCATGGAGCCGTCTCTCCAGCCTTTTGTTTTTTAAATATTTTTATTCATTTATTTGCAAGCAGAGATAGAGATAAGAGAGAAAGAAAGAGAGAATGAGCAAAGTTAACACTTTTTAAGATCACGCTTTCAACAGATTTTATTCCTTCTGGGAGTTGTACCAGGAAGGGAAAGTTATTTCATGCTATTCCATCTCACCACTTACCCTCCCCCCAACTCTACTTTAATTCATGTCGAACAGGGCAGCCCATTTCTTGGTTGTCATCTGGTTGAGAGCAGTATTTCTTAAATTTGAGTAATACTAAATGCTTTTGAGAGGGGAAAAAATTGTCATGGACCCCAGTAAAGTTCTGAAAGATATTTTATGATGATGCGCATATACACACAATAAGTTATAATCTCGTTGTGCTGATTGTTTTAATCATTTTTTGAAACAAAACAAATTAAAATGAAAGTATAATAAAATTGAAGTTGCAGAGATTAAGTAAATATAGTAATCACAATTGCTATAGTTTGAATATGCGACTATGACTGGAGGTTTCCTATGAAGACTGGTGGGATTTGGTAGGTGAGATGGGAGGTCCTTAGGCCATTGTGGGTACTGCCCTCTGAAGTTTATTGTGGGAGTCCAGTGTCTCTTTCCCTGTTTGAAATGTGACCACCTGTTTTGACATGTGCCCTGCTTCCATCTGGCACCCTATGTAGAAGCCAAACCAGTTGGGCTGCCTGATCTTTGAACCCCAAAATCAATAAGGTAAGTAAGCCTCCTTTTCTTTATAAGTAGCCCAAGTCAGACATTTCATTACAGTAATGAAAAGCTGATGAATAGTCTGTTGTTTGAAGTTGAGTCTCCTCTTTAAACAGAGTTATTGTGTTTTTGTTTTTATGCGGGTTCTCTTGGAGTAGACCTTTAGGTGATACATACTGACATGGCCCTCATCTATTTCTCATCACTGGATGTGCATTTCCTGTGAATTTATGCACTGACTCCTTCTCTAACTTTTCTACCAAAAAAAAAAAAAAAAAAAAAAGGAAATAGTATTCAAAGTCTACAGGAAGGAAATTGAAAACAACAGAGGTCATTTCTGAGATAACATGGCTGAACTCAATTAGATGGTGCTCATCACAATGGTCTGCAGCATGCTTCTATTGATTTCTTTTCACTTGTCATTGAAATTTCAAATGCCAATAACATCTTCTTTCAGAGCGAATATTGTGTGTAGCCCCTAGGCTCCAACTCGAGTACAGAGTTCTAGACATCTTTGTTTCCCTTCCAAATATTAATCAGGCCCAGCCCTGCTTAGCTTCCGAGATCCGGCATGGTCAGGGTGGTACATCCTTAGACTGGACTTTTCTTTTTCTCTATAATGGAATTCCTATTTCTCCCTCCAGTCTTCTCTCTTCACCATGTGCACTGTCAAGAGCACATGCTTAATTTAAGGTGATTGAGATGACCTTGGCTATGGTTCTCATTGTAGACCTGTTCTCTCCCACCCCACACCCAGTACCAGGCTTTGAGCTGAGGGCTATGCACATGCTAGGTAAGCAAAACACTCGACCACTGAGCTGCATCAAAAGACCTTGATTCTTGGAGACAGGGTCTCATTATCTAGGCCAGGCTAGCTTTGAACTTACTACACAGGTCCAGGCTGAGTACTCAAGATCCTCCTCCCTCACTCTCTGAAGTGCTATGACCAGCAGTGTGTGTCAACATGCTCAGCTGATTGCAACCTTAGTTACTGTCTTACTCTGGTCAAGTCTTCTCCTGGGGACTTAGAACAAGCCACATCCTCCTTTTCCCTGTCTGCATGGGGGTCTTAGCTCACCAGCCACT
Organism: Dipus sagitta; assembly: GCA_036346955.1. NCBI lineage: Eukaryota > Metazoa > Chordata > Mammalia > Rodentia > Dipodidae > Dipus > Dipus sagitta. The sequence continues at coordinate 233,847,265 of CM070770.1, read as the reverse complement.
TTGTTTTCTTGGATGGCTCCCGCCCACATCTCCTCTGCAAAAGAGGATAACCATTAAATTCTAAATTAATCAGGTTATTTCCTGATTTACTAACCCCAGCCATTGCTTGCAGTTCCAGTTTTATTTATTTATTTATTTATTCGAAAGAGAGAAAGAATGGGTGTGCCGGGACCTCTAGCCACTGCTAACGAACTCCAGACACATGGGTACTGGGGAATCAAAACTGGGTCCTTAGGCTTCACAGACAAACACCGTTAACCACTAAGCTATCTCTCCAGCTCTATCTGTGATAATATGACTCCATTGCCACTCTAGTTCACTCCCAACTTTGCTTGTCCACTCTCACTCACTGTGAACCTGCCTCAGAGTTGTAGCATTTTATTTCATTTCCTCAAATTGCCTCAGCTCTTCTCCGGAATGAGTTTGGAAGTCAGCTTTTTTCTCTACCTGGAACACCTTTTTTAAAAGTATATTCAAAACCATAATAAAACTAATTCTAATTTGAATACTTTATTCGAATATATTATACAATGATAATACTTTTATTAGAATTTACATAATCCCCTCCCATTGCCTTCTTTATTCTCCTCCTCCATCTCTCTTCACTTAACTCCTTCTTCTTTCCTCTTATTCCCTCTTAATATCTCCCCCCCACCACCTCCATCACGCACAACAACCTGTTGATGGCCCAGTGTCATACAGGTCTTGTGTAGGCAGTGACAGCCACTGTGAGGTCATGAATATGACCACTTTGTGTCTGGAAGACTGCATTCCTAAGTATTCCTCTCTATCCTTTGGCTCTTACGTTCTTTCTACCACCTCTTCTGTAATGGTCCCTGAGCCTTGGAGTGTGAGGTGGACATATCTCATTTAGTGCTAAACACTCCACTGTCAGTTCTTCTCAACACTGAGTTTTGAGTCTCCCCAGCAGTCACCACACTTGGCTACTTTGACCAGTCAACTTGTCTGTCACCATGGCTTATTTTCTTTCTCCGTTTTAAAAATGTGTCGTTATTTTTCTTTTTTAAAAATATTTTATTTATTTATTTATTTATTTATTTGAAAGCAGAGAAGGGAGGATGGAGAGAAAGAGAGAATGGATGTACTAGGGCCTCTATCCACTGCAAAAGAACTCCAGATTCATGTGCCACTTTGTACATCTGGCTCTATATGGTACTAGGGAATAGAAGCTGGGTCATTAGATTTTATAGAAAAATGCCTTAACCACTCAATCCAGCACTGTCCTTATTTTTAAAATAATCATTTCTACCCTAACTCTTCAAATAGGGTTTCTGATTGCCCTAGTTTGGTTGGATTTTCCCAGCTGCATTCCTCTCTGCCTCCATCTTTGTTGAACACTGGTCTTGCCACACCTCAGTGGTGTGATAGTTTCCTTCAGTAGACTGTTGTTTCCATGAGGGTGGAATCATTGCCTACCTGTTTATTATGGAATGCCCTGCACTAGGCCAGCACTGGCATGGAGGAGATATTTCCTTACTGAATCAATGACTGTGAAACATGGAAACCTTTCATTGGCCTCATTTTCTGGGTGCCATAGCATTGGCTAGACTTATCCTTATTCATTTCATTCAGAAAAAGCTTTGTGGGGCTGGAGAGATGGCTTAGTGATTAAGGCATTTGCCTGAAAGGCCTAAATTCAATTCCTTAGTACCCATGTAAGTCAGATGTACATGGTGGTGATTCATCTGGAGCTTGTTTGCTGTGGCTAGAGGTCCTGGTGCACCCATTCTCTCTATCTGCTCTCTCTCTGTGTCTCTAATAATAAATAAGTAAATAAATAAAATTTTTGAAAAGCTAAAGAAAAGTCTTTGTGATGGATTTTGTAAAAACTAGGTTTGGGGATGGAGAGTGTCTTGAGTCAAGTTCAAAGAATCTTGAAGAGTTCCAGGTACTGGAAGCTCATTGTTATCTCCTGGGCACAAGGTGTGGGGAGTCAGGCTTGACCATCAGGAGAGCTTATCCCTCAGGCACTAATAGCTTAATGCCCCAGGAACTTCTGTCCCTAGTTGTGATTGTCAACTGCCTTTGATTTAGAATGGAGAGTCCTTTATACTTGCTTGTTGAGTGATCACAGGCAGGTATGTAAGCAATGCTTCTCTCATCTTCCCACTCAGTGTTTTACTGCCCATAACCTCTGATAGATCTTCTTCCCACTTCTCTTGTGGAATATCAGTGGTGTGTGACATTTATGTAGTAAACATAAAACAAATGTCTACTATGTATCAAACACACATGTAGGTATTTCTAAGTTTTGTTTCCATTGCATCTGAGGCAATGGAGCTCTCTGGCCTTCTTATCCCATGCTGTCTCAATGGTGTCACATGGCATGGGTATCTTGGCCATCAAGTCAAAATTTTCTAAACATGTAAAGCAGTACTATCACTTTCTGCTCCAACCTATTTCTCCAGAACCTTTTCAGACATGAAAAGGGAAATGAGTAGAGAGAGCTTAAAGTAGAGAGCAAAATAAAGATACAATTAACTGAGCAGCAGCAAAGTGCCGAGCAGAGAGAAAGATAAGAAAGCTAGGGCTGAACACGTATATGCCTGAGGCTTTGCTGAATTCTGTACCACATCCAAACTTTCACCAAAACCTTCTCTCTCTCTCTTTGTAGGAGGAAACTAGGACCCAGGAAGCTTTGCCAGTTTTTACAACCATGGCCACTAAACAATGGGGTCGATTTGTAGACCAGACCTGAGTGACTTGAGGCCAACCAATATGCTTACTGCGTCAGGGTGTCCTGAACAACCAAGCATTGTGTACTGTTGTTGAAGATCATTCAGCTACCACTTAACTGCTTCCATGTGTTCGTGAGCTAATTTCAGGGAGGTCCGGCCCTGGGGACAGGTAAGATGGACTCAAGGTCAGAGCATCACACTATGATAACATTGAATCTTTTGTCCTCCCTCAGTCCAACTGCAAGTACCTTTGAGAAATCACAGATTTGTTGGCAATCTGGGGAAATATCTTGGCAAATCAGTTCCATCTTTTGGACAATCCAAGTTGCTATAAGTCACCGTTGTGGGACTGTCATTGCCCTCTGCTGATGTTAACATTGCCCCATCTTGACAAGTGGCTTCTGCCTTCGAGGACAGCTTCCCATTCTGTTGGTCAGAGTCACAGGGTGGAGGCTACATTCCGAGTAATTTGACAGCAGAGAACACCCCAAATACTCAGAGCCTCATCTGTGTTCATCCTCCTCTAGTGTGGTGGATGACTGTCACAGACTCCGGTTTATTTCAGCCTCAAAGCTAATAGAGTTAAACCAGCTGGTCAATTTCAATAGGAGCAAAACCTGTGGGATGTTACTGTATTCTGAGACGATGCTAATAAACTTTAATAGATTTCAGCTAACAATTTGGTATAAATTAGACATCGGCTGCTGCTGAGGTAATAACTTTTGGCACTAAATAACAGAAAATCAAGCTCTGTGATGGGCTTCAAACGCACCTTCATCGAGCCTCTGAGACTCAGGCAGATTTCACTATTGATTACCACTTACTCTTCCCCAAGCTATAAGAAAACAACCAACAGCTCCACAATGCACCCCCAGACGAGTCCAGACTTTTTCTCCCATTGACTCAATAGCTCATTCACATAAAAAGGCCTTTAGACTCAGGATGGGGACAAAGTGGCTGGGGGTGGAACACTTTAATGGATGAATAAAGAGTTACTGGAATCTTCAAGAATGTGCACCACATAAAGTCATTGCAGTTCAATTCTGTTTAACACATTTGTTTGCATGCAAGCTCTGTAATTAGCCAGGGTTAGGCATTAGAGTCAATTGGAGAACTTGTTCAGGTCTTGGTTATGGCACTAATTACCTGTTGACCCTGGGCAAGTCAATTAATTTCCCTGAACCTCAGGTCCCTCACTGACTGCCTTAAGTAAGCATCATTAGAAGGAGGAAAGAAATGCGACAATCTCCATGAAAATTCACCGTAGGCTGGGAGAATTATCCAATGGTAAGTTGTAAACTTCAATAGATCACATGACCTTTTGGTAGTCTGAGGTTCTGAAGTCCAATGGCACCACCACAAGCCCTGGAAATGGTTGGGTTCTTTGTTACAGACATATTGGCCTGAGCCACAGATCCTCCCCTCCCTCTGCTCTGCACGTCTAGGACCTTCACAGTCCTAGAACCACAGGTGCTCCCCTCTCTCTGCTCTGTACATCTAAGGCCGTCACAGTCCTAAGTCCACAGGTCCTCCCCCTCTTTGCTCTGTACATTTGAGGCCCTCACAGTCCTAGGACCACAGGTCCTCCCCTCTCTTTGCTCTGTACATCTGAGGCCTTCAGAGTCCTAAGACCATATGTCCTGCGTCAGCCCTGCAGCATCTGTGCTGGTCTTCACAGAGGTCAGGAAATTTCTTCAAGGTCTGAATTCTGCACAATGTCATTATCACTGAATTGTTTACTATTTTTCACTGTCTTTAAGACATATTTTTTCACAGTTTAACATCTCTAGGGTTGGGTTGTATCTCTCTATCATTGTCAGGCAAGAGCTAATCAACAGCATCTTTTTTTCTTTCTAAATGTTGCCCATAGTAATGGTGTATTCTACGATGGAGATCACAATGGATGTGGTGGCATACAGAATTTTGTGCCTATAATGATCCAAACTGTATTCTGGGTGGAGTCCAGGGTAGTGAAGCCCTCTCTAGCAGTATTAACATCCCATAGCAGTGAGGGAAGACAAGACAAGCAGGGAAGTAAGACAATAAAAGACTCTTGTATAGCAGCATGGTAAAGGATGGATGGATGATTGGACCATTATTGAGAGGATGGTATTGTAGGCTTCTTTGAGGAGGTAAAATGTATACAGGAAACTAAATGCTGGAAGGGGATTATATAGCATATTAGCTAGCTTTACCTCGCTCCTAACAAAAGTCACTGAGGCAGGCTGCTTATGTGGGAAATGGAGGTTGATTTTAGCTCACAGCTCTGGAGGTTCCAATCCAGGACTGAGAGGCCTCATTGGTTTTGGCCTCTAGCCATGGTAGTACAAGTTGGAAGGACTATGTATCAGAGCAAGTGGTCACAGATGGAGCCAGAATGAAGGAGGAGAGGAAGAGGCAGAAGAATGAGAGGTAGACTCTCTATCAAGGCCATGTCTCTAATGACCTAAGATCCTTCTACTAGGTACCACCTCTTCAAGGCTCACATCCCTGTCAAGTACCTCCACCCTGGGGACCAACTGTTTATATATAGTTCCCTGAAAACACTCATCCATACCCTAGCACAGGGTATGGTCTAGGGCATGAGCTTTACAATAGGAAATAATAGCTAAGTGATTCCTGAAATGGAATTCAGTTAGTGGGCCATGGTGGCAGAGTTCTTATGCACTTAATTCTCTAAATATGTGCAAATGAGAATAGCCATGTGTTTTCCAAAATGCCTTGTCTTTCTGTTCTTTCTTGATTGTTTTTAAACCAAGGCCCCTGTTTAGCATCATCATGAATTTTATTTGTTTCTAGGGCTGCTATATAACAAAGCACCACAAACTTTAACAGCTTCAAATGAAAGAAACTTATTGTCTCATAGCTCTGTGGACTCAAAGTCTTAGATTAAGGGGTCATTAGTAAGACCCTGCTATATCCATCTCTGATAGATGTAGAAGAAACAGACCTTGTACCTCTATATTGACTTCTGGTGTTTGTTGGAACTCTTAGGTAATCACTGGCTTGTGGACACATCACTACACTCTCAGTTTCTATGGTCACAGGGTCTCTGTATACATGTCTTTCTCTTTGTCAAAGGACTCCAGTCATATCGGTTACGATCCACTCTCATCCACTATGATCTTTAGTGTAATGAGAAACGGTCATATCTACAAAGACCCTATTCCCAAATAAGAACCTATTCATAGTACCAGGGGTTGAGATTTCAACCTATGTTTCCAGAGGATCTATTTTAACTCACAAAAGAAGCTTTGGCTACACACCTTAGGAAGAAGTCTGTATAGAGATAGGATGCCACTTTGATACCATGGGATCCAAATATCTTACCCCCAGCATATCTTCTGCATTTTGTCTACTGAGGACAAAAGCCATGACCTCATGTTCAGTGTGCAGGATCCAAAAGCCTGGTTTCTCTTATGTGGTTTCCTATTCCTTTACTGCCTTAAGTGATTTTTTTTTTGTGTGTGTTAAAGTAGAATCTTGACCTTGGTAAAAGCATGTGACCTTTAAATCTATGTGATAACTGCAACAATCAGTAGCACTCCCTTTGAAGCACAGGAGTGGCACCTATAGCCAACTGAGAAGTGGCAAGTAACTTAGTACCCAGTGGTCATTGCAGCTGTGATAGTCAGTTGTGGTTCCCAGTTTGATTGCATTTAGAATCACCTAGAGGGTATTGCCAGAGAGATTTAACTGAGGAGGGATGACCTGCTCTGAATGTGGTTGGGGGAGTCCCCTGGGCTGGACTGAATGAAAGAGAAAGCAGAAGTAGCACCAGCGTTCATCTCTCTTGGCTTCCTGACTGTAGCTGCAATGTGGCCAGCTACTTCCCTTTCCTGGTGCCATACCTGTCCCACCATGGTGGGCTGTGACCCTTTTCAGACTGTAAGCTAAAATAAAGCCTTCCTCCCATAAGTTACTTCTTGTCAAGTATCTGGTCACAGCAAGGAGAAAAGTAAAACAGCAGTGTTGGTATTAAAATAGGTAATTAGCTCCTCTGTTATTCCTATCTACCATGAACTTTGAAAGCTCTCATAAAATAATAATAGCTAACTTACTTATTGAGTGCTTACCATGTGTTAGTCATTATGCTAATAGTTTAAATGTATTGTGAGCCCACTCAATTCTCCTGGTAACTCCATGAAGTAGGTATTATTACTAACCACACTCTGTTGCAGGGGAAAATGAAAGAGAATTTCTGTGTCTTGCAGAGGATCACAAGGCTGGTGGCTGATGAAGATGAGATTCAAACCCAGGAGGCCTCCTCTGCTCTTCAACAGGGAAATCTCTCATTTTACTCCAGAAAAGGGACAAGGTGTTCTTGATGTCATCCACTAGGAGTTACGAGGATGTGGAGAAGGACCCAGGCTCAAGTGGCTGCTCATTAACCCCATGCTTGCTCAAGGCTTCATCAACATTCATGGCCCTGTGAAATTTCCCACCTTGCATCTAACCTTGAATCTCAAATGCAGGCCTAAAATAAGCAATGAGGAGGTCTCACTCATTAGTAAAGACCAAAGCTCTGGGTGTGCTGACCCTGCTCAGTGGACATCAGAGTCTGGGAAGCCCAGGATCATTCAAGTCACCATGGACACAGAACTGCCTGTGTCTGTCTAGTGGTTTTCATGGACCTAGGTCATTTCTATGGCGCGAGTCTGATCTGGTCCAGTTAAGCACTGGCTGGGGAGAGAATACTGCCCAGCCCACTTTCCTGTAATTAAAAGTCCAAATTCTGAATTTGATCAGTTTGATTTTCTGAAACATATCATTTCAAAGCTATTACATGCTCCCCAACCCCCAAACCCTGAGATTGGACATGTTGGCTCCAGTCTGGGAAGGGGAACTGAGTTATTGGAGGTCAGGGAAATTTCCTGAGTATATCCTTTTATAGCTTTTGCCTGATAATCCTGTGAGTATATTGGAAAGGTCTGAGCCTGGCCTTGGGCTCATGAGAAAATACTAAATCTGTTGTAACCTGATGAGCACTGACTGCTGTGGGCACAGAAGAAGGTGAAGTCTGCATATAGGGTGACATTTGTTATTTCTAAGGACATTTGTCCTCAACATCATAAGTCATACTTCATGAAGGTAGAACCATTTATTCACCTGGGATACAATCTCTGGGAAGTTGTCGATGTTTCACACAGTTCATGTTCTTCCTCAAAGCTCATCATGGCTACCTAAGTATTACAAAAGAGATGTTTCAAGGCTGGAGAGTGATGCTCAGCAGTTAAAGGTACTCACTTACGAAGCCTGACATCCAGGTTTGATTCCCCAGTGCCCATGTAAAGCCAGAGGCGCGAGGTGGCTCATGCGTCTGGAGTTTGTTTGCAGTGGCAAGAAGCTCTGGCATGCTCATACTCATTCATTTTCTCTCTCTCTTTCTGTCTCTCTCTCTCTCTTTCACACACACACACACACACACACACACAAAATAGTAAAAAAAAATTCTCAATGAGAGAAGGAGGGGGGCACACCGACAGACCCATGGGTATCTGTGTTCTGTCCAGCCTCCTTCTCACCTGTTGTCTTTGTTAGACATATGCATCAGCAGGCTGAAGAGGTGGTTCAGTGGTTAAGGCACTTGTCTGCAAATCCTAACAACCTGAGTTTGATTCTGTAAAGCCAGATGCACAAAGTGACACCTGCATCTGGAATTTGTTTGCAGTGGCTGGAGACCCTGGCATTCCTATTCTATTTCTTTCTCTGTCTCGTCTTTCTCTCTCTCTCTCCCTTACTTTGCTTACAAATAAATAAAAATATTTTTCAAAGGAAATAGGCAGCAGCATCTCTTGGTGCCCCTAAGACATCTCCAGTGCTTGTAACGTCACTCCTTCCTCCTTCAGAAGGAGGCTGATAGCACCTGGACAAGACTCTGTCCTACACTGAGGACCGCAGTCCCTATAGGTTCTTAGAGAGAAGCACAGGTGTAGAGACTCTGGATGAGCCGGTTTTGCTGCTCCTGCATGGGAAACCTGCCCTTAGCAAACACATTTGTTGCTCATACATTATCTGTTGGCTATCTACCCATGTGCCCATCTGTGAAGATGGCATGGTGCCTGATCCCAGGCCCTGAAGCCAGCCCCATTAAACCTAGCTGCCAATCATGAGTGAGCCACTGCAGCAGACTGCACCCTCTGGGGACCCCTTCAGAATACTGAGACCACTGGTCAGCTTCTGACTTCCTCCCTGACTCCTGGCTAGAAGCATAGCCCCTGGCAGGAGATCCTCATTTTGGGGAGAGAAAAGATTTTATAGTGAAGGATGAGCCCAGTTTCAGTTGAGTTCCAGAGTCTGGGGAAAGAAAGAGGTGGCAAGATAGAGATTTCAGCTTGAGTTATATGGGATCCTGACGGCCTGCAGTGGAGAGGGGAATAAAGTAGAGTGATTGGAGCCATATCCTTCCATGGAGTTCTATATGTGTGAGTGTATATGGTGGGGACTAAATCCATCTAAATCATCAGTGATGAATTAAGTTTTGTTTTTTTTTTATATAAGAGAGAGAGAGAGAGAGAGAGAGAGAGAGAATTAGCATGCTAGGGCCTCCAGCCACTGCAATCGAGCTCCCGATGGGTCCGCCACTTTGTGCACAAGCATGCACTTGCATCACCTTGTGCATCTGACTTATGTTGGACCTGGGGAGTTGAACATGGGTCCTTAGGCTTTGCAGGCAAGAACCTTAACTGCTAAGCCATCTCTCCAACCCAATTTAAATATTTTTTTTTGAGGCAAGCCCAACAGACTAGCCTTGTTTTAAAATTTTATGAGAGAGAGAGAGAGAGAATTGGCTTGCCAGTTCGATTGCCACTGCAATTGAACGCCAGATGTGTGCATGCCCTTGTGCACATGTGTGACATTACATGCTTGCATCACTGTGCATCTGGTTTACATGGGGCCCAGAAAGTCAAACATGAGTCCTTAGGCTTTGTCAGCAAGAGCCCTAACCACTAAGCAATCTCTCCAGCCCCAAATTAAATATTTTTATTCCCCTCTGTTTTAGTTTGGATCTAAAATGTCCCCTATAGGTTTGTGTTTTGAATGTTTGATCCCAGCTGGTAGCTGTTTTGGAGGTTAAGGGACATTTGAGAGGTGGAGCCTGACTGGTGGAAGTAGGTTACTTGGGGCAGGCCTTTCAAGATTACTTCTGGTTCCTTCCTTGCTCTGCTTCCTCTTCTGGCCTGACTGGACCAGCCTCTGCCACCTGCTCCTGCCACCATGATTTAAGCTACTGTGCTGTCCTTTGAAGACCCTTTGAAACCACAATCCAAAATGTATGTTCCCTCCCTTAAGTTGCTTCTGTCAGGTTCTGTGCTCAAGGTGACACAATAGTAGTCAATACACCCCACTTGCTCTCCTCTGGACCCAAAGGGATCAATGAAATGTCAGGTGTCTGTGCAACTTGCTAACAAGGGCTCATTCTCATCTCTTGTTATACAGTAGGCTCCACAGGTATCAGGCAGAGTGATGGCAAAAAAAATCACGAGTGTTTGGCTGGTGTGGGGTCAGACAGAGTTTGATTCAATGAATAATATGAGGTTCCCTTACAGAAACGTTGTATGAAGGAAATATGATGATGTATTTGATTACAGTATCTTTTAGGTAACTTCTGTGTGCAGGCGTCATTTTAAGCTATTGAGACATAGTATCTAAGCAAGGCAGACAGGTTCTCTGGATGCATAGAACTGATCTTATCAGAAAACAGAAAAAGAAAACTGTGCAATGGAACCTACAGAGATCAATAACTTTTTCTACCCCTTTTCTTGCCCCCTGTGGAAAGACTTGTGAACTGGAGCAGGTGAGTTGCAAATAAGCATCTATATGCGCATGTATGCATGAAATTATCTTGGACTAGCAATGTCGCTGAAATATACACTAATTTATTTTGTAAAATTTGCAAGAGATAGATCTATGTGAGCAGAGAGTAAGCATGTTGGTCTTGTCAAGAATCCAGAGAAATCTTGGCTTGTATGGAGTTGTCGTGTTCCTATACATCAAGTCAGAATATTGGGGCATGTCTCTAGGGTTAAAATATATTTGTTGCTTTTGCCTGCATCTGAGAAAGGGTCATGGCTTCAGGCCATGACCTCGATGGATCTAACTTAGAAAGTTTCAAAGATGGAGGAGGGCTACTGTGGAATTATGACATGTGAAAAGTGAACTAAATAGAAAGGGGGTTGTACTCTATGTTATCTAAGGTCCCATCTGCCTTAGATTCTGCAGTCTTTGGAATAGTCCAGAGCACTGTCCTCCTTCAATTGGTTGGATACACAGGAGTTGAAGTGTGGTGGGACCTATGTGTTGGTCATATAGTTGAAATTATTCGGGTGTCAGGTCTAGAATCCCATTTAGACCCAAGGACCTATGACCCCATGTAGGATGTTGACTGAGTCTCCTCTCTGGAGTGTGAGGACCACTCTGGTCAGGCTAATAACTAAATTATTCATGAGTAGCCCATTCCAATGCTCATTGTGCTATGGTATCCAGCTCCCAACATAGCCTACAGAATTAAGAAGGCAATGCCTATGAAGCTGCACCCAGTTGAGAGAACGCCTTTAGGAGCTGGAGTAGGGTCTGGAATGGGAACTGCGTCCAATGTGCTGAGATGGGAGCAGACTCTGGCCCAAGCCAGGGTGCTATGTGAATGGTGGCTGGGGCCTTCTGCCCCATATCACCCACCACTACATCAGCAGTACCTGCAATGTTGGTACAAAGTAGACACTCTGTATTGATGGAATGATGTGTGGGCAATGTTTTTCTTTCTTCAAATGAATTAAATGTATATGAGCATTGCTGGCAATGCAATCCCTAAGGCAAAGGCATGGGTAGTGTTGGGGATGGTATTGGGCAAAGGAAAGTTATTTGAGTCATGATTCCAGCCTTGATAACAAAATCCCAGCATGACTCAAATTGCCAAAGATACATGGATAATGATCACCAGTGTGGTTAGAATATGAATGGGTAGTTACCTTCTTAAAGATTTGTAAAAGCTTAATTTTGAACTACCTATCTGGAAAAGAATATTGACAATAAACATTAAGAAGATTTAAATAGGGGTGGAGGAGATAGCCCATTCAGTAAAATGCTTGCCTTACAAACATGAGGACGTGAATTTAATCTTTAGTACTCACATACAAATGTTAGGCATATTGGTGTGGGTCTAGAATCCAAGCACTAGGCAGGCAGAGACAGGAGGGTCCCTGTGACTTACAAACTATCCAATCTGATCTGCTTTGTAAATTCCAGGCCAATGAGAGATCCTGTCTCAAAAAGAAGTGCACAATGTACATTAGGAATGACACCCAGGGTTGTCCTCTGCTCTCCACATGCATGCACACACATGTGCATGCCCACATATGAACACCACACACACACACACATGCATGCTCAACACACACACACACGCCAAGAAAGATTTGAATTTTTGAAATAGGTTAATTATCCCACCGTACAGGTTGGTTAAGTAAATTCTGCTCCTTTTGTGTCCCAGGACACCCACTGCCATTTAAATGGTATCATAGATGCATATTTGTCAGTGTGGAAAGCTGTGCGTGTTCTAGGATTGGGCATATCATAAAGATGGAAAAGTCATTTGTGTGTCGAATCTAGAATCTCATCCAGGTGCGAGGAATTGCACTCTGGAAAACTTAACATTCTACGAGATGACGACTGGATCATCTCTAGAGGAGGAAATTTAACTGCCATCTGCTGTGTAATGCTCTTCTCTGAGAAAGTGATTGCTGGCTTTTTTTTTTTTTTCTTTCAATGCAGGGGCTCAGAAGCAGCGGTGTCCTCTGAGGAGAGATTCTCAAAGACGGGGCTTGGTGACGTTACCCTAAACAAGGAGAGGGCAGAAAGGGTCATCAGATTCACACCTGTGATCTTAGGTATCCACTGTGTCTGCTGTATGCAACAGTGCCTGAGGTGTTGGGGTGAAATTTTGGAGCTCCACCAAGCAGCTATAGGTGGTGGTTGGAGACCTTTTGAAGTTATAGCTGCTTTGAGGTCTTCATGTTCCCTTGAGTCACCTTTGTTCAGGCTCCTCTAGGAAGCGTAATAAATTCATTGATTCACCAAGGTGAATCTGATTGGAATCTGCCTTTAGTCTGTTGTGGTTCCTTGCTTCTGGGAGCAAGAGTTTGTCAGCATTTTCCTTAGGAAAAAGTTCACATTACACCATTGTGGATGTGCACTCAGGCCAGGCTCTCTTTTATCTGCAAATGAATGCTCATCTGGCTTTATATAGGTGGCTGGGGAATTGAACCCACACCCACAGGCTTTGCAAGAAGTGCCCTTAACTGCTGAGCTGTCTCTAAACTCCGCACCATTATAATAGTAGTAAGTGGTCAGATTTTTTTTTGTTGTTGTTGTTTTGGGAGGTTAGTAGGCCATGCGGTCTCTGCCCTTTTGAGCCTTTGTGGGTAGAGTGATGTCATTTTCATGCAAGTATATTTCTTAAGAAAGGATGAAAAGAAAAATAAAATATTTTTGAAAAGACAAGGGCTGGAGGGATGGATTAGTGGTTAAGGCATTTGCCTTCAAAGCCAAAGGACCTGGGTTTGATTCCCCAGGACCCACATTAGCCAGATGCACAAGGGGGCACACGTGTCTGGAGCTTGTTTGTGGTGGCTGGAGGCCCTGGTGTACCCATTCTCTCTCTCTCTCTCTCCCTTTTTCTCTGTCAAATAAATAAATAAATAAAAATTAAATTTTTTTTAAAAAGGATGAGCTTGGAGCTTGGCTCCCTCTTGTCTCTCACTCTCATGTTCTCTCTTGCCTTTCTATGTTTTGCCCATGGAATGATGCTGCTAAGACCCTGAGCTGTTACTTGGACTTGAACCCTTGGTTTTGGGCTTCCCAGCCTCAAGATCTGTGAAAAAGAATTTCTGTTCATTGCACATGATCTGTTTTGTAGAATTTTGTTGTTCCAACATAAAATGGATGAAGACAGTATGTCTCTTATGTGAGTCCATTTTTCTAGAGTTGAATTTCCAGTTGAATTTCTGTTGGGATTGGTGAAAAATCCCTTGCCACTGAAGAGCCATCTGAAAGTTGGGGCAGCACGAGGCTTCACTCTGCCTTGCTGCTTCTTTGCAGAGAGTTCGTATTCTTCTCAAAGAACTTTAGAAGTTGTTTGAGCTTGTGTGACCGATATAAACTCAGGCAGTGCTTGTGAGCCCTTCAGACAAAGGGCAAGGAATGTGGAACTACAGACAGACACGACCATCATGATTATGCTGCTCTTAATTTTTGTCAGTGACTTCAACTCCATTGTGTTCTTCATTAAAAAACATTCAAAGTTTGTAGGAACATATATATATATATATTTTTGAAGTCTGATACCTCAATGGTAAATGAGAAACTTAATGGAGAGGGTCAATCAGGTTTATTTTAGACTTTCCCAGCATAGTCCCCTGTGTAATCTTGTTGGGTGATCTCTGAGACACCAAGAAGTGTTTGTAAAGATTTTCTGTAGGGGCCCATGTTTGCAGCTGTCTATGGAAGTGAGGCAGTCTTTATTCATTATGATGGACCCTGAAGCAAGGAACACATCACCAGTCTTACTGGAACACTCAATTCAGTCAAATTAGATAGGCGAACATCACTTCAATACCAGCTTTTCAAGGCCATGGCCCCAAGCCAAAATAACTAACACTAAGTGTTGACTATGATTACTTCTGGAAGGCAATAGAGTTCTGGGAAACTGGGTGGAGTGAGAGTTACCAGATCCCAAAGGACTGAACTCAGTGAGGGAAATGCTGACATGTTAGTGGCAGGCAGTGGAGTCCCAACTCGCTTGGTTGGAAAGAGACAGACACACAGCATGGCTCTGGAGGGAGGCCAATTAGTCTATGCTTTTTAAAACTAGCAATTCCCATTTTTCTGGTTCAATTAAAATTTTATTTATTTATTAATTTGAGAGTGAGAGAGAAAGAGAGAGAGAGAGAAAGAGAGAGAGAGAAAGTGTGTATAGGTGTGACAGATTCTCCTGCCACCTAAAAAAAAATCTCCAGATGCATGTGTCACTTTGTCTATCTGGTTTGACATGGGTACTGAGGAATCAGATCCAGACCATCAGGCTTTGCAAACAAGCACCTTTAACTGCGGAGTCATCTCTCTAGTCCTTAAAAATTTATTTTTACTAGTGGTGTTAATAAAATAGAAGCTTACCAGAGTGTTTCATTATATTAGGGAATCTTTAGGTGGCAAGAAATGGCAACTGACTTGAGTGAGCTCTTACTTTATATAAGGAAACTTTTTTTTTATTAAAAACAAAAACAGATTTACTCTGTACATCCTAGGTTAAGAAGTGTGGCCCAGGGCAAGAGACAGGGACTAGGAATTTGAAAGCCTTAAGCCTAGTGTATCTTCTATCTCTCTCTTCTTGAAAATAAATAAATAAAAATATTTTAGAAAATTTAATTGAGTCATATTTGTACAAAGGTGAAAGGCATAATGATATTTCTATAGAGGTATACTTGGCTAGCCAACTCTCCCTAAAATTGCTGGCAGGATTACAAAGTCCTGGGTGGTACTGCAAATGACTGTCTGCCAACCCTCACATCTACATTGTCCAACAGCCTCACCACCCGAAGTTTGCTGATACTTTCTTCAAGCTCTCGTTGAACAAACTGAATAAAACAAAATGTGGGTGGTCCAGCTTAGTCATGTGTTCCACTGGTTCAACAGCTGTGGTTGAGTGAATGGGCCATGTTGGAGTTAGAACAGTCTTTAGAGAAATGAAAAGGGTAGAGTCCTTAAGAAGGAATGTGGAATGGACAGAAATGATTAGCAGAGAAAATTATTTGTCACTAATATATTTACCAAAAAGGAAAAGCAAAAATGTCAAGCTCAAAACCTAGAGAGTAGATTTCAGGACGACAAACATCTGTGCTCTACCTTCCTCTCCTATGACTCCTCTATTTATTTCTTCAGTACTTTTCTAATTACTACCAGCAGAGCAATCAATACAAGGTTATCAACAATAAGGACAAGTTAATTAAGATGAACAAATTAATCAGGTGATTAAGTGGCCTTCCCTCAGAAGGTGAGCCTGTCAAGGTGTTCATGATATCAGGTCACATTAACTTGTCGCTATGCAGGAGCACAAGAACCATGGTCACTCTGGGTCATGCTGGCCTGAACCCAAAGCAACATCAGTCTCATTAGTGGGCATTTGATTTCTCTGGTCTGGTCCATGATGAGTTCATATTCCAATGCAATCTCTCAGAGCCTTGATCTCATTCTTACCATACCTTTGTTTCAGTGGCAGACCTGAACAATTAATCATCAAATACCCTTTAATTCAATAAACTGAACTCCAGTGTATCACTGATGTTCTGACTACATGTTAGACTACATGTACCAGCCTCTCTTGCAGCTAGAAACTGACAATGTAATCAAGTGGAAATCATTGTGTGGTCCTTCTGTTTTTTTTTTTTTTTTTTTTTTTTTTTTTTTTTTTTTAAGAGGCTGGCCCTGTCTTAAGACACATCCTCTTTTCTATTTTGTCATGTATTTTACAGTTTTATAGTTTCCATTTAGTTCTCTTTCATACCTTCTAGTTCTTTACTAAGATTTTTCTACTCTCTTTCCATTTGTTTCAAGAGAATTTGTGATTGTTGAAGTATTTTTGTGATGATGACTTTAAAATCCTTCTCAGACAATTCCAACATCTGATTCAGCCTTGGCGTCTGTTGATTGATTATCTTTGCTCATTCAAGCTGTGATCCTTCTGGTTTTCAGTATGATGGGTTTTGATTGCATCTTGGGCATCTTTGTTATTGTGTTAAGAAACTCTGAGTCCCTCTTTTGTCTTTTATTTTCACAGTTAGCCTCCCTGTTTAGGGTCCGTCCAAAGGTCCTGCTTACTTGTATGGCTTTTGTTTCCAATGACAGGTTAATTTTCAGTGTTGTTTTGGCCTACTGTGTATCTGGTACTCTTGAATTTCCACTGGTCTCTAGCAAAGCTGAGAGAGAGGAGAGAGGGGGTTTCCCAGATCAGTAAAAGTGGAACATGTGATGCAGAGGAGACTCCCAGCTCTATGAAGAAGGAAAGAGTGTCTCCTGGCTATCTATTTCTAAAAATATTTAATTCAGTCATATTTGTACATAGACAAGAGGCATAGTATGATATTACTATAGAGTTATACAATGTAATGTGACCATCTCAGAGTTATTATCCTATTAATACTTTAAGCATTTCTCATTTGTGTTGGCAACATTTGAAATCCTCCCTACTGGCTATCTTGAAATATACAATGAACTGTTCTCAGCCACCATCACTTAACTATGTTATATAGGACATTAGACATGTGCTGTAAGAAGGAATTATAAAAAGAAAGAATATAGAGATGGAGGGGAGGGTATTATTTAAGAAATCATGTATGAATTTTTCCAAGAATTCCAGGAGATTCATCATCACAAGGATCCCAACAAGTTCCAATCATTGGAAAAGAAAAATCACACATGGAAACACAAACACACTATCTTAATATTATGAAATTTAAAAAAGAAAAGAGAGAAGTTGCTCAGTGGTAAAACATTTGCCCAACATGTGCAAGGCCCTAGGTTTGATGCCTAGCATTGTCAGCAATAAAGTCTTTCATAGGAAATACCTGAAACTCCATTGAGGAGGATCCCCAGTGGAGTAGGGGCAGGGACAAGGGAAAACAGGGTGCTAACACATGATGTATCCATACAAAATAAGTTGTTAATAATAATAATAATAACAATAATGAAAAAGAAGGAAAAATAGGACATTAGATTTTTTTAATGTAACTGCCACCTGTGCCCATTAGTCTTAATAGTTCCACCCCTTTCCCTCTTCCAAGGCTGTGGTTACAACTGATTTAACCTCTATCTTATGAGCCAGTTTTTTGTAAAAAAAAAAAAAAAAAAAAAAAAAACTAGTTTTTTAAAACTAGTTATATTCCATCTCCTCCACCCCCATTCCAATGAGGACTCTCTTCAGTGGGGTTATTGGTATTCACTGTTGGGTCATGAAGGCTTCAGTCAGTCTTGGGGTATGGGAGTATGCCTCCACATAATCCTAGCCACCCTATAGCTCTTACAATCTTTCCACCTTCTCTTTTTCAATGTTCCCTGAGCAAGGTGTGTTAGCAGTGAGATTTAGTGTTGAGCTCTCTGCTGACTCTGGACTTCTGCTTTGGTGAGTTTTGAGTGACCATCATGTCTGTCACCATCTCTCTGGAGCTGGATGTCAGGCTAACAGTGACAGTAGTACTTGCGAAGCCACTTCCTCTGCAGTGTACATAAACCAGCTTTGCTGGCTTTTACATTTAGATGAGAACATGTGATCCTTGTCCCTCTGTGTCCGACTTACTTCTCTTGGTATGATAAAGTCTAGTTCCAACCTGTTGCCATAAATGACAGGAGTTCATCCTTTTGTGGCTAAATAATATTCATATATATATATACACATATATATACATACATATATATATATATATATATATGTAATATATATATGACATTTTCTTTACCCATTCATCTGTCAATGAAATCTTCAACTAATTCCATATCTTGCCCATTTAAATAGTGTTCTGGTTGCTTATATTTGGAGTCAAAGGCCACAGAAACTTGATCTTGTGAGCCAGAGCCCACCATACCAGCTTTAGGCTAAATATCCTTACACTATTCTTACATAAAAGGAAAATTCTATCTTGTTTTCATTGCTATTTATATTCTACAGTATCTGCTACAGAAGTTAATCCTAACTGACATAGGAGGAAGAGATAGAACCAACAGGTAGTCCCTAGTCAATTAGAACCTGCCCCCTGACTAAACAGCCTGCCCATCTTGTGCATGTGGCCTGCGTTCCCTCTTCCTTAATGGAGGCATCCTCTCCTCTAAATCAGAGAAGACCTTTAAGTGGGAGGGGACAGAGTGACTGGAGTTTCAGAACACAGATTCTGATAGGCTCAAGCCTGAATCCCAGCTTCATCCCTTGATGGCTTGGTGACCTCAAGCACGCCTCTGCAGTTACAAACAGTTAGAAAACACTGATAACAGTGGTTCATTGTTGCCATGCAGATTTAAAAGCACAGTGTACATAAGGCCCCAAGTGTGATAATTATTTTATCATCCATTGTTTTCCCATCGCAACATTAAGAGTTGCTTTATAAGAAAGGAATCATGCAAAGCACAGCCCAGAAGTCATGGGAGCTAAGCTTGCAGGGCACTTGCTATGATCCAGGCACTGGCTGGACCTCCTCGTGTTAGTTCATTTAATCCCCACAAGCCGATGGGTGGTTGTTACCCTGTAGTAAGCCACAGGACTCAAATGGGACTGGGAGCTTCGAGTAACACAGTTGGCAGGAGGTAGGGCTGAGAGTCCAGTTCCATCCAATTCCAAGATGAAAGCTCTTAATAAGTATAGCACAGGAAGAGGCATCCCAGAGTTTGTGGTTGCAGCAATGAATTCATCCATCCATTCATCCGTAAAGCCATCCAGAGGGCATACATTGAGCTTTCTCTATCTGTGCCAGTCCTCCACGAGTCACGATGCACACAAAGTTGTGTTCAAAATGGCCATGCCATCAAGGGCTTCCGGTTCATGTAAGAAGGATACATGTGAAAAATGTATCCTTAGAGTTTGGAGGCACAATGAGGTATGTGTCCAAAGTCAGCCGGAGTGTGCATCCCAGATGAATGGAGGCATAGTTAGACCCAGAGCTCAGAGACCCAATTCTGCAATGCATTCCCAAAGGTCTATTTTCTAATAGAATTTGGGGACAAACCTTATTTTCCTGTTTTATTAGTGGCAAGGAAGCATGTCTTCATGTCAAAACAGCTGTCTTATATCCATGGAGGACTCAATGACCCACCCCTCGCCCCCCAAGGATACTCAAGTCCTGAAATGCTCAAGTTCCTTACATAGAAATAGCATAGTGTTTGCATATAACCTGGGCACATCCTCCCAGGGACTTTAAGACACCTCTAGATTACTTGCAATACCTGCAGCAATGTAAACACTATGTAAATAGTTGATATATTGTTTAAGGAATAAAACAGCACCCAAGAAAAAGTCTGTGCATGCTTGGTACAGATGCAACTATCCAGTCATATAGGCCTAAATTCAACAGATCCACAATGGTGAAATACTCTCCCCCTATTTTGTCTATCATGGCTTTATTCCTAGAAGTCCATCATGACTAAGTTCAAAGGATGGAGCAGGAGAAAACGAGGATACTTTCTGATTCTCTAAATTGCTCAACCCCAGGGTCAACCACCTAATAGTGGACCAGACATTAAACAGATGCCCGGGTAAGGGGAGATTATGAACCCAGACCTTAAATTAGTTAGAGCCATGGCCAGTGGGTAGGAAAAATGCCTTAGGATTCAGCAAGTTACCACCTATGGAAGGTGAACTAAAGTATACTGAAAGGGATATGAGCTATTATGAGACTGACACCATCATATTATCATCCCCTTCACAGGTTCATGGATTTGTTAAGACCTTGATTTGACTCTTGAGCTCTCCTATTGGTTGGAACATTGCCAACATCAAGAAACATATTGGTGGGGCTGGAGAGATGGCTCAGTGGTTAAAGACACTTGCATGCAAAGCCTGATGGTCCAGGTTTGTTTCCTCAGTGCCCACAGAAACTCAGATGCACATGCATCTGGAGTTCGTTTGTAGTGGCAGGAGGCCCTGGTGTGCTTATACCCTCTATTTCTCATCATCTCTGCTTGCAAATAAATAAAATAAAAATTTTTTTTAAAAAAGAAACATGCTGATAGAGGCACTGTTTCTCTATTCTCCTTCTAAACGTACAGAGATTGAGACCACACACACTAAGCAAACAAAGCAGTTACTGATAGAAGGGTAGATTCTTTACTACAGTATTCTGTGCTCACATGCATGCCCCAGATTTTTGCCCGACATTTTCCGGTAAGGAAGAAAGTGCATTCATCTTTCATTCTGAAGGGAAACCTAGGGCCTGGAATTCTCCATGAAGGCCGAGCTGTTCGTGCTGGTAAATGAACAATGTTGTGTATTGTGAACATGAAAAGTGACGAGGTCAAAGCCACTCCAGGGACACGAAAATATATATTTATGTAAGAGGCAATGAAATTTGTCTGCAATTAAGTTTTTTCTAAAGCTCTCAAATCTGTTGTTTGGTTTTAAGCAGATGTTGAAAAGGTTTATCCTGGATTCTGTCTTTATTGATAGCATGTTTTTTGATCTGCAGCCAAATAAGAAATCTGGATGTTATTCTGGATTTGGAAATTTTCTTTAAATAAACATATTAGTTAAGTATGTATATCTGCTTATCATCACTTAGGACATATTGCCAGCACAAGCAACATCTGGGGCCTGATGTCAGCCAACTTATCAATTCACACTCAATGCTGTTCCATCCAGGTGATAGCTGAATATTGTTATCTTGATTGCCTAACTCAGCTGTCTTAACAACAAATTCAAATTTTGAGCTTTAAATTTTGACTCATGAGAAATTTACTGAGTAAGACCTGTCTGGGCCTAGTGGTTTAAGCTTTCAGCCCCCTTCAGGATTGATTTCAGAAAATCATTGTTAACATTTGGGGTTATGAATGGTGGAGATGTCTGTTATTTATCTGAACTGGCCAGCATGTAATTCCAGGAAGGGATTATATGAGCTGCTCTTGATAAGCTCAGAAGTGAGGTAGTTCAAACAACTTGGTGCCCTAAAGCTCTTGCCACTGTATGGGAGTGCTTTCCCCTCTGGGTCAAATGATGCTCAATTGACTCCAGTCAAGGTTGAATCATTGTGTTGGGTAGGTTAGCAGGTGAAGAAGGGAGGCAGGCTCATGTTCTCACAAGTACAGTTGATAAGGCATAGCCATCCAAGGAGCCCTCTACTTCTCACACACTCTGTCAAGACCTGGACCTCATGAGTCAAGTGCATTTGGGTTGTGGTGCACTGTAATGAATGAAGACTCTGCTCCTACACATTTCTTGAAAAGCTGCAAGCATTAAGTTCCAAGGCCCAGAAGACATGGCCTGTGTAAAGAACATCAGAGAAACTGTATGTATGTGTGGGTTCCTCGTAGTCTTCCAAAGTATCTGAGGGACTTTCTTTCTTGGTAAAGGAAGTGGAGAGATGAAGGAATCAGTTAGGGGTTGTGGCAACAGTGTAGATGTCTGCTGTGACTAGCAGGGTTGGAATGTGCATATCCAAAGGCAGGAGCAGAGCACACTTGGAACCTCAGGCAGGTGACCTCTGAAGTCCAGAATGGCTTCCTACCCCTGGTTTTTATACTGTCTGCTCCTATTATGAGCCTCATGGATTATAAAGATTCATGAAGCACAAACTCCAAAGACTAAGGACATATTTGTTGTGAAGACAATTAGTATTTTGTTTTAATAATTAAGTTAATGGTTAATACAATAAATTAATATCTCACTAAATTAGTATTTAATGACTTCCCCCTTTCCCAAGTCTGCATATTTTTTCCATTTTGCTTTCATTCAGAAAGTAATCATTGAGTTTCTACTATGTCCCAGGAAAGTGGTGGGTAGGGTCGGGGGTGATGTCCCACAGTGGCTAAGACAGAAGATAGGGCTGATGTTTATATACAGAGACAGACACTAAGCAAGTAGTAAATACATAAATATGGTTTTAGCAAGTGTGATGTGCCATGAAGAGGAATGTTCTAGAATAAAGGTATAGGGAATGATAAGCAGAGCCTGGCCTGTGTAGAAAGGAGGAGGAGGTAAAGAAAAGAAGGAGGTGTCTGTGTGGGCCCTGATGGATGGAAAGGAACTACCATAGTTTAAGCAAGGGGCAAGGATAAGCCTGGCATGCTTGAGGCAATAGCAGAGAACTTTCACCATGGGGAAGAGGGAGGAGCCATTCCCAGGAAGAGGCCAAGGGATAGGGTGCCTTAGTTGCATGCATTCGTAAGGTTTTTTTTGTGGGGCTTGTGTTTTATAATGTAGTAGTATTCCCACTCACAAAGATTAGTCATGTTAGTCAACATAACTGGATGAGACATGCCATGTGCTAGTCTCTGGGTGTGTCTGAGGGTCATTTCTAGAGAGGATCATAAGGTATGACAGTAACTGAGGGGAGAAGGACCCACCCTGCATGGGGGCGGCACCACCATGGACTGGGGCCCATATGGAATACAAGTGGGAAGAGAAGAAAGCCATCATATACATGCAAACTCCTCTTCTTCCCAAGCCAGTGTGTCCTAAGATGTGGTCTTTCTCCAGGTACATCAGATTCCAGCTCACATACTGCTGCCCTGCTCCTCCACCATGGATATCAGACTCCAGCTTGTGTATTGCTGTCCTTCTCCACAGGCATCAGATTCCAGTTTCTTTGGCCTTTCAATGTAGATTCATCACCTTTGACTCTCCCTCCAGCCTCCAGCCTCCAGCCTTGGGTTGGCACTGTTGAGGTGTCTGGCTTCTCAGGCTCAGCAGTTAGTTACTGGGTTCTGGATTCTCTGCCTTTTCAGGGTGCAGCTGGCCACTCTTCCACTATCCGACCTCTGTTATATAAGCCAATGCAATAAATATCATTGTAATATATATTACAATAAATATCATTGTTTTATATATATTTATTTATTTATTTATTTATTTATCATTGTAATATATACATTATTTTCCATTGGTTTTGTTCCTCGAAAGAGCCCTATTTATCCATGGTCACATATTCCACAGCTTTAGTTACCTGTCGCTGACAGGAAGAAAATACACTAAGATGTTTCAAGTGACCCAGAGCTAGAAAGAGACCACATCCACCTAACTTTAATTACAATATATTCTTATAATTATTCTATTTCATTAATTGTGATTGTTGTCAATTTCTTTCTGTGCCAAATTTACAAATTAAATTTTATCATCAGTTGTGACTATAGGACCACATGGTACGTTGTAGGGTTGGAGACCATCTGATTTCAGGCATCCATTGGGATCTCAGGTCATGTCCCTGGTTGATAAGGAGGAATGGGTTCATGATAGAATTCCATTTGCTCTTGACCATGCCTTCCATAACCCATCATTTATGTTACTGCCTCTCATGCTTTCAGGCTTAGTAGCCTCAGCTGGTGCTTCCTTACACTTGTGTCCATGTCTCCTTAAACTTCTCTCCCTCCCTCTCTCCCTTTCTTCCTCCCTCTTCTCCCTCCCCTCCATATTTTCACTCAGCTCATTCACTGCTGAATGTCTTCTAACTGGCCCTGTGGTAGTTTGAATGTAGAATGATTCCCATATTCACATGTGTTTGTGATTATGTCTCATACTCTATCCCCACCTGGTGGAACCTTGATGTAGGAGGGAGGTTGCTTGCGGGGAGTCTAGGGGTGGTATAGCCCCAGTCCCCCTTGCCAGACCTCAGCTCACAGCCTTGCTGCTTCCTTTTAGCTGCTATGGAAAGATGTGTTGCCCAGTCTCTATGCTGCCAAGCCATGATGAAACTTCCCTTTGAAATTCTAAACCTAAAACAAATCCTTTCCTCCCAATAAGATGCTTCTGGTCAGATGTTTTGTCCCAGCAATGAGAAGGTAACAGCTATAAGACCTCAGTTCTTCAGCAAAGCATTATCACTATTTTCCTTGTTAAAAAAATAAAAAGGGAGTGGAAGGTTTGCTGGTTCTGAGTCACTTTATGTTTGACTATTGCCAGAACTGACACCAGGTATTTAGGTAGGAGGAAATAAACCAAATTTAACCATACCTTCCTTTTCTCATGAATGGAATTTGTTGTCTTAGATTTTTCCTTGAGCATTCTTGGGGAAAAAGAGGAGCTTGTGAGGAGAAGGAGAAGAAGAGGAAAGGGAAGGGAAGAAGAGGAACTATCAGGTGGGGAATGTGGCCAATGTTGGAGAGAAATGTCAGTGTTATCCAGTGACTCCCTTACTTGGCCTCTGGTACTTTGTCTGTCCACCAATGATATTCATATTTTCAGTCTTCACCAAGAACTTCTTCCTTCTGCCCTGGGTCTGCAGATTCAGAGTGGAAACACAGCCTGACCACTTAAGAACTTAAGACATAAGCTCACTTGGGGTGGAGATAGCTTGGTTATCTTCTAAGAATGAAAATAATGCTTTTGTCTATCTGTTCCTCTCTACCTTCCCTCTTCTTTCTCCCCTCCCTCCTCTTCCTCTCTTTCCTACCCTCCTTCCCTTCCTCTATCCCTCCTTTTGTACTCTTTCCTCCCCTATCCTTCCCACACCTACATACACAATTCATTACAGCTGGTGAGAAGCAGTTGCTGCCTTCCATTCTGTCCCCAAAAGTAGGTCAGGTGGAACATGACATCTATGGAGACATGGCTTCAGGCCTGTCTTTTCTTTTCTTTTTTGCTTTTTTTTTATTAAAAAATTTTATTTGAGAGAGGGAGAGAGGAAAAAATGGGCACACCAGGGCCTCTAGCCACTGCATGCGAACTCTAGACACATTGGGCACCATGTGCATCTTGTTTTACATGGGTACTAGGGAATTAAACCTGGGTCTTTAGACTTTGCAGGCAAGCACCTTAACTGCTAAGCCATCTCTCCAGCCACTCTTTTTTTTTAAAATAAGAAAATAAATTGTAGGAGGAATACCATAAGCTATAGCAAAGGATTGTCAGTGTCCTAGTATACAGAGGGAAGATGGAGCTGGGTTTCTTGTCTAGAAATGGTGTATGCCTTTATTTTATTTTAGAAAGAAAATGATGATTCCTAGTTTCAGGTTTCTATATCAAACAGGGCCTGAAGTTGAGGCCAGAATTTTATGGATTCCCTCAAGAGGGATGGCCCAGCATGCTCCCTTGGATATTAGATCTTGGATGTGCCTGTTTTCAGTGATTGTGTTGGTTAAAGAGGTCCCTTGGCATGGTTTAAATTTTTGATGAGGAATGCTGTTGTTTGAAGATGATTTTTCCCCCATCCATAACCCAGTTCATGGGCTGGAGACTTGGTCTCCAAGGTAACAGAGTTGAGAAGCAGTGGGACATTTAGGAGGAAGCAAGCTCATGGGAACATCATCATGAAGTATTTCTCCAGACATTGTCATGCCAGTTATCTTGAGGCTGGTTGGAGTGGACTAGTTCTCACAGGAGTGAGTTGGCATAACATAAACTCAATGCCTTGTCAGCATGTGCAGTTCTTTCAAACGTGCCTGCTTCCTCTGCCTGCCTCTCTGCTGTGATATGACATAGCATAAGAACCTCCCAAGAAACCAAACAGATTATGGTGTTACATTCTTGGCCCTTCAGTACTATAAACTAAAACACTCTTTATAAGTTATACAGCCTCAGGTATTTTGTTACATCAACAGAAAATGGACTAAGACAAATACCTAAGTCACAGTCTTCCTGGAGATGGTTTTGGCATCTCAAGAGCAAATGTGTCCTTTGCTCTCCAAAGTGAGATCTGTGAACCTAACAATAGCACATAGGCAGTCACTTAAAACTGATTGACAAGTCACAGCTTTGGATAAAGGTAAGATTTCTTGTGATGTTATCTGGCTGGAGAATTAAAGCATATATGTTAGCATTTCTTTTTCATCTCAAATGATGGAAAAACCAATTCTGAGTAAAATGAAAAGGTATATTATTGATTCATAGAAGTCAAAAATCCAGGGATGGGACATGTGTTAGCAAAGCATGCATGGTAAAACACTTCACCATAGAACAGCTTCAAGCACTTGCTTACTTAGGGCAACACCTGTGAGTCAGCAATGGTGGGGTGTTATCTGGGGTCTCCCCTGGCCTCCTATCCTCCCTTGCTGGGAGTCAGGGGGCCTGCTGGAAGCACTGTCTCTGGCGATTGCTGGTTACTGGCTAGGCTGCCTTAGCTATGGTCTGAGATGCCTTATGCTCCCACAGGCTGGAAGATTTTTCTGCACAGTGTCAGGATTCTAAGAAAGAGTGAAAATCTGCACCACCACTTCACTGTGTTGGCCAAAGTGAGCTTCAAGGGCACTCCATACTTAAGGGGCAGGGACTAGTTCTCATCTCTTATTATTTACTTATTTATTTGTTTGTTTGAGAAAGAAGGAGAGAGAGAGAATGGGCACATCAGGGCCTCTAGCCATTGCAAACAAACTGCAGGTGCATGTGCCACCTTGTGCATCTGGCTTACATGGGTGCTGGGGAATTGGACCTGAATCCTTAGGCTTCTCAGGCAAGCCCCTTAACCACTAAGTCATCTCTGTAGCCCTAGTTTTCATCTGTTTTTTTAAAATATATTTTATTTATTTATTTACTTATTTGAGAGAGAAAAAGAGTGAGGGAGAGAGAGAAAGAGAGAGAATGGGCAGGCCAGGGCCTCCAGCCACTGCAAAGGAACTCCAGATGCATGTGCCCCCTTGTGCATCTGGCTAATGTCGGTCCTGGGGAATCAAACCTGGGTCCTTTGGCTTTGCAGGCAAGCGCCTTAACCACTAAGTCATCCCTCCTGCCCTAGTTTTCATCTCTTAATGGACTCAATGAAAGAATCTATGAAGTCATATTAAATAACTACCTGCTGTTCCCACAATGCATAAACCACAACCCCATAGGGAATACTTGCAACCCCCACTGAGGAGCGTCCCCAGTGGAATGGGGGCAAGGATGAGGGAAAAGAGGGTAACAACTCATGGTGTATCTATATGCAATATGTTGTTAATAACAATTTTTAAAAAGTAAAAAGGGTTTAGATGTGGGAAAACAAGGACTTGGTTGACATGTTTTCATATTTCCCACTGTCTTTAAGTGTGGCTTCAGGCAAGGCGCTATTTTGGGTTTGAACTACGTCATCATCCTACTCAGTTGACTTCAGCTTCGGTGCCTCATATCTCTACAGTGGCTGCAACAGTCCCAGCCCCCACATGCACGGTTAAAGGGACAGGAGAGCCCGCCTGCTCACTCCCCTAGGAAATTCCAAGAAGATCATGTGCCTATAATTAAGTTCTCTGTGGCCAAGGGAAGGCTGAACACGAATTGGCCAAGGGCTGGTCACATGCTTTTCCTTCTCAGGGATGGATTGCAGCAGGAAGTATAAAAGCTTTGTGTGTGGGCATGAAGGGATCTCCAGTGAAAATTGGTAGTTCTTCCAGAAAGAGGAATGGCTGGTGCTGCTGGTGGTGATGGGATGGGGGTGGGAGGAATAACCATGGATACTCACAACACCTCAATGATTCGCTGACTGCAGCTCTATCTGCCAATCCCTTGTACAAGGCAGGAGATGTGAGGAATGCCAGGAAACTGGATTTGAAGACCGATCTTCAGGTGCCTTTGGTCTGAACTGCTTTTCTCAACACAGAGCGTAATTCTACACCATGTGAGGGATAGGTGGTCCTTCCTGGATGGGCTGCAACATTGTAATAGAAATGTCACTGTGACTGATGGTAGCTTGGGTTCCTTGTGATCATCTTGTGGTTGTTGTGGGATCAATACACTTTCAAACACTTGCCCATTCACCAAGGCATTATCTCCCCAAACTTCTTTGTCCCTGCTTATATTTGTCAACTTTACAATCCTTTTATTACCAGCAAAAGCTTTGGGAAGCTACAAATAAAAGCAGGGATTATAAAAGAATTCTTATTAAAGCATGCTTTCTTTGAGGCCCGGAGTACAATGCCCGCCGTTCTCCCCTTGTGAAAAGATGTGCTTTCTTGTTTAATTAGAGTAGACCTCCATTCCATTAGAAGAGGACAAGCCGGGCAGCAGAATTGAGACTGCAGACTCCAAGGGGGTGGGGAGATGTTTGTTTATTTCAGCTCTGGTTGACTTTTAGAGTGTATTGCAACTCAAGAGATATGCCGTCATATTTGAGAATGGATGAATACATGTGAAGCACAGTGTCCCTGCTACATAGTAATTGGTCATCATCTCCTTTTTGTTGTTGTTACTTTGCAATTAAAGCTTGGGTCGGAGAAATGCAAAGCCAAGTGCATCAATTAAGGTCCTAGCAAGAGACAGATGGCACACTCCATGTGGATAATATGAAGAGAGTTTAGGAAAGGGACGTCTTGCAAAGATGTGGATAGGATGACAGGAACCCAAAGGATGGCGTTGTGCCCCAGAGCCAGCAACTACCTCACTGAAAGCAAGGGTTAGCAATCGGTACGCCATGGGCCAAATTGGGTCTGCTACCTGTTTATGAAAATAAAGCTTTGTTTCAACACGGCAAGGCACATTCCAAAGGCAGAGCTTAATCAGGGCAGTAGAGATTATCTGGCCAAAAATCCTGAAGCATTGGCTTCCTAGAACAGTGATATCTAGCCTCTGGCCCAGGGGCCACATATGTCCCAGTACAGCTATGAATGTGGCCACACACATTGGTAGATGCCAATGCCCTGTTATAATGTCAAAAGGTGGGACAATCCTGAGCCCTTCACAGTAGAAGTGTACAACAATCACAGCAGGACAAGTGTAAAGAAAAGTGAGATGTATAGTTTTATAAGCAATTCAGGCTTCTCAGGCCTTGCCCTTGCACAGCCCTGGGAGCATCTGTGTGAACCCAGCTTCCTCACTTGTTTGCCCCAGTGTGGGCCTGATCTGCTGGTCCTGGATCCAGACAATGTCTAGAGTAGGCTGCTGGACAAAAGCTGTGGCTTCCCAGAGATGCCACCAACAGAGGGCCACTCTGTAGATAAAAAGATGATGGGGAGAAATCCCCACTTTTCTTTTTTCACAAAAGGTATTTATTTATTTAGGAGAGAGAGAGGGAGAGAGAGAAAGAGGCAGATACAGACAGAAAATGGGTGCCCCAGGGCCTCCAGCCACTGCAAGAGAACTACAGACATATCCATCCACTTGTGCATCTGGCTTATGTGGGCACTGGGGAATCAAACCTGGGTCCTTAGACTTTGCAGGCAAGCACTTTAACTGCTAAGCCATCTCTCCAGCTCCCCTTGTCTTTTGAGCCCTCCCTTGCCTTATCTGCTTGGATGTCACAGGGTGAAGAAGCACAAAGATCAGCATGGTGGTGAACAGAATCGGATGGAGGAGGGAAGGCTAGGGTGGGAAAGAGATAGCAGAAAGAATTCCTCCAAACTCCACGACAAAATCACAGTCCAGGGCTCTTAAGGATGAGGATGTCCATTCAATCAGAGGGAACTGTAAAAACAAATGTTGGACCCAGGGGAAGAAGTGCATGGCTCATTGATTTGGAAGTAGGAAATCTACCCCAGATCTGAGTCATATGGGGAAAAGGTGGATCCTCTACACGTCATAATTATGATTAAATGAGGACTCTCTGCTTAGTTGTTTTAAAATTATTTTCTCACCAAAGGCTCTATAGTTTCTTGCTCTATTCCCAGCCCTCATCCCAATACTTGGCATAAAGTACTTGCTCAAGAAATAGAATTAAATAAGCTGTTGAATAAAGAATATGTAAAACTGAAAAAACAGACTGTGCTTAAAAACACATCATCAAGGTGTCTATGTGTGAAAGGTATGTTGGCAAATGATAAATTCAAAAGGTAGCTATATTAAAGCCCTGTATCAGAAGCAAATGGGACAAGTAGGGTCAGAATCAGGAATGGTTAAAATGACACACACATTAAAATTTTATTGTAGGTCTAGAAAGGTGGCTCAGCAGTTAAAGATACTTTCTTACAGAGCTTGCTAACTTTGGTTCAATTCTTCAGCACCCACTTAAAGCCAGGTGCATAAAGTGGTGCACGCATCTGGAGTTTGTTTGCAGCAGAAAGAGGGCCTGGCACATCCATCACTCTCTCTTATATAAATAGAAGTATAAACAAATTATTTTAATACATACAAAACAGAATTGCATGGTCAAACATTTGATGAAAGTCTTTGGCTTTTTTTTTCTTCAAATAATGTTATACTATATTAGCAAGATTTTTAGATACCCTCTCTCTCCTTTGTGTGTAGCAATAGTATACGTAGTGTGTATGTGGCATATGCACATATCCTGTGAATGTGTGTATGCAGTGTTCAGAGGAGAAGGTGCTCTGGTGAGATCATATCATTGTAAGCACTGGAATGTCAGCTAGTTGGGCTGCCTCTGCAGCTGAAGCAGTTTCCTCCTTTCTTGTTTATTTTTTAAAAAATACTTTATTTATTTATGAGAGAGAGAGAATGGGCACACCAGGGCCTCTAGCCACTGCAAACAAATTCCAGACATATGCACCACCTTGTGCAACTGGCTTATATAGGTACTGGGCTATTGAACCTGGGTCCATAGGCTTCAGAGGCAAGCACCTTAACCACTAAGCCATCTCTGCAGCCCTCTTTTCTTGTTTTGTGAGGCCTTGTGCCATGGGTGGTGGAGGATGCTTCTCTCCCATTTGCTGTGCTAAGCACATCTTGGCTTCTAGACAAATCTATACTTTGCACAAGTATCAGAGATATGTGAGAGAGGGCCCTAAATCTAAACCACAGACATGCATGTGTGAGCAGAAAGCATGATGGGAGGGGAAGGGAAGATGGGCCCCAAAGGTAAGAAAAGTTGATACAAATGGTAGCCACAAAGCATCCTAACCAAATAGAATCTTTTAAACCAGGCCATGAGCAGTGAGACCTTACTTTTTCTTATGGGATGCGGTGATAAAGAAATTACATAGTTATTTGAGAGGAACATAAATAAAGATTAATAGGTTAATGAGTTATTTTCCTTTCATTACTACACTATTGTACTTTATTATAATTGCTTTGCACTCATTTAATTAAATTTGAACTGGGGCCAACACAAGATAATTTGTTTTCCCTGTACTGAACAATGAGTATGCAGATTGGATGTACTGAAGCAGTAATCAGCCCTCTGTTTGTAACACTTTTCTACTCTGAGTAGACATTATAATTGATAATTTGATTGTTGCAGCACTCTATGCAATATATTTTAAAGCAACATTAACATAATGGAAATTATGTTGTGAGCTTAATCTCAGCTTTTCACTGAGAGGCTATCGGGGGGCCCCTCAGTGTAAACCAGCTAGTGTCTGAGAACAGCAGGTCTGTCTCTCTCATTCTTCCTTTTTGTTGCTCTTTCTCTCCACCTCTCTCCATCTCTTTTTTCTTCCCATGTTTTTTTCCCTTCTTTTCTCTTTCACTCCTCCCTTATATTTTGCCCCTGTTGCTCCCTCCTTTGCTTCCTTCCTTTTCCATTTTCTTTCTTTTCTTTCTTCATCCTTCCCTCTTTCCTAAGTATACGCATGGTCTTTTCTTTTGGTTTTGCGGCTCCATGCATGTGACAGGATGAGACAGGGAATGGGGAAAGCAGTTGCTATTGCATTGATTAATTTGAAGACCTGTTCATATCCGGGAACATCTGGGAAATGCAGGCCAGAGCCTTCCTCACCAACTACCCAGTGAGAAGTTATTCTAGGTGGGCATGATGGCAGCTGGTACCAGCTATTGGTGAACATATTGGGTTCATTCCTGCATAGGTTGGCAATGAGGAAAATGTCCCTAGTGTTGCCTGTGTCTGTGGTCAGTTCTTCCTTGGGGCTACAAAAACTTCCTTGAAAAGATGTGGCCTTTATCCTTATGAATACATTCTGGGAATTAATCCTCGTTGGGTGCAAGGGTTTCCTGTTCCACAATGGAAACTAGGTGTGACATTCTGGTTAATAATCCCAAGCCAGTGTGATCTCAAGCACAGGCGAGAAAACTTTGTGCCCAGGTGACTTCTGTTGAATTTTCATAAGTCTGTAAATATTTGTTTCTGTGTTTGTTTTGGGAGGAAAGCTGTCTGTGAATGGTTGGGAATGAAGTGGTTTGTCTTGGAAGGACTGAAAGAGGGGAATCAGGGTATTGTCTCTCAGGAGCCCTTCCAGATCCCAAATTTGGTACAAAAATCTGATTTCTTTGAAGACTAGCATGTGCTTTCATCCTTTTGCTCTTTGTCAACCCTGCACACCCACTCGGGTTGGCTGTTGTGCTTTCAAACCACCCGTCAGTGTGAAGAAGCAATGCACCATACAGGAGTACACTGTTTAGCAAGGGGTAGCATGTTAGAGAAAACAGATTGGTCTCTGTGACATATTAACTTTTTCCAGTGATCACTTTTCCAGTGTTGTAACTGGCACCAAGGGTCCTTTCTTCCCTTGCTACATTTTGAAGGCAGGTGTGGTGGCACACACTTTTTCTCTTTTTGGTGGGGGGCACACCAGGGCCTCTAGCCACTGCAAAGGAACTCTAGACACATGTGCCCCTTGTGCATCTGGCTTACACGGGTCCTGGGAACAGAACCCATGTCCTTTGGCTTCGCAGACAAGCACCTTAACTGCTAAGCCATCTCTCCAGCCCTCCTTGCTACATTTTTACTTTAAAATATTTTTATTTATTTATTCGCAGGGAGGAAAAAAGGGAGACAGGAGGGAGAGAGAGAATGGGTGTTCCAGGGCCTATTGCCACTGCAAATGAATTCCAGGGGCATGCACCACTTTGTGCATCTTGCTTTACATGGGTACTGAGGAATCAAACCTGGACTGTCAGGCATTGCAGGCAAGTGCCTTAAGTGCTGTGCCATCTCTTCAGCCCCCATTTTTACTTTTTATGATAAATTAGGCTGGAGCTTGACTTACACTCCAATTACCCAGCTCAGAACTTGTACTTCTGAGTGCTATTTTTTCTTTCTTTCTTTCTTTCTTTCTTTCTTTTTTTTTTTTTTTTTTTTTTTTTTGGTATTTCGAGGTCGGGTCTCACTCTAGCTCAGGCTCACCTGGAATTCACTATGGAGTCTCAGGGTGGCCTCGAACTCAATGGCGATCCTCCTACCTCTGCCTCCCGAGTGCTGGGATTAAAAGCGTGCACCACCACCCCCGCTTTGAGCTCTCTCTATTTTTATTTTTAGCTCACTGTTTTCCTTATTACTTCAGAGCATGTTTTAGTCTCTCATTAGCATGAGATGAACTTCTCTCAGCTGGATCTACTGTTGTAATTATTATTATCACAGATAAAGGGCCCGTAGTTAAGTGTCTTTTATATTTACCTTCTTGTTAAAAACAAAACAAGGAAACAGGAAAAAAAATTCCAGTTTGCTTGGATGGAGCATGCGTCTTCTCACTCACAGATGTTGTGTTTAAGTTGAGAAGCCTGCAGCTGCCATGTGGGCATAGTCTAGAGACACAACTCCAGTTTCTTGCATCAGCCCACCCATGGCTCCTGGCCTCTAGGGCCATTGCCAAGGAAGCCTGCTCCCAAACAAGGCCTCAGGGCAGATTAGTGGAGCACAGAAGTTGAGTGAAGACGCAGGCACACAAAAGTTTCCCTATGAAGGAAACCTGGGGCCAAGGTGCTCACCCTGGAATCATTCCCCTTGCTGACTAACCAGACATGATCCCACTTGAGAAACTCAGTTTAGCTCTTCAGGGTGTATCCATCTGTTATGGCTTGGTTGTGCAATGTTCCGCATGGGCTCGTGTGTTTGAACCCTTGGTCCCCAGCTGGCAGCGGGTCTGCTCTGAGAGGTTGTGAAACCTTTTGGATGTGGGATCTAGCTGGCAGAGAGTGGGCTGTGGGGACAGGGCTAGAAGAGCATATACGCAGCGAGGTTCTAGCTCGAGTTCTGTGCTTCCTGCACTGGGCCATATTACAGATAGGTGTCCCATGCTCACATCACTGCGGAACTAATGCCAATATACTTTCTCCAACATGATGAACTGTATCCTGTTAAATGTGAGTCAAAACAAATCCTTTCCTGTCGTAAGGTTTTTGTTTTTTGTTTTTTGTTTTTTGAGGTAGGGTCTCACTCTAGCCCAGGCTGACCTGGAATTCACTATGGAGTCTCAGAGTGGCCTCGAACTCATGGCGATCCTCGTACCTCTGCCTCCTGAGTGCTGGGATTAAAGGCGTGCGCCACCATGCCCGGCTGTTTTTGTCAGATATATGTTAACAGGAATGAGGAGAGTAACCAATACACCATCATAGTGCCCCCACCCTGCCGCCCTGCCAACCTCAAGAGCAGACTGCAAGACGAAGATTCAGGGGCGAGTGGCTGAGTTGGAAGATGATCCCTGTGAATCCTCATGAAGACAATGAGGGATGAGACAAGGCAGGGGGACAGGCAGTGCTTGGTGTGTTAGTTACCAGGCCACAGGCTTCTGGGTTCAAGCCTGCTGCTCAGAGTGGCTGAAGACTACCTATCCAGAACTCCCTCTCTGGGGTTTGGGACAGTCAGGTGTTTCCATACCAGCTCCCACCAGCCATGAGGAGAGGGCTGCTTCTGTTGGAGCATTCATTCTCATGAGCACAGAGCAGGCTGTGGCTGCCAGACATCAACAATGAAGTTGGAGCACTCCACCAACACACCACTAATACTAGTGGGCAAGTGGGATCATGGATTACCTGACGTGATAAAAAAAACCTCATGTCTTTCCAGACTATAAGCACCAGCAGGGCAAGGCTGATCTGATGTAATTTCCGTCTGGATAACCCTGTCACCATGGAGGCAGTAGGAGGACATGGCCAAAGCATGGTGCTAAGCTCATTGGCAGGTTTTTGTCTCAGTTTTCTCAACTGCCTCATGAGGTGGATCCTACTACAATCTTGATCTCTCACCTCAACCAACTTGCTGGAGTCGAAGAGCCAGGGTTTTTCCTGACTGCACCAGAGCCTCAAACACCTCACACAGTGTTCCACCTAGAATCGGAGTCCGCAAGCTCCCGGGTTACAGCCATCTTTTGTTGGACATATTTCATCCTGGAGCAGGTACTTTATATTCAATTGCTGGGTTTTAATTTCTCACTGGGGCTGAGATGTAAATTATTACTATTTTTTGAGTTAAAGATAGCAAGGTTCAGAGAAGTCAAACCACACAGCTCATGAGTGGTTTTGTCCAAACCCTGACCTCTCTGGACATCAGCCACTGAAGCCACATGACTTTGAAATGCTATGCTTTCTTTTCTTTTTTAAATATCTATGTATGTATATGAAAGAGGGAGGGAGGGAGCGAGAGAGTGGCCGATAGAGAGAATAAAGAATGGGCATGCCAGGGCCTCTAGTCAGTGGAAATGAACTCCAGACACATATGCTACCTTGCACATCTGGCTTACATGGATACTGGAGAATTGAACCTAGGTCCTCAGGCTTCTCAGGCAAGAGCCTTAACAGCTAAGCAATCTCTCCAGCCTGGGGATGCTATGCTTCCTAACTGGGTCCCCTGAAACAGGGAGTAGGCAATGGATGAAGGAGATGAGGAAAGTATGTCCCTGACTCACCCTAGAGAAAAAAAAAATAGGTAGACCAACAGCTAGTCAAGAATTGAAGCTTCGTAGACTTGTGCCCTCCAGTTTCCTATCATAAACCTGCACAATCAGGTGGGATGGCTGAGTTATTTTTTATTTATTTTAGAGAGAGAGAGAGAGAGAGAGAGAGAGAGAGAGAGAGCACACCAGGGCCTCCAGCCACTGTAAATGAACTCCAAATGCATATGCCACCTTTTGCAGCTGGCTTACATGGGTACTAGGGAATTGAGCCTGGGTCCTTTGGCTTTGTAGGCAAGCACATTAACCACTAAGACATCTCTCCAGCCCTGTTTTTTTTTTTTTAAATAACCTTTGATAATATCCAAAGTACTTTGAAATCTACTTACCCTTCATCTAGTAGAGTGGCAAGGGGGGTGCAGGATACAGGAATGGAACCAACCCTGTCAGCCATTCAAAAGCCACTCCTCCAACTCTCATGAAAACTTGTTCCCGACCAGAGATTAACATTGTGGCACCACAGTGTCCTGCAAGTTGGATTCTGGAGATCAAAGGTTGAACTATGGTGCTTCATGCATGGGGCAACAGCAAATGCAATGGGATGCTGGAGCAGGCAGGAGAGAGGAGGAGCCACCATGCTCCTCTGAAAGACACACTGGAAACTCACTAACTAGTGCTAGTGGAGACCTTCTTCCATCTCTTCTGTCCTTTACTAGCTCCTTTCTTTCCTTCAAAAGTTTCCCTACTCTTCTTTTGCCTCTCATTCTTTCATTCCTTTTGTAGAATAGGAGGCCCAGTGTGGTAGAACAAGCCCTGCCTAGGTATTCAAGAGACCTGACTAGAGCCAGTAAAGGGGAATGAAGGCTGCATTCAGGCGAAATAGATGCAGTTCTATGCTCCAGAACCAGCCTTCAACCTACATACGGGGCATGTGTGCTAGGTGCTACAAGAACTTTTCCTATACAGTGTTTACAAGTACTTTTCAGCTGTGCTTCATATGTGCATGCTCATGTGTGGCTGTGTGTGTGTGTGTGTGTGTGTGTGTGTGTGTGCGTGCGCGTGCGTGCGTGTGAAGGTCAGAGGACAACAACCTTGGGTGTCATTCCTTAGGAATGCCATCTGTTATTTTTGAGACAGGGTCTTTCCTTGGCCAGGAGCTCACCAATTAGGCTAGACTGGGTGATTAGTGAGGTCAAAGGACAGACCTGTTTCTGCCTCAACAGATTGGGCATGTATGGCACCATCCCTGCACTTTCACTTGGGTTCTGGGCATCAAGCAAGGTCTTCATGTTTGCTAGGCAAGCACTTTACTATTGAGATATCTCCTTAGTCCTTATTAGGCTGCATTTTTAATATTTTATTTATTTATTAGCAAGCATAGAAGTACACACACACACACACACACACACACACACACACAGAGAGAGAGAGAGAGAGAGAGAGAGAGAGACATTGAGTATGGGTACAAAAGGGCCTCCAGCCACTGCAAATGAATTCCAGATACATGAGCCACCTTATGCATATGGCTTATGTGCACACTGGAGAATCAAACCCAGGTGTTTATAGGCAAGCACCTTAACCACTGAGCCATTTCTCCAGCCCCTAGTTGTATTTTTTCAAGTAGAAGATTTTATATTTGAAGAAAATAAAGAACAGGGGGTATTCCTTGAAAATTAAGTATGAACACCTTGGACCCATATTCCTTCATGGTCATTGAGTTTCAGCTGTTTCTTTAAGGACAGGTTTGGTTTGCCTGTACTTGGTTTGTTGTGTTCTCTACCTGCTTTGGGGTTTGTAAAGCTGGGGAATGAATGATAACTCCAAAGACACCCTAGAAGCCCCTAAAACTGTAGTCAACTAAGGAATTTACACGTCTGTGCTTTTACTGTATGACAAAGACACATGCCTTAACAAAAGTCAACAATGACCTCTAACTGACCTCAGAAGATGGCAAAAGTGATGCTCCCTGAATGTGCATTCTACAAGATTCCTTCGCACAAGGTATCTCACTGGGTCTTCCAGCCCAGCCTGACCCAGCCAGGTTCCCCTTTCCTCATTGCACAAGAAGAAGAACATGTGGCACTGAGAGGTGATGTCACATGCCCCAAGTCACAAAGAGGCTGAATGTGGAAGTCCAGCTGTAGATGCACGTTTGCTCCCTCCTGCCTTGGGGTCCTTCTATCTTACCAGGAAGTCTCCATCTCAACATAAATGCTGCTGGTGTCTCCCTATTGTCTTGTGCCCTGGGCTCTTCTAGCAACCTGAATGTTCAGGGCAGCTATTACTAAACATAGTTCAACCGATGAGGAATCTGGAGGCCGTGAGGTCACTGATATGACAGGAAGTAAACAACTTTCTCTG
The DNA here is from genome assembly GCA_036346955.1 of Dipus sagitta. Lineage (NCBI taxonomy): Eukaryota > Metazoa > Chordata > Mammalia > Rodentia > Dipodidae > Dipus > Dipus sagitta. The sequence continues at coordinate 233,809,106 of CM070770.1, read as the reverse complement.
TGGCATCACTAGAATGAAATGGGAGGAAGCCCCTCTCTGTCTTCTCTTGTGTTCTATCTCTGTCCTCTCCTGTGCTCCCTCTTCCCCCTCCTGTCTTTCTTTATCCTGTCTCTGTGTCTCCCTCTCTGTCTCCTCTTTCTTTCTCTCCCTGCCTATTACATATCTCTATAAAGCTTTATTTTTTGTGTGTGTTGTTTGTTTGTTTGTTTTGTTGTTTCAAGGTAGGGTTTCATTCTAGCCTAGGCTGATCTTGAATTCACTATGTGGTCTCAGGGTGGCCTTGAACTCCTGGCAATCCTCCTGGCTCTGCCCCCCAAGTGCTAGGATTAAAGGCGTGCACCATCATGCTTGGCTTTTTTTTTTTTTCTATAAAGCTTTGTTAGGAGGACTTGAGCACTCATCCTCTTCCTTTCCTAAGGGGGAAAGAGTGACAGAGAAGAGGGATCAGTCTCGCTCACTTTGCAAATTTGGAAATGTCTATTCTGGATTCTATTCTCTTCTTTGCTTTCCTTTATTCTGCCTTCCTTTTACTATATAAACAAATCTTATGGTATTTTAGGTTTTCAAAATGCTCTGTGAACTTCTCAGGGACTCTTTCCAAAACACATGGAAGGGAAAGTTGAATGGATGGGTTCAACCTCCTAAGCTGGGAACATGGGTTCTACCACAGAGCAAACAAGGGTAGCTTCACTGTGTGTCTTAGAACAAGGCTGACCATGAAGTCCAGATCACTTGGGCTTTCAGTGAAAGACAAGTTGTCCCCACATAGAACTGCTGCTTTGGTTCCAGGAATACCTACAGTGGTCCAAGTGTCTACTGAGTACTTCATATACAACATATGGTAAATCCAGAAAACACTCCCACTGGGGCACAATCTTTATTTTACCAGGAAGAAGCTGAGGTGTGCCAAGCATGTCCAGAATGCTGCCAAGGTCATTCCACAAGCTTGAGACTCAAAGGTCATATTCTCTCCACCATATAGTAAGAGAGAAAAAGAGAGAGAGAGACTCCCCCTTCTCCAATGTCTACCCTGCTCAAGGAGTCCTGTCAATCAGGGCCCATCTTTATTCTATTTGTCCCCTGTGACTCATCCTGGTAATTTGGCTTCTTACATATCCTCTGGGACTGTCTGAAGGTTAGAAAGTGTGGGGGCTGGAAATAAAAATGGCTCAGTGCTTAACAGTGCTCGTTTGAAAGCCTGATAGCCTGGGCTCTATTCTTCAGTAACCACATTAAGCCAGATGCACAAAGTGGTGCATGCCTCTGGAGTTTGATTGCAGGGGTAAGAGCCCCTGGTGCATCCATTCTCTCTCTCTCTCTTTCTTGAAAATTAATAAATAAAATATTTAAATAAAGAAAGTGGGCCATTTTGCCAGGGAAGAAACTTGCTCCAAAAATTCCAAAGGGAAAACAACATCCTGCCCTCTATCCAGTCACCCACTATAATGGGCTCCTGGTTCTCTGTGAGCTTGGGGCTGTCACTTTGGAAACTGACTTAAAATGAATAATGTACATTCAGGAAGTGAAAAGCTTGTGCCACACCCTTGACATGGTGTACTGTGGAGAAGGGAGTAAATATTAACCCAAAGGCAAATACGGAAGCATCAGCGAGGCAGGGCGAGGGACAAGAAGCAGGTGAAGTCAGGTAAGAGGAGCTAAGCTCCCGGACTTGGAGGGCAGCCAGGGCATGGGTTCAGATGCCTCTGTTGCTTACGAGCTGCATGCTAGCAGGTACATTACTTAACTGTCCTTAGGCTGCATTTTTTTTTTTCTTTCTGAAAATCTGGGGTGGCTATTTATTCTCTTGAGGCTGGTTATCCAGATTAGATGATGTCATGCATAGAACATACTCAGGAGAGTGGCACTGCTATGGATTCAATCAATAATCTCTCTTATGGATATGTCACAATTAATCCATTTTTAGTTCCTTTCCTTGAATTTCCTTGCTATTCTCATATTTCATGAAAAAAGTCACATCGGGACTTTTGCAGAATTATCCTTTTGAAATGTCCAGGCTCTTGGACATGTTCTGTGCCCACTGCAGATTCAAACAGACCAATTTTAGAGGTGACTCTATTGTGCCTGGCTATAAGAATGGTTCCTTGATGAAGGCAGGGGAGGTCATGACATCTCTGAAGAAAGTGGCGTTTTTGAAGGGGAAAGATGGTGGAAGGAATACAGCAGGAATTTTAGCAGAACAGGTTCTGGAGATAAGGCTTTCTCCCCTTTCATCCCGGCCCCAGTCCTGGGGAGGAGCATCCCACAGAAATTGGAACTGGCACAGAGACTGGTGAATGACATCATAAGACTGAGGGGAAACATGGTCACAGCACTGTCATAGCTTCCATGGATGTGTCTACTGGCTGGGTACCAAGTCTACTGTGTCATCCAGAGCAACACAGCTACAGGGGTCAGGGCACCAAAGTCCAGGGACATTTTAAAAGGAAAATGAAAGAAGGTTGTTATTCTTCAGGGGAGGGGAGGTGACAAGGAGGCATTCTGGTGACACGGCATTCTGGGTATGAACAGAAGACAGAGGCTCACAAGGCCACATAAATTCACTAGTCTTTCATCCTCTACCAGTTCTGCTTCCCAAAAAAGCAGAAGTGTAAAAAGAAATCAGATACTCTTAAGGATTTTTCAACTATATGAGCATTTGGGAAAAAAAAGACTCAAAAATTTACCTAAAAACCAAATGGTGACATGAGAAACAGAATGACATATTATATAATGAAGACAACGAAAATGTCACACTGGAAACATTTAGAGGGTTTGGGAACAACATCAAATAATTGAAGAAAAGAAAATCATTCAGGATTGAGTAATGGACATGGCCAGAAGGGGCTTTCAAAGTGGGGTCAACGTCTATCTCTTAGCAGCGTGACTTTGGGCAGTTTCTTAACTACCCCAAGTCTTAGGAGTACTATCGGTCTCTCCTTCATTGCTTCTTATGTGAACATTTATAAAGACCATACACTTAAAATGTCCAGTGTCTGCCTCGTACCATGAAGCGGTACCTGTTATTATTGTGGTTATTATCTGTCTCGGTCAGCATTCTTAGGAATGGGCTCAGGTTTTACACATGGGAAAATGAAGACACTGAGGCCCAGAGAAGTAACTAATTACCCTAGGCTCCCACAGGTCCCACATGTTGGGATTGGGATTTGATCTCTAATTTGTCTAATGCACTCACTCCTCATCCTGTTTCATGGCAGGTGATCAAAGGAGAAGCAAAATCCTCCAAGATCAGCTGTGCCAAACCCATGTCTCCTTCACAGTGATGCATTTCTCTGGGAACTTGAACCAGAAGCCAGTATTGAAATGATTTGCACCCCTTGGAGGACTCATAACTTCCTATTTGGAAGTCCCAGGGGGAAAATATGGACAGCTTCAGAAGCCAAACGAATAGGGGCCTGGACCCCTGCGCACATTATAATCATACGAAAAGAGAGTTCTGGACAATAGATTGGAGAGTCACTGATTTATCAAGTGACTATGGAAGTGTCATAGAGCTTCTGTATGTCCAGACATATGGCTACCCTCAGAAAGTTTGCTGTCCCACAGCGACACAAGGCAGCTAGGTATATATGTGGCTCATCTTGGTCACAATGGGTGGCTTTTTCTCCTTTCTTGCTTACAGTTCAGAGTCTGGGTTTTGTTCAGCACAGTCTGGCTCTTGCTTGACCTAACATGATATAGACAACACATTTTCTTTTGCCAGTGACAGGCCAGGGTATGGGATCCAGTTGTGACCAGCCAGGTGTGTAAGGTCATGTCTCTAGGAAACATTTGTATTCTGTTTATCTGGTAATAAAACCACGTAAGAAGAATACCTGTGCCATGCCTGCTTTGGTGCCAATGGCAGAAGGCTGTGATGCTTACAGCCACAGCTGCCATCTTTCAACTATGAGGAGAAATATTGCTGACACATGAAGAATGACAGATCAGGAAGGCAGAAAGAGCCTAGAGTCCTGGTGACATAATTAAACTGTTATGGCAACCCTGAAACTGCTTATCTCCATATGCTCCACTATGTGGGTTTACTAAATGTTTTTATTGCTTAATGCTAATATTATTAGGAGTTTCTATCTGACTAACAACATTATGCTATCTTAGAATGGGATCTGTATATGCTAAATATTGCCAAGCCATTCTTTCTATGCTACAAAAACACTAAGCCCCATGAGGGCTGTTAGGACTATGCATTTGGGGAAGGAGGACTCCCCTCTGGGTGAAGTGTAAGTGAAAGCATCATGCAGAGAACAGCATTTGGTGTGCACTGGGTGGCACAGGTGGGTCTGTGAGGATGAGGAGAATGCTGTGTCGATGAGCAAAGCCCTGAAAAGCAGAGCCTGTGAACAGAGAGGGCAATAGTACAATGCATTAGACTGCAGAATGGGCAAGCTCAGAGATGGAGCTGGGAAGATGGTTGGGCAGGATTGGGTGTTGGATGGGCAGGACTTGGCGCTTGACACTGAGCTAGTGCCGTGGGTGAGGAAAGAGAAGTTTATGGCCTGGTCTGGACCACTGAGATGTTTTCAAGACATTTAAAAAGAGGATAATCACTCACATAACTGCTAGGGACACAGGTCAGCTGTATCTGTTGAGACGGCACAGAGAGAAACAGCCTCGAGTTGTTATAGGCAGGGAGAAGAGCATGGATAAGACCATGGATAGTATAAGTGCCCATCTCAGGCCTAACTTTCCAAGTGATAGCACATTTACATCTGTGATGTTCTTGGCAATGAGCAAATGAACTCCCTCTACCTTCTTCCCAGGCAAAGGTTTCTATGCTTGGACTTTGCCAGTCATCATTCAGATTTTTATTATGTTATACCCAAATCTATCTTCCTAAAACTTTAGAACCCTGACTCTGTATTATATCTTATTAGTTTCTAGTAGGATAAATTGAATTATTGATTTCACTTGTTTATGATAAAAATAAATGCAACTTCCTTCCTTCCCACTGCCTGCTAGCAAACAAGGTATACTCTCCCCGCTTGATATAGGATGGTTTGATTTGGGGTGCTAGTGTGTGTGGTGCCCAGCAGAGGCTTACAATGTGTGTGCATTCTCTTGTGCTTCTTATCTTACCATGAGAAAATATTCCCAACAGTACCTCTTGACTGCTAAAGGAAGAATACAGAGCACACCTGAACCCAAAGCGTGGCCTGAAGTCAAGCCCAGCCCCACTCCATCAGGTCAGAGAAATTCCAGCTTGTGTGCAGATGCATAAGAGATAAAAGAGATGCTGTTATAAGCCAACAGGGCATTAATGTGGTGATGGCTGACTAAAACGCAGAGCAAGAAGGATATGTTGACTCCCTTTTACACCTGAATGCTCATCAAATAGATGGAGGCCACTATTATTCCCGTAAAATATTATCATTTTGTTCTCATTTATCCCCAGGGCTGATAGCCATTCCTTGTGTGACATGCATTTGAAATCCCTCCTGCATCTAATTGTGCACTCTTTCACCCAGAACTGAACACACAGCGCTCCAGATGGAGTATGCCCCTCACAGAATCTATTAGGATCATCACTGCCCATCGATGAAAACAAGGCTTTCATGGAAGCAGCCTAAAATTGCTTTAAAAAATAACCAGTTCTGTTGTGGGACCCTATTGAGCTTCGGATTAATTAAAAGCCCCAGGTTTTCTGACTCAGTGGCTGTCAATCTAGCTTCCAAAGCCTGTACTATACAATTGACTTATATTAGTGTTGTTGAATACAGATTCTATTACTGTAAAATATTATGCTGTGCTGGTTTTACCTAATGCTCCTGTCTTGTCAATACAGGCTGAATACTAATTCCACCATCAACTATACCATCTATGCTTGCCCTATTTATGCCATCCGTAAGTCTGGGGAGTATGGCTGCTGTGTCTTCTTTCAAAACCTCGCAAAAACAAAGTATTGAGCACAACATGGACAGGAATAAGAAGCTTGTGTCAAACCTTGAGAGACGTGAGGGGGTCCATCTTTCAAATCTATTTTATTTTTGTTTTGTGTATGTATGTACATATGTATGTATATACATATGTATGTATGCAGGCAGGCAGGCATGTATGCGTAAATATGTTTATGGGTGTACACGGAGCACACTGGGATCACAGATGTAAGATGTATGCTATATGGCCATCCTACCTATGTTTTGGTCTATTGTTGGCAAAAATATTGTCAGTGATGTGGCTAGAAAGATTCCTTGCTTTGATCAAACTTTATAACTGCAATAATGTTACTGAGAATGGAAATTTGGAGACTAGGGAGATTGCTCAGTGGGTAAGACCACTTGCCATACAAACATGAGAGTCCTAAAGGGCCCAAGACCACCTGAGTTTGACTCTCTAGTGCTCATATAAAAAGCAGGATCTGGCCACATGTGCCTGTAACCCTGGTCCTATAGGGAGTGGAGACCAGAGAATCACTGGGGCTTGCTGGTTAGCCAGATTAACCAAAAGCATAAAAAATATAAAATGGTAGCTCTGGGGCTAGTGAGAAACTCCATCTCAAAGGAAATAACCCAAAGTGTGCTAGACATCTGTAATCTTGACGTTCTCCTCTGGCCTCTGCATGTATGTACAGGGGTCACAAACATCTGCACACACATGTGCATACATCATACACACAAAAAAATAGAATGAGAATTTTATGCAATATGATATTCTAGAGAACCAGTAGTCTGGAGTCTTAGCATTCACCTCTTTCTTTTCTCTGTGTTTGTTGATATAGTTTAATATCTTGTACCTTATATCTATCAGAACGCAATATGTAAATGTTTCTAGCCTTGAGAATCAACCTCTCAAAATGTCTATGAAACTTTCCATTGATGAAGTATGTAATTTGCTACAACATACTTGAGGACAATGTGAACTATCAGGGCATTTCACCTGGTCTTGAACTTGTCTACCTTATTCCTTTTTTGGACCAGGATCAATTTGTGCACCAACTCAGATCCATCCTGGTCCTAGAAGTCAACATGTGTCTTCCCTCTTGTGAGACCTGGTAGTTTCAGCTTCTACCAGTTCTACACACTGGGATGGCACACTGGGGTAGCAGGTCTCGGACTCCCAGAGATCCTGGGCATCTCCTCCCTCTATTCTTACACCATGATTTCTCAGTTGTCACTGGGATCCCCATATGTGAAACTCAAAAGTGAAGAAAAGCTTCTTTCTACTCCTGTCTCATAGAGACCTGGGGTGGAAATGAAGTGGTTCCCTATCATCTCCAAGAACACATCCACTAAGACTAAGCATGATGGCTGGTTAGACTGTAATTCATGTCTCTGCCTGGTTCTTTCTTCTTCCTTGCCTCATAAACACTTGGCCCCAGGCTCTGCTTTCTAAGTGAGCAAACACCACTCCTAGGCCTGTCCCCTCAGCACTCACTTCCATACATCTGGCTTCTTCTGCCAGCATGCCCTCTATTTCCCAGCCTGCAGAAGGGTGCACTGGAAATCCTGAAAACTTTATATTCCCAAGAACGAAAGATAAATGCCTCATATTCGTCCTGCTTTGTGTGAGACAACTCTGAAATAAGTACTACACCATCCCACAGAGGCCCTCAGAGGGACTGGGCTCCAGCGATAAGTCACTGACACAACATTCATTGGCTTCTTGCCTCTTTAATACATTTTGCACTGTAGTTTCAGTGTGGCCCGAGGATCATCTCTCAAATAAGTGACTCTTTAATAATCATGACACTGGATCTGCCTCATGGAGACCCCAGCCTCAGGCTCCCAAGAACACGAGACTCTTCCCATCATAAGAACCTCCACCTCATGGGCAGCTTTACTTCTGAAGGAACAGTAACAGGGTTCACACTAGCCAGATGGTTTTCAGGTTCTCTCCCACGTGTTTCTATACTGTTTCCGTGTCAAATTGGATAGTCAAGTTTCATATCTGTGTGTTACCAGTGCTGTGGCTAGTTGTCCTCCGCATTATGCTATCAGATCTCACTTTTTTGCTTGTTTTTGTAAAAATGTTATCTTTATAACTTGAATAACAAATACCTGCAAATATGATGAAAATATGTGTGAAACGAAAAAATGGAAACTCTCACTTCTACTCCAAGTCATCTGGTACTCATTTCTCTATGTATCTTTCCAGAAATAGTTTACTCATTTACACTCACACACAGAGATGGACACAGATCACACTCACATGCCCTCATGCTTATCTTTACTTTAAATTTATTTATTTATTTATTTATGAAAGAGAGATAAAGAGACAGAGAATGGGCACACCAGGGCCTCTTACTGCGACAAACTCCAGACACACACACCACTTTATGTATCTGGCTTTATGTGAGTACTGGGGAATTGAACCCTGTGTTGGCAGGTTTTGCAAGCAAGTGCCTTTAACCACTGAGCAATCTTCCCAGATCTTATCCTTACCTTTTTATTAAATAGTGTGAAATCATGTGCTATGATTTTCCCAAATGTCAGATTCTCACTTGAGTGAAAATCTTCATGATCTCTTTTTTAAAATATATTTTATTTAATTTATGAGGCGAGAGAGAGACAGACCATGTGCATGGGTACACCAGGGCCTCTTGCTGCAAATGAACTCAGATACATCACTTCATGCATCTGGCTTTATGTGGGTACTGGGGAATTGAACCCTGGCCCACAGGCTTTGCAAGCAAGTGCCTTTAACTACTGAGCTATATTTCCAGCCCAGTGATCATTTTGTGTCAATAGACCTGACTTATTCTTTTTGTTTGTTGTACCATTCAGCTCAGGCTGATCTCAAACACAGGATCTTCCTGCCTCAGCCTCCCAACTGCTGGGGTTATAGTGTCACCACACTTCAGCTTGCCTTATAGTTTACTAGCTGTGCGATATGAATCTCTTCTGTACTGGTGGATAATTAGATAGTTTTACTTCTCTGTCAAAACCTAAATCCCAACACAATTTCAAACCCAAGACAACAATTATTATTTTTTTGTTTGTTCAGCTGGGACACTGGGCACCTGGGACTTTCTTTCTTTAGCTCCATGGGGTCTTGGGGTCTCTATCTTTTCTTATGACCTCTCTGTGAGGTCTCTCCAGCAGGGTAGCTAGTTTTCTTATGCAATAGCTAGCTCAGGGAAGCCATTAGGCCTTCCTTGACGTTGGGTTGGAAACATGCCTGTCTTTATCTCTACTGCATTCTGTTCTCTCTCTCAGGCCACAGGACCAGCCCAAAGTCAAGGGGAAAGAACCTCCCAGGGTATGGACATAAGGAAGTGTGACTCAATGAAAATCACCAATCTAAAAGACTCCTACAAGGGGCTTTCAGGAACATCCACAAGATCAGAGCCCCCAACAGACAGAAGGACATTCCCTTTCAAAAGCCTTGTCTGTGATATTTTGTCTGAAATTATAATTATGTGTTTAAAATATTTGTTGAAATTTTTTTATTTACATCATGGATATAAAAGCATTTACAGTGACCATACAACCTCTCATGTCCATTTCATCAACAAGCCATCTAAAATCTGAAAGGTTATTGGTCAAAAGAATCTCAACTTCTCCCTGACTCGTGGTCCCAGAGTCAACACCCCCAATTCCTTGTGCTCCTTCTTGCCCTCTCCTGCTTCTCACTGCTTTCCCATCTGTGGTTTTCAACCCACTCACTCCCTGCATCAGACCTTGGCGGAGCACCTGCTGTTTTTCAGGCACTCGTCCAGAAGGTCATAGTTCCATAATTCCAGTAACTCAGTAATCCAGCCTCACACTCAACAGTGGTGTGCTTCTCTTGCTGCTTTCAATTCCATGCTCAGTGGCAGCATGTGGGAATCTTGAACTCCATCACGGTGGGATATTTTATGTCTATCATGAAAAGCAGCACACACTACAATTCAGGGCTGTCTTTTTTCTTGAACATTGTGGTGGTTTGATGCAGGTGTCCCCCATAAGGTTGGGTGTTCTGAATGCTAGGTTCTCAGTTGATGGAGATTTGGGAATTAACACCTCCTGGAGGCAGTGTATTGTTAGGGGTGGGCTTATGGGTGTTATAGCCAACTCCCCCTTGCCAGTGTTTGGCACACTCCCCTGTTGCTATTGTCCACCTTATGTTGGCCAGGGGATGGTGTCCAGCCTCTGCTCATGCTATCATTTTCCTCTGAAAGCCAAAATAAACCTCTTGTTTTTCCCAAAAGCTGCTCTTGGTTGGTGATTTCTGCTAGCAATGTGAACCTGACTAAAACAAACATTAATTAGCACTCTCTAGACTTGACCTTCAACCATGTCTCTTTCAGGCTGAGATTGGCCCTTTACCACTTTCCAGGCTGACCAACAGGTCTCACTCTCGCTCATGATGAATTGCTTTGCTATTTAAGGATTACCTTGAGGTCTGGTCTTGTTGTTCCCAGGCTATCACTGAACACAACAGAAATACTAAGAACATTGGACTTTTCAGATGGAGCCTTACCAGGATTCCTCAGAACCACACTGCAGTCTGAGCCCATTGGGAGGGTCTGAATGTGGTTTGTCCCCCAGAGACTCATGTGTAGAACCATTATCAACAAGTCTGATAGAAAGTCATCAGTCAGGGGGCATCCCTATCAGGGATGGATTCATGCTGCCTTGTATGAGTGGCCCATATCTGGTTAGGAGTAGATGAGTTCTCAAGATAGTGGATTGTCAAAATAAGAAGTGGCTCCTCCTTGGTTACACATGTCTCCATTCTTCCTGCAGCCCTGATGCTCCAAACCCACATTGTTTGAACTCTCCAACCATTAGAATAATGAGACAAACCTCTTTTCTTTATAAGTTACCCAGACTCAAGTATAGCCACACCAAATGGACTACCAAAAGTACCTCTCCTTCCTTTCACAGAACTGCTTAACCATCTGTCATCTCCCTCAACTTCTTCCAGGCCCCTCCCATTTTCACTCATGTGCATTTTCTCCACGAGACCTCTTTTGTGTGTCTTCTGTCTTAGCATGTTTCTTGGAAGACCTAAATTAATATAAGCATCTATTATGTTGACAAATTTATGTTTATGTGTGCAATCATTTGACACTTGCTTATCTTCTGGACTAGACTATGAGAACAGAGACCAGACCCAGACAAATTATATTTGTCTTTTGCTGATCAGTAAGTCTCAGGACCTCCCACAGAGCCTGGTACATAGGGGGTACTTGTGAACACTTGCTGGCTTAACAGCTGAAGGGAGCAATTGAGGATACAATGTTTTATGGAAACAGAATGTATGATTAAATGTAATGCATGCTTGTCTTAACTATAGACTGTACTCTTTTCAGCATGGGGAATGGAACTGGGGAGGGTTCTTTGGAAAAGAAGATAAACAAACATAAGACATTGTCTGTTCTAGTGGTTTGTGTGGTACTTTAGGTACTTAGATTGGGTTACATTTCAGCATGCTTATAGGAGGGAATCCTCGCCTCTTCTTCCCTCAGTCATGATGGTTAGGTAATAAAGACCAACACAAAGAAGAATCAGTCCAAATGTTTCCCGGATGGACAGCCTTGGAAGCATGAGGCACTGAGGACAGGTGGTAAAGGAGTTGTGAGACATGACCTGCTTGAAATCTATCACAACCTTGCTCAGAGATTGTGGACAAAAGTCTGTGTTGCTTCAGGTTTTAGTATTACCATCTGTGTCATGAGAGGGGTAGCCTGGGGACTTTTAAGACATTTGTGACTTTGACAATCCTGGATATTAAATGGAGTATAGAGGTCAGGAGAGAGAGGTGACCCCTTTCTTGTCAGTAACTGTCCTGGCGCCTGGCCTTGAGGAGATACTCCATAAATCTCCTTGAACAAATGAATGGAAGCATGGGTGGAGGACACCTCCTCCTTCACCTGGATACAGTCTCTGCCAGGGCCTGATCAGTGCTGGCCAGGAAGGCAGGAAGCAGCTGTTTACCTTGTAGGGAGCGGCTGGGTGATCTGCCTGTGTAAACAGCCATTTACCCAGGTGTCAAGAGGAGCAACTGAGAGGGAACGCACACATGTTCCTTTCCTCATGGTAATGATCCAGAAATCCCCGTGGTTGCTCTGCATTTTTCCAGCCACTGTTACAGGGGGAGCCTGGTTGTTTCCTAACCCAGCTTGGGGCCAAGCAACATTGCCACTCTACTCTTTGAGTCTTCCCCAAGTCATGGCTCTCTTTGTCACCCTCCAGGAGGAAATAGCAGTGTCTGTAGTTATGTTACCTTTGAATGTCTTTGAGTACATGCTGTCCTTCTCTATCATGTAAATGCTTTGGCTGTAAATTGTCTTGTTCAGTTGCCATCTCCACAACTGGAGCAGTGTCTGTGTCTGCAGGTACTACTCAATACATGACTGCTGACTGGCAGACAGGTCTTAAATTAACATCACCTATGTGGCTATTCAGTCACAGCATCTACTTGTACAGTCTTTGTCATATCTCCTGCACTTGCATAATGCATTTCTTTAATTTATTTCTCCACTTTAAATAAATCTGAAAATTCATATTGTATGTCCTGAGTGGAAATGGAAACCAACATCACAGAAAGTAGCTGCAAAGAAATTACAGTGATCATAAACCTTAGTACCAAGGAAATGGTGGGTGGGATTCTAGTTTGACAGATATTTTTTCCCCCTTTGGAACACTGGTCATTTCATTTTTGATACAGGATCGCGGTTATATGGGATGTCCAGAGAAACCCATAGCACCTTGCTTAAGAGGCTCAGAGTGGAGACACCATGGCACTTAGACACCACGGTCTAAGCTTGAAGCCTGTTTTCTTTGTTAAAATGGAAAACCAAGGAAGTGTGAGGTTCCATGAGAGATCCTGTCTTGGGGAAACAAGGCCAAAGAGGAGTGTGGGAGACATGTCAGCACTAAGGCGAGTCTTCCTCCATGACTTAATGGGCAGGGATGAAAGTGAACAGAGAACAGAATGATTTCCTCTGCATTAGTGCCCATGGACCACCTGAAATCATTCTAGGTGTACTTTGAATTATGGTAGGATCTTCAGAAATCTCAATTAAATTGCACATATATAATTGAGGGCTAAATTGCAAATGCACTAGTACCATTAGTTTGAATTGGTTTGCTAGTTCATATCATTAAGTACTTATTGGAGAAACGTTATGTATAAAGATCATCTGGACAGCCTATGTACTAAGTATTGATAATCTAAAAGTTACAATGGTTCAGTTTACCATGTTTGATTTATCAGTGGTGCAAAAGTACCATAGAGTCATCAGAAACTCTACTTGAAATTTTGAGTTTTAATCCTTTTTCAGGCTAGCCACCTACACTATGGTACTCTTGTGATGTTAGGAGACAGCAGGGAACCACAGCTCCCAGTGAACTGGCTAATCATAAGACCAACCCAGAATGTTCTCTACCCACTTTTTTTTAATTCTTTATTTATTTATTTGACAGAGAGAGTGAAAGAGTTAGGGAGAGAGAGAGAGAAAGAGAGAGGGAGAAAGAGAGAGGGAGAGACACAGAATGGGTGTGCCAGGGCCTCTATCCACTGCAGACAAACTCCAGACACATGTGCCACCTTGTGCATCTGGCTTACGTGGGTCCTGGGGAATCTAGCCTAGGTCTTTTGGCTTTGCAGGCAAGTGCCTTAACTACTAAGCCATCTTTCCAGCCCAATCATTACATTATTTTACAAATGTACTGAAATCCAAACTGAACTTAATATTTATCTGAGCTAATTTTCATTTATTTTGATACTATCCAGATTTCTTGCCATGCGAGACGATTTTGAGATTGAATTTTGTTTCCAGTCCTATGAACTAATTTTTACATTATTTTCATCATTAGGAATTCCACAGACATGCCTTCTATTTCCTAACTTATTTGTTAAAATATCTGAAATTCTTCAAATTCAGAATTAAGGGCAGGATAATGTAAAACTGAAGACTTCCCTCCATCTTGCTAATCCAAACCCAGCAATTTTGTGTAAGATTATTCAACCTGTTTCCAATCCACTAAAAAACAATATAAACTCATCTGCATTTCCCTGTTCCACTGGAGTTGCCAAATACTTTATTCCCATTCAAATCTGCTTGGTACACTAATGTAGCTATGAACTATGACAGCCAGTTCTAGGTACCCATAACTTGTCACCCTGGAGTTGGTATTGGACCAAGGATGAACATCTGATGTGAATTGAGCCAATAAGATTCTCCAGAACTTTGTTGAGATGCATAGCCTGAGTCTATCCACTGTAAGAAGTCAAAATATGAGAGTCTTATGTCTTAGGGGCTGAGGCCACCATATAGAAACCTCCATAATGGACTTATAGAAGAAAACTGGAGTCCATCCATGGGGAGAGAGAACCAAGGCATACACGCTGTGAGAAAGAGAAATTTGACACCATTCAGAGGGTATATGATGAAGACAGTAGCTGCCCATTGGCTTTCTAGTTTTCAGGTGGTCTGATTTTTTATTTTTATTTATTTATTTATTTATTAGAGAGAGAGAGAAAGAGAGACAGACAGAGAGAGAGAGAGAGAGAGAGAGAGAGAGAGAGAATTGGTGCACCAGGGCATCCAGCCACTGCAAACGAACTCCAGATGTGTGTGCCCCCTTGTGCATCTGGTTTACATGGGTCCTGGGGAGTCAAATCTGGGTCCTTTGGCTTTACAGGCAAGTGCCTTAATCGCTGAGCCATCTCTTCAGCCCCTGATTTTATGACCTTTGATTCTGTGAGGTTTTTCTGTAGTTTAAAAATAAATCCATTTTTTTGGCATAAGCAAATATTATGAGCTGAACTGAGTGTTGTACAAATTCATATGCTGAAGCCTTCATGTCCAGTACTTCAGAAAGTGGCTGGTGGTGCACGTGCATGCGTGTGTGTATCCTTTAAAGAGGTAATTGAGTTAAAAACAAGACCCCATAGGGTTGACCATAATCCAGCTTGGCCAGTGTTCTTATAGAAAGAGGGCAGGAGGACACACGGAGAGACACCAGGAACAAGTGCACACAGAAAGACAGTGTGAAGGAACAGTGAGAGGTCAGCCACCTGGAGAGACCGAGAGTAAAAGCAAACCTGCTGACTCCTTGTCTGAGTTTTCCAGACTCCAGAGCCACAATGGGCAATTTCTGCTGGAAAAGCTACTCCAAATATGGCATCTTGTTATGTCTTCCCTAATAGACTGATACAGAATGCAGGTGTGTTCAGTGTTTCATTGTCTCCACTGCATGTAATAGAAATTAAAAGCTAAGTGTTTATGTGATTTCACATGAGTAGGAGTCCAGGGGTGGTTCATCACACCTCATGACTTCAGCGATCACTCATAAGTCTATGTCTGCTTCAGAATCTTTCACTTAGCATGTCAGGTCAGGAGATGGCTTGAGGTTGGCATGATCACTGCATTATTTTGAGACATGACACTGTATAGAGAAGAAATTATACTTTCTTGAAGGTTTCTTTATAAAAGTAAGGAAATCCTTCCTAGAAGCATCCCTGTGCTGTCTTCTACATGTC
Organism: Dipus sagitta; assembly: GCA_036346955.1. Lineage (NCBI taxonomy): Eukaryota > Metazoa > Chordata > Mammalia > Rodentia > Dipodidae > Dipus > Dipus sagitta. The sequence goes on along the minus strand of CM070770.1, from coordinate 233,793,677 downwards.
TCCTGACCAGAAATGCATCATAGATAATGACTAAACTGACTAATGTTCTGGAGTTGTCTCACTGCTGTACAAAACACCAAAGAAAACATGGGAGGAGTTATTTTGCCCACAGTTTCCGAGGTTTTGTTACTTCATGGAAGGGAAGATTGGTGGAGCAGAGCAGTTCACATCACGACAACCAAGAAGCAGAAAAATGTCTGTGCTCTCTACTTCTTTGTTCCCCCCATTTCATCCCATGCAGGCCCCCTGCCAGCAGGATGGTACAGCTCTCATTCAGGCTGAGTTACTGTGCTGTGGTCCAGATCCTCACAGTCATGCTGAGAGAAGTGCTTGACTAATTTATGTGTTTCTCAATCCTATCAAGTTCACGATCAGGATTAACCATCACATTAAAACCAACCCCTGACAATGGAAACTGGACCATCAGGAAGGATTTAGTCTGGACGAATATGGCCACATGGAGAAGAATGTAGCCTAAGTAAAATGGAGGCAGGATTAAGCAAAGACAAGCGGGAATGAATTTGGGGGAGGTAGTCAACAGTGTCCCCAGATAGCAATTTCATATACATGACCATCATGGGAGATTTTGGCCAACATGTTACTAATAGATTCCTTCAAACTACCCTTATCTACCAACCTAACTGGTATATACAAACAAAACCAAATACAAAACTAGTATGGCTTTTCATATTCTTTTTATCATCTTGAATAATTTAAAGATTGCTTGAATTTTCTCTTTTTCTGTGGTAATAATTTTACAGAATGCAAAACTCACTCAAAAGAAGCTCAGAAACTTGCTAAAGAACACAGAGCATTCCTGGAACACCGAGAAAAGAGGATTAGGGGACATGTGTCATTGAACTGTCATGGATTAGAATAGAGAAACTGGGATGAGGAGATGGCTCAGTCGTGGAAAGCACTCGCTGTGCAAGCCTGACAACCAGAGTTCAGATCCCCAGAACCCATGTAATGCTGGACACAGTGATGCATGTGCCATTAATGCCAATGTACCTATGGCAATGGGAGGGGGAGTCAGGAGAATTCCAAAGCTCAAGGGCCGGCTAGTCCAGCATTCCCAGGAGAAAAAGAATAGGAGACACAGTTCCAAAGGGGGGGAAAAAACAGCAAAAGGACCAACATCAAAACTTTTAATAGCATTATTCTAGGTAAGATGGAGAACCTCATGAGCAGTAATATTGGCAATTGATATGTCATTTAAATGGAATTATGCAGAGGGCAGTTCATTTGGATTTGAAATATGCTATTCCAGGTATAAACGAACATATCATGTAGGATCATTGTGCTTACCATTGGGGGGGGGGCAGATTTATACCTCTGTACATGTTGATAGATTTAAACATCCTGTTTTGATAAAAATTTGAATGTCGTGCTGGAGAGATGGCTTAGCAGTTAAGTGCTTGCCTATGAAGCCTAAGGACCCTGGTTCAAGGCTCGATTCCCCAGGACCCACTTTAGCCAGATGCACAAGGGGGCACACGTGTCTGGAGTTCGTTTGCAGTGGCTGGAGGCCCTGGCATGCCTGTTCTCTCTCTCTCTCTCTCTCCATTTGCCTCTTTCTGTCTGTGTCTGTCGCTTGCAAATAAACAAAAAAAATTTAAAAATTGAATGTCATATAGTTTGTCTTGATATCTTGGTAAAATTGGCCATATGCTAAAACGTTTAAATATATTTGATTTTTTTTTCATTAAAAAAGTGGAATGTACAGGCCAGCACCCTTAGGTTGTCATCTGACCTGTACATGTGCTCTGTGGTACATGCACGTGTGCACACACAGACACACACGCACGCACACACACACACACACACACACACACACACATATTGAAGAAAAAAGTAAAACCACAGGAATGCAGGTAAGGTTATGAGGTAAGAGGGAGGAATATAAAGTTCATTAGATACAGCGTCTTGGTCTAAGAGGTAATACAATGAAACAGGATGTCAGGAAGATGTGTCAACCACTGGCTTTCAGCAACGATCATAAGGTAGCTGAGATATAGCATTCCAGAAGCCGGTGTAAACAAGACTCATTCATTTGACTTCAACCAAACTTCTTTGAGCATATGCTAGTTGAAAGGTCTTGGATTTTGTAGTAGAAATAAGGTGCTTAGTGAGATAAGACAATTATGACCATTTTCCTTGTATCAAATAAAGCCAGGAGGATTGATATTAGGGAGGATGGGATGGAGGGATTATGCTATTATCACACAAATAGCCACTGATATCTCATAGCTGAGTACCATGAAGACATATTTTTGCTTTTCTGCATTCTGATGCATGGATGGCACTATGCATCATGTTCCTATGTCATTTGGAATACGTGGCACCAAGGACAGTATATTATGGTATTAGATTTTAGTTGTCTTATCTTACACATTACATATAGCATGCATGTAAACTCACAGTTGGCTGGTGTCATCGCCAGCTCCACAATGCTGGGATGAGCATCTAACCACAGTCTATGGAGCAATGGGTCTATTTCAACTTACAAATCCAAAGGAAGTGCCATCAATGGCAGAAGAAGCTGCTTACTTCCATAGATCCAAGCAGAGAGAAAGAACTGCAGCAATCAAATACCAATACCAGCTCACACAAACCCACCAAACCACAAATGTGCTCTCTGCACACCTTTGAACTAGAACTAGATCCGCCTCCAAACATGCAGGGAAGGGATACTTGTGGCTTGCTGGCTAACTAGTAGGGCTGAGTTGGTGATCTCTGGGTTCAGTGAAAGGTTGTGTCTCAAGAAAGGATAGTGTGGTGATTTGATTCAAGTGTCCCCCATAAACTTACGTATTCTGAATGCTAGGTCCTCTGCTTGTGGCAATTTGGGAATTTAAACCCCCTGGAGGCAGTGTGTTGTTGGGGGTGGGCTTATGGGTGTTACAGCCAGCTTCCTCTTGCCAGTGTTTGCTACTGTTGTCCACCTAATGTGGGCTAGAAGGTGCTGTCCACCCTCTGCTCATGCCATCATTTTCCCCTGCCATCGTGGAGCTCCCCCTCGAGCCTGTAAGCCAAAATAAACCCTTTCTTCCACAAGCTGCTCTTGGTCTGGTGTTTGCTGACAGCAATTCAAACCTGACCACAACAGTAGAAAGCAATTGAGAAGACACATCACACTGACCTCTGGCTTCGTACGTCCATATCCACATGTGCATGTACCCCGCCCCACATCCATCCCCACACACTGCACACTACATACACATAATCATGCAAACCAAAAACTAAAAATAAAAAAGAATTACTTAAATCTTGTCTGAATGTTTGATACTATAGGAACAGTGAGCATCTTCAACATATTACAGAGACAATTCATATTCTAATTTTATAAGTCAATGCTGAAAATTCTTTAAATAGTTTTAGCATTTTATTTTATTTGCAAGCAGAGAGAGAGAAAGAGAGATAGGAATGGGTACATCAGGGTCTCCTGCCACTATAATAAACTCCAGATGCATGCATCTCTCTGCATCTGGCTTTCTTTACATGGGCGCTGGAGAACTGACCCGAGCTGCCAGGCCTTGAAGGCTAGAGTCCTCAATTGCTGAGTATCTCTCCAGCCTAATACTGAGAATTCTACTTGGCACAAATATGTGGTGTGAATGGCAGAATTACATTTAGGGCCACTTCAGAAATTTTGGTCATTTTTATGTCCTAACCTCATACCAAAACTCATTCAATGATTGTTTTAAATAAAACATAAGGCAACAACTCAAACAGCACCTTGAAAAAAATCAAAAAGCATATTGGCACAATCTATTCTAAATACATATTAAGTTGATTCATGCTGAGGAGAGATGGCAAGAAAATATTTCAAGTCTTGGTTTTCTCTCATTCAACTATTATGTTTTCACAAGAGCAGAAAACTTTGCATATATGGTAAAAGCAATGCAACTCATAACATACAATAGTCTCGAATCTGGACTGATGTGTTTCAGGCAGCATTTGCTTGTAAGTGTTGCATGGTGTTGTGTGGTATGATGGGGTGCACAGTTTAACGTGTGCATGTGGTATGTTTAGAACAGAGATGACAGTGAAGTTGTGGGATCCAACACAGGCTAGTACTGCCAGAAGCAGACTGGATATAGTACTCATTTGAGTTTGAACTGATTTTTGGTCCTGCTATCAGGAACCTTTTAGTGTTGCTAAATTAATTTTAACTCCCACATCCATGACCCCATGTGGGGTTGCTACTGACAGTGTAAGAAGTTGGGCCCTATGCGACCAGAAAGAAAACATGTGAGCAGAGATGGCTTATAATGAGGTAGTGTATTCATGACAAACTGCAGGCCTTGAGAAATTGGCTTTTACACTGAAGAGATTTTAAGAAACAGTTGAGATTACTACTTAAATAGTTATTTGTCCCCTAGGGGAAAACAAAACAGTCAAAAATATGGTGATGCTGAGAAGATAGGTCAATACACAAAGAGCTTAGTGGAAAAAAAAATTAGGTATGGATTTTGGTTTAATGTCTAGGAAAATGCAGGGTACCTATGGCGTTTTCTGTGTGTTAAACAGGGAGGGAACCAAGAGGGTTATGGTAAGGAAGGTGTCAGGTAGTAACTGGCAAGGCTGAGATCCAGCACATATAGTATGAGGGTAACACTTTCTGTGACTCATCCCTGTATCAATACTCTCTAACCAAGCATCAGTTTTGAAAACCTTTAGATTTGTGTTGTGATCATCACTTCCTTCCTACCTTGGACTTTTGGAGTGTGTTGATTGGAGATGTGGAGGAAGGGAAAAAGGCAGTGCTATCCCACTGCACAACTTCAGGGGGCAGTGTCCACACAACCTTTATGTAACCAAAGGTAGCTGTGTCTTCCTTTCCCACCAGTAGCCTCAAGGAAAAAGAAACATGATATTTTTCCTTAGAGCACTTGTAAATACCACTGTTCTGTTTGATGTCTACTATATATTTAACTATTTTTTAGTTCTCAGGGCTCTAGTTTAAAATTTTTTAATATTTTTCTTTTCTTCAACATGTTGACACAGGACAGAGTAAGTAGATAGAGCTAAATGATTTTACTTGCTGTCTTAAAGAGAAAAGCTCTTGTGTTAATGAGCCTTACTTCTTTAAACATGCTTTTAAAAAAGAGTGCAAATCCTCTAATCTAACTTGTAAAACATTTAATATTTAGGATATACGGTTTTAATGACCATCTAAAAGTCACAGCGGCTGGACAATGGTAACTGCTGGACTATTGTAAGTTGGCCACAAAGCCGTGAGGTGGCCCTTTCTCTCAGGTCAGGAGGTCAAGCTCCACAGCATTAATTTTGCTGAGTTTCTTTGTTATAAATAACAAACAAGGTCATTTATTTTCATTTTCTGGCTTCTAATTGCATGCATCGACTCCAGAGGATGAACTCTCTAAACAGGTGGCTGGAATGCTGGGGAGAAAACTTGAATCTGTTCCAGGAAAAGAGGGCATGTCCCACTCTGGTGAAACAGTTTGATGAGGTAGAGATTTAGACACCGCAGGATACACACCTGCACTATTACTCGAAAAGCAAACACTCATCCCTTTGGCACGCACAGATCTATGTAAATTAGGGGAGATGATTTTGCGGCTAGGCCTTGGCTCTTCTGATCAAATGCAATTGTTTCTCATTTCTTGAGGAACGGAGTCTTTATTAGACTCAGTTCTTTTCTTGATAATTTAATTATTTATTTAATTTTTACAATTTGATTGTTCGATGATTATTGAAAATAACACACCATAGAAATTAAGCCTAGAGACACCGATGCTTATCAAAGAAAGGATGTCATGGAGATGTATTTATATGCAGTGCTATGTAGAGCTGTCATGGGAAGGTTTAATGTATATGTGCCGAAAGATTTCTTTTTTTCTCTCCTTACTGCCCCAATAGCTATCCCTTAGTGGAAAATAAAATCCAGAGGACCCTCACCCATTTGTGAAGAAAGTAGTGGGTCTTCAGTCCTCATTGTTCAGCCTGTGGTCTTTGTGGGCAACCCTGCGGGGCCCTCCTGCTGTAAAATGGCTAGGTTTTCTGACTGTCACTCCTGCATAAACCACCTCCCCCATCACTACCTTTGTGTCATGGGGTGGGGGAAGAATCTTTTCACTTGAGCAGAATAAAAACTACCCAGTATTTGTTTCTGGAGTGTAATTATAAACTTCATTGTACATTCTTCCTGGCTTTGATGCTTATCTTGAAGAGTTCAGTGAAAATAAATTGTTTTTATGAAAGCAGAGAAACCATTTGATAAACACACTGTCTCTGAAAATTGTTCCTGCAAAAGAGGTCATTCTTTCACTTTAGAAAAAAAAATAGAATATATTTCAGAAAACAGGCAGGACAGCAGTTTAGAATTTCTGTGTATACAGGATTTTTTTTTAAGATAGGGTGTAAATACACTGAAAATTGTATACCTCCGATGGTCTCTAAAATAGATTTATGGAAGTGCTACTTAGGTTACACATAAATACTCATGCATTTCCTACTTTTCAGGATAAGTTCTCAAGCTTAGAACTTATTGCCAGCAGGTTTGTGGGGTTACTGTTTCATAATTATATCTGTCAGACCTTATGGACATAACTTTACTTAATAAAAAAAATATTCCATAGGAAAAATGAGTGTAGTGGTGCAGAATGACCAAATTAGTTTCAGAAATATGAGAAGTAACCTCATGTATGTAACTGAATATATATTTATTATCATGGATGAAATGTTGATTTTTCTTCTATTTGCCTATATAAAAATAGCTTGTACTTCTAGACCAAAAAAGCTTAGATCCATTGGGAACTAAAATTGACTGTGCCTGGGGAGTTCTTTCACACCATGCTTACTGAGTGGTGCTCTTGCCTGGTGATTAGTTCTAGATCCAAAGGTGATGACCTTTAACATAGGCCCAAAGGTTAGAATCTTCCACCAAAACCTGTGATGTTGACTACTATGAAAGCATGGGCCAGTCTTGACTTTATGTGCATGCAGTCTAGACTATGTATGTGAAATACTGATGGTCTGACATGAAACTCATACATTTCATAGAGATGGGTTCTACATGCATATTAAGAATCCTGACTGAATAGGGACACTTCACTTTGTGACATGAAGCCATGCTCATATATAAAACCAACTATCCTATAGAATACATTTGCTGTTACTAAGGGAATAGATGAGAAGAAACCTAAGGGGTTCTAGCCTTGTTAATTTCCATGTGGAACTGTTGTTAATTTGGCTATATTACATACTGAAAGCATGGATCACAATATTTGGATAGGACTTTTCATCACCCAATCTCAAGAGAACTCAACTATTTGTAATATTTAGTAATGCCCTCATTTCATCTGGGTGAGCAGAACACAGAAGGGTTAAATTGCTTTCAAAAACTCCCAATAGTGGGATTTCTTTTCAGAAAACTCAAGTTTAAGTTTAATGCATTCCTCAAGGGCACTTCTTGCTTAATTTGAGGCCACATAAAGTAGAACAAATTTTCAGAATTCTGTTAAGATTTAACGTTGTCACTATATGTAACATTTGTATATTTTTCCTCATTTTAAAAAAGATATTCTTGCTGGGTGTGGTGGCTCACGCCTTTAATCCCAGCCCTTGGGAGGCAGAGGTAGGAGGATTGGTATGAGTTCGAGGCCACCCTGAGACTACATAATGAATTCCAGGTCAGCCTGAGCTAGCGAGACCCTACCTCGGAAAACCAAAAACAAACAAACAAACAACAAACAACAAAAAAGATATTCTTGGATGACACCAACTATTCAATTAGAAACTAAGCTAAAAAAAAACAAACAAAAACATGGACTATTGATCCAAGTCATAGGAAAACCCCAAAGGACTTTTCTTATGCTCAGAAGTTGTATTTTGGCTGCACCAGGGATTCTTTGGTTCTTCTGAATCAATAACTGTTAACACTATTCAGCAAAAATTCAAAACACATTCAAGATGGATTCTTGGAGAAGTTTCTTCAAGTTCAAGGCTAACCTAATAATATGAAGGACCCCTTTAGTACTGCATTTCAGAAACAAGAGTGTTGACAGACTGACAAAAGGGATACCCTCTAAGATAACATAGCACAGTTGCCTCAAATATTTTAGAGCATGCTTCTAAAATTTTTAACGGAGCACTATTCTAAGAATTTCAATAGGTGTGCTTGCAATCTATTGGAATCCTTAAATTAGGGAGCACTTCCAGTGCAATGGTTAGTTTAATCCAATCAGATCTAAATGAAATAGCACAGAATCTTAGTGTTAATGTACACACCACCCTAAAGCAGAGGGGTGCAAAAGACATGATTCTGTGCTGGAGAGATGGTTTGATTCCCCAGGACCCACATAAACCAGATGCACAACATGGCACATGCACCTGGAATCCAGGCTGGAGGCCCTGGTGCACGCAGTCTCTTCTCCCACCCTTCTCTCTCTCTCTCTTTTTACCTCTTTCTCTCAAATAAATAAGTAAAAATAAAAAATATAAAAAGGTGTGATTCCTTCAAAGTAGACTGTTCTTGGCACAGCCAGAGGTCCTATGTGCTCTGCTCAAATCCTACCTTAACCCACTTCTTGGCTAGCAGTATTCCACTATTAAAACATTCCCTCCTCATCTTTCACCCCTCTGTCTCTACCTTTCTCCCTTTTCTTTTGTCTTCCCCATCTTCCTCCTCAATTTCCTGTCTTTACTGGATACTTATTTCTTGCAAAGTATGTACCAAGCCCAAGCTGCTGTTTTGGGGATGCTGCAGTGTACACACAACCTTCTCCCTTTAACCTTAGAAAACATGTTGGAGGTCTAAAGCCCAGCCTCCCTCATGCTACATGTCAGTTTGTGGCATCACTTCAGTCAGTAGTGGCAGTAGTTGTGGCATGACAAGATCTGCCACTGACCACATGGAACACGGCCCTGTATGCGCGCACGTGCCCGAGTGTGTGTGTTCACTTATTTGCAAGTGCCAAGACCAGTGGCTGGCACATGGTAAGTGCTCAGAAAACAGCTACAAGCTGCTTGGACGCAAGCTGGAGAGATCACCAAGTGCACAGACTTCCCACATCACCAGTGATTTTGTCACTCAGCACTCATATCCTGGGTCTCATCAGCCCATTTCTTTCTCTCAAATCCTCTACCTCATAACACTCTATTCTTGGGCTGGAGAGATTGCTCAATGGTTAAGGCGCTTGCCTGCAAACCCTAACAACTGGAGTTCGATTCCCCAGTACCCATGTAAAGCTAAGTGCACAAAGTGGCACATGCATCTGGAGTTTGTTTACAGTGGCTGGAGGCCCTAGCGTGCCCATCCCCTCTCGCTCTCTCCCTCTCTCCCTCTCTCTGTCGCTCTCTTCTCTCCAGCTCTCTCTGTTTGGAAATAAACGAATAAAGATTAAAAATAAATCTATTCTTACAACTTTGCTTTCTTTACCTCCTAAGTCAATCATAGCATGCAGACTGCTAAATATTTTGCCCCATCCAAGTCATCTGCATCCTTACAGGCGACGCAGAGGGGGTTCGGGAAGTGACCAGTAGCAGCCAAGTCTTTTGGAGCAGGACTCTCACTTGATTCTTCATTGTTCATACATATAAAATCAGCCATCCGCGCATGCAATTCCAGCTCCCACAGCTAGTTGGATTTTCACTGCGAGGCGTGTTTGCACGCCTGATCCTGGAAGTCTGATTACAACTTCAGGCATACTCTCTCTGCAACTTTGATTATACTTTCCTTCGTCCTCTGTAATCAAGCTCCGACTTTCCCAGATGCATGGCGGATCCAGTACAAGGTGAGGGATGCGAGTGTGTAAAGAAAAAGTCAGCCTTTAAGTTCTGGTTAAGAGCTGCCTGGGAGAAAACATAAACAAACAAACAAACAAACAAAACCCGGAACAAACAACAACAACAAATAGAATCTGTTCTGGTGCCCCGGGTTAGCAGCCTGCTTTTCTGGGACTAGACCGTGCAGTAGCAGCAATTGTTAAATACTCATAGCGAAACTTAAAAGATGTTCTCTTTCGGAGAGACAACAGGTGGTCACTGCAACCTCCAGCTCTGATTGGTGGAAAGGCCACAGGCGCCCAATGGCCCAGAGAAAGGGCCTCCACTTCAGCGTTTCAAGAACTTACTCAATGGGGTGTTGTCCTGATAATATCTCAGCGCACTGCCAATTTGTGCAACCTGCTGGGCCATCAGGGAGCACTGCTGGGTTGTCATCATTAAATGGAGACTCGGGAGAGAAGACCAAAGCTTTTTTTTTTTCTTTTTCTTTTCTTCTTCTTTTTTTTCCCCAAGAGGTGGGGGGGGGGGGTTGATCAGAGTCAACCACAAGACAATGTGAGCAGTTGTTCCTTCTCTGAATACACAGGGCTTTCTCACGCAAGTCTCCCGACACAGGTTTCTTCTGCTAAGAGACGAACAAATACACACACTTTCACCTAATTGAAGTTTATTTTTCCTGCTTGGTTCCAGAGAGATAATATTGAGTGAAGGTACACACACACAGGTGTCACAAGCGCCAGTGTCTACTTTGCAGAACATGAGAAATGAACAGAAACCCATGTAGTGCTTGCTTGGCAAAGTTCAGGGCCCAGCCAGAGGAGTGATCCAGGGAAGACACTGTTAGTGAATGTCAGTCACAGCATTTCAACATTACCCTCCTCTTGTGGAAAGTGGCTTATAGATAACTGAGCTGGGGAAAGGGAATGGATCTTTCTTAGGGTTTCTATAACGCTTTTTCTACCGCCAAGGCTGAAGGCCAAACTTTCAAATTAACTCAAAGCAGTCAAGCCGAGGGGCGCGCGCAGGGAAGGGGGGGATGGCTTAAAGAAAGAGAGAGAAATAAAGAGGAGTGGGTGAGTGCAGTGTAGGGAAGTTAATCGCCCAGAACCTTTTAGGAAAATAGGGACATTTTCTGAGAACAGTGAGTGATCCGCCTAGATCCAGTTACTCAAATGCCTTTGGAAAACAAGAGGAAAAAAAAAATCAAGAGACCTAAAGAGGCTTTAACCCTGGAAGCTTCAAGTCCGCCTAACTGTGAAAGGTCAGGCCCAACATCTTTTCTGAAAAACACCACAGGTGTACCTGGGGTCCCCGGTTCCAGCTACTGGGAGCCACTCCTACAGGTTAGTTGCCTGGCTAGGTGTGTCCACACCGGGGACACTGGAGCCACGGAGCAGGGGTAGAGCGGCCAGGCAGGACAGGTCCCCAAGCAGGAAGGAGTGGGGTGAGAAGCCAGCGATGCTAAGAGGGGTGGGCAGGGACGGCCGGCGTGGGGGATGCTGGGGCCCAGGGAAGCAGGGATGGGACAGCTGGAGAAGGGGGGACGCGGCGAGGGACAACGCTGACTGCGGCGGGGGGCTGCCCAGGAGGGCCAGGGAACGGGGAGCGCTGCGAGGCAGCGGGGACAAAGAGGACCCGAGAGGGAAGGAGGGAGCGAGGTGGGAAGGAGAGGGGCCGGGCGAGGGGCGCCGCGGTGCTGGGCCGGGCGAGGGCTGCGCGGGGCGCGAGCGGGGCCCGCGTGGGGCCGGGGTTGGCGGGGCGGGGCCGCGTGCCCGGAGGCGGTCCGGCCGTGGAGCGCACCGGCGGGGCGGGCGGCGAGCCAGCTGCCCGCGGTGGGAGGGGCGGAGCGGCGGCGGCGGCGGCGCGGGGAGGGGACCGGCGGGCGGCGGAGGCAGGAGGGGGAGCAGGAGGGGAGGGGCTGGGCCCCTTGTCTCCGCGGCTCCTCTCCTCAGTCCGCCCGGGGAGGAGGAGGAGGAGCGGGGCCAGCCACCGCCGCCGCCGCCGTCGTCCCAACCTCGCCGCGCACCTGAGCTCGCCGCGCCAACCCGGGGTCCCCGCGCTGCGCCCCGCGCCCCGGGCGCCCGGCCCGCGCGCAGCCTGCTCGGTGCCCCGGTGGGGCGCGTCCTCCCGGGCCGCCTCCCGCTCTCCCTCCCGCGGCTCGCGTGGCCGCGCCTTTGTGTGCCGCGGCCGCAGCAGCTCCCGGCACCCCCCCCCCTTGACTCCCCGGCGCCAAGCCCCTCCGGTACCCGAGACCCGCGCGCTCCCCCCCCCCCCGCCCCGGTGCTCCCACTCGGGCGCCCCCGACGGTGGATTTAGCCGCTGCGAGGAGAGCTCCGGCTCCGGCCAAGCTCCAGCCCCTGCACCCCCGGCCCCGGGCCCGGCTCCGGCATGGATGTGAGGTTCTACCCCGCGGCGGCCGGGGACCCCGCCGGCCTGGACTTCACGCAGTGCCTGGGGTACTACGGCTACAGCAAGGTGACCGGGCCAGGCCTGGGGCTGGGGGACAGGGGAGAGGGTCACCTCCCGATCCCGGGCGTGCCCTGCGCTCATCGCCTGCTGCACTTTTCTTTTCTCTCTTTCCTCCTCATCCACTCCTTTCCCCGTGCGCCTTCGTCTCTTCTGTCTAACTCTCCGGGTCTTCCTCTTTCTGCCCCCTTCCCACTCCCCTTTTTGTCCCTGTGCTGGCGCTCCCTCTACCCTCTGCCTCTCCCCCCTTTCGCTGCCCCAAAGCTAAGCGAGGAGCCTTCCGGGGACCGAAGGGACTCGCGTGTGAGTCTTTGTTGCTGTTATTAGTAAACACGATCGCAGCCCCACTGAGTGTGCGTGTGGAGACCCCGGGCGTGAGTCCCGGCTCCCGCGCTCGGATGATCTCGAATCCTTCCCGTTGCCCATCTCGCCTCACCCACCGGTCCAAGAGCTGGGCCCGGGGCCGCTTGCAGAAGGGCAGGAACAAACTTTTGAGCGTCCCCTAGGTCCCAGGGGAGTCCGAAGTGCTAGGAGCCCCGCAGGTGGCCTAGGGCGCTTTGGACAACAGGACTTCGGTGCCCTCCTGTCCCCCAGTTAGCGCCAGTGGCTTCCCAGCTTTCATATTTTTTGGAGAGGGGATTGTGGAGATGAAGTTTTGCATTTGGGGGAGCCCAGAGAGTTGCAGACTCCTCAGGGCACCCTGGGATCTACCCCACTTTCTGTACCTCCCTCGGTGCCGACTTCGAAGGCTGAGCATTTCAGGTGGCCCAAGTGGCAACCCCCGCCCCCCCCCCCCCCCGCCGTAGTAGCGCAGTGGCTGAGCTGCGCGGACCCCTGTCTGTGCCCCTCACGAATCCCTCAGAGCCCAGCTCCTGTGACATTGTCACCCGAGGGCGATATTTAGAGAAAGAGCCCTACCCCTTTAGAGTGTGTTTTTCTTTCCCCTTCCCCCTGCTCCTCCCTCCTCCCCACCTTTTCTTTCAAATCCTAGTTTGTTTATGATTGCTTGGATAACAGAAGAGGAAATAAGGAGCCTGCCGAAAGAAAGGTGCCATACAAAAGTAATGAATAAATAACAGGAAGAGGAGGAGTTGTATGGAGAGTCGGGGGACAGTTGGCTGTGCCCAGTGGCTGATGGAGGTGCTGCCCCTTCCAATTTGTTTATACTCTTTCTCCAACTCCAGTGTTGAAGTTTGCAAAAGACTATTGGGGTCTCTCTGGCTCTCTCGTGCCATGATGGGCAGCTCCGTGTCAGGCACTCGGGGGGCCTCCCAATACATACAGGGCGGAGGGACTTGAGTGAGTATTTTCAGCCCTTTGGTGGTGGTGGCCATTGAGACCCTGAATTCCCAGAGGAATGCATGAAAGTAATGGAAGCCTTGAAAGCAAAGCAAAGCAAGAAAAGGCCCGTGGTGGTAGCCAAAGTTAAGAATCGGTTTCTGGACTCTGATTTTGAATTTACTCAGGTTATTAAACGCTTTAAAAAGTCCCCCATGTAAGCTCAGTCAGGGACTTAGGCAGCCTAATTAAGTATGTAGTGTTTCTGAGAATCCACCTAATTGTTCCAGTGGGGTGTTACTTATCTCCTTAGAACTCAGCCTGTGTATGCAAGCCTCCTGTAAACTGGGCATGATCTTAATTTTGGAAGCCATTACCTTGTGCCATGTAACTCCTTTCTCTGATTTAAGATCAGCAACACCCGAATGACACCAAAATAGAAACCTATTGTCCTAATCCAGTCACTGCAATGCATGGTAAATCTCAGTTCACTGGGTCCCAAGGGTACTTCAAGGGACCAAAGGAAATGGTGGGTGTTTTGTGTGTATCTCCTTTTATTTTCTGCGAAAGGCTATTTTGAGTTGATTGAAACCCACAGAACACTTATGTCAGGGGAGGGTGTCAAGAGCTTCGGAATCAGACAGCATTTTCCGAGATGCCTGTTCAACTTTAGGAGTGTGGTTGCAAGCTGGTGTGGTGTCAGCTTCTTAACCCAGTGTGATACCTGAAATAACTTGCTTTCTTAGTAATTCAGCAATCTGATCTTCGTAAGTGCTGTGGGGACCCAACTTATAACAGTTGGATACAACACTTTAGCCTTGGGAGGGGTCAAATGGTTCTTGCTCTGAGGCTTGTTTTGTCCTTACTTGCTTACAGGTAAAAATAAAACAGCCTTTAAATTGAACCACAATGTTATATTTTTCTACTCTTAATTTCAGGAGTGAAAAAGCTGATTTTATTCCCTGTCATTTATCTTTGTATGGGAATGTAAGAAGAGGAAGTATTAACTTTATGAGGATAGACCAGCAAGAGCTAATTAAAGGTTTACAGCATTTTGTTTCACAGTTAACTTGTGTGTTCTGAAGTGGTGCTTGGAGATTTATATTGGAAGTGTAAAGCAGCACACAAAGACGTGCATTTATTTCATCTGAAAGCACCTGGAATTATTAATTTCATAAGACTTATCTTTTGAAAACTTGTATTATCTATCTGAAGGGAAAATGATGGATTTCAAAATAGTGCATTTCTGCCTTTTCTTGTTTTAACAACCATCTGGGACACTTCAGAGGAATCAGAGCCATGGGCTGCAGGCTTAACAAGTGAAAAGTTAGCGCTTATCTTTAAATTTATTTACAAACCGTGAATAATAGGGGTTCATTCATTTGTCTTTTTAACAAATGACCAGAGTTCTTTGTATAAACTATATGTGAGTGTGTTATCTTTATGTTGTGCGAGTATATGGGTCCTTTTTAAATGTTAGCGCTTATGAAAGTAAACTGTCTATTGAGAATGGATGAAAGAGTCTTGAGGTTTGAAAAGTCATTGCAAGTAGGAGAATAACTTCAAATAAAATATAGCCAGGATCATTAAAATCAGTTAATAATTCATGAACCAGTCACTGATGTCCAAATTTAAAGTCATCTCTATTTTCTAAGGGCTAATTTCCATTTTAATTTTAGTCTACTGTTGGAACATTTTTCTTTTCTGATGTGAATACAAACTAAAATCTATCAATTAAAAAATAAAAAAAGTCCTTATTATCCTTTTCAAGTGAGTTAGTGACCCTTTGACTCTAATCTAGAGTTTTTCCCTGAGTTCAATTATTATTATTTTTTTAACCAGGGAGATAATAATATGTAAAATATCAATTAAATTAAAATTTTCAGAAGTCTGCCCTCTCCAAATAAGATATTGTGCTCAACGTGGTTAGGGGTGAGGTAAAATCATATAGAATGTCAGTAGTGAACTTGGATTAACCTCTGCAAGATTTCTCTGCATGTTTTTGGGTTTCTCTTCTCCTTTAAAAATATGGATATTGACTACTTTCACTTATGTAGATTAGATCTCTGTTGTTTTATTTCCTGAGTCCCAAGCCCTACTCACCAACTATTATGTGTGTTATTTATTGATCACTCTGCTTAATGAAGACTTCCAGTGCCAGCCCTTTGACTCCACCAAGGGCCTCTGTCTTGCTGGCTTGTAGGGTAAGGGAAACTGAAGGAGAGTTTGTTAATCTTCTTGGGGTCCATGCTTCAAACTGAATATATCAAGAGAGGATTTTGATGGAAATTTCCTGGACCAGTGTCTTATACTATCATGAAAATTACTTACTTCCTTTCTAGGGTCCTAAGAATGGTATGGGGATGTTGAATTTTAAAAACAGATTGAGATTTCCATGCCCTTCTGTGATATGTCATCAGAGAAGGTTATTTTGTAAAGAAACAAGAGTTTGTTCAAGAGTTCCTACTAGGGATGATGTCCCTAGGGACAGGCAATGACTCTACCTGAGGACAGGGTTTGTGGCCAAGTAGAGAACACACCTCATTTAAAGGGATAGGCTTATACAGCATTTAGTAACCTGTTACCAGGTTTAACATTTGGGCCCCAGTACCTCCACATTTGTAATTCTTTTTTTCTCCCCAAGAAGATTATTACCTGTATTTTTCTGTGAAATATCCCCAATTTTAAAAGTTGGCAATGCCGGGTGTAGTGGCGCACGCCTTTAATCCCAGCACTCGGGAGGCAGAGAGAGGAGGATTGCAGTGAGTTTGAGGCTACCCTGAGACTACACAGTGAATTCCAAACCAGCTTGAGCTAGAGTGAGACCCTATTTCGAAACCCTCCCAAAAAAGTTGGCATTAAGTTGAATCACTTAAATTGTTTGTGGGATCCCCAAGAAACATACTTTTATGTTGGTTCTCAGACCAATTCATAAGCGAATGAGGATTCAAAAATTTTTCTTTGGTAAGTAATTTATGGTTTATGCTCAACCCCATGGGTGGTTTTACTTCCTTGTCCAGTGGTGAGGGTGGTAGAACATGTGGAGTACATTGAGGGAGGTGTAAAGGAGACAAGAAGGACATAAGGCAGGTTAGTACATAGGGTCTGGTTAGAATTTTGGCAGGACCTAAACCTCTTGATCTGGGCCTGCCTTCCACATGTTATCAAACATTAACATGCAGCCATAACCCTGCAATCCAGATGATTCCATCTTGTGGGTATAGATCAGCGGTAGAGCATTTCACTGTAGATGATTCCATCTGATACCATTGCTGAGCAAATGTTGGTCAGTTGACCTATGTATACATTTTGTAGACATTTAATGATGTATTAATTAGTGTTTTTCATTTTATAGCATTTAGTTTGCTTGCTTGATTATTTATTTCCTCCCCCACCCTACACATGCATTTGAATATTTTTGTAGGTCCTTGGAAAGCTTGTTGGTTTAGGTGTGTGGTCTATAGTGAAGTAATAGGTGAAACATTCCAGCCACTAAGTAGAGGCCTACATGCTTTTCATATGGCCACTCCAGGCAGTTCCAGTGAACCCTGTGCTCAGTAGAAAAGAGTATATAATTAGCCAAGGAAAGTTCATTGGAACAGTTTTATAGGAAGCCAACAGATATACAAATGTATGTGATCACAGTGTTCTAGGTGCTGACATTTCAAGACATCCCTGAAGCCACAAGCTCAGCTGGGAGCTACAGCCATGTGAGGAGTTACTTATTTTGATCAGTCAAGTATTTTTAAAAAACCCCTCAAATAATTGTACCTAAGTATCTGTATATAAGTCTTGAATTCCATCTTTTTAAAAGAAATCATCACAAATTTGATAACTTTGAACCTGTAGCCATCCATTTGTTTGGAGCACTTCAGACGATCACATAGACCATATACAGCTCATGATCTTCTCCACTTCGTATTCTAGTACTTGGATTTCTATATTCCTCTCATGTCCTGGGTGTCTTGGATTTTAAGATCTTTGATTACAAATGATTCAAAAGCAAATGGAATGAGAATACTGTCATGGGAGAAATTACAGACCAAATACACTCATGGGACATAGGAGTTTATGCTCGTGCAGACGTGTGGACTTTACTCCTAGAGAGTAAATTCATAGGCCTGGGTGGGCCTTCCTGGTGGTGCCAGTTTGTAGGACTGTAGACTATGCTTCGAGTATCATGGATCAGGAATGCCTACCATAGTAAGCTATTTTCTCTTTATAAATTTAGCTGAATTCTGGGCTGCAAATAACAGAGAACCAACACACAGTGTTATAAACCATACAGGCATTTGTGTACTTACAAGGCAGTCAGGCATTTCGGATGGCTCAATCACATTTTCAAACACCTCTCTTTGATTGTATTTTTACTGTGCCAGCCTTGAAGTTTCAGCAGTTTCCTTACTGGTCTCAAGGTGCTGATGCAGTCCTGGGCTTTGCATCCTCATAATACTAGATTCAGTAGGGACAAGGCAGGAATAGTGTGGTAATGGCGGTCAACATTATTTTGCCTTCCTGTACATCTTTCACTGGAAAGGAAAAGATTACCATGGAGGCTGTCTTTTCTCTTCTCTCATTGTTCATAAGGAGATGACCTGTCCACCCTAGGACACAAGCTGGCAGAGAGGAAGGAGGGTGCTTCATGGGGTTAGTCCAATCCCATGCCATTTTCCAGGGGCTGAACATTGCCATGTGAACATATTCAATATGATGGTCTGTCAGCAAGGAAGAAGGCTTTTGGAAAGAAGGAGAGTCTCTATTGAGTGCATGTGAGGAATTTTGAGTATGCTGGTAGTTTCAAGTGGAGTTGTACTTTCTGAAGATGGATCTTGCCTCTGACTGAGCTACAACCAACATGTAGGATACCATTATTCAATTGAGTGGAGGATTTGAACTTAGGAGTGTGAATATGGCTGTAAGAGAATGCAGGCATGCAGAAGAACATCTCTGGAAAGAGAGAAAGTGGAGACAGTAATGACTTAGGGTATTTAAACTTGGGTCCTAGATAGTTGGTAAGCTGTTAGGTGGAACCAGAGGGGTCAGATAAGAGGTTGGTATTGAAGCCAAGATAAGATGACCTTGGTTGAGTATTGTGATGGAACACCCCAAGACACATGTCATGGTACTCAAGAGAGAGCTCAGGAATCTTGCTGGATGTGGTAAAGGGGATAGAAATGAGTGTGCATCCTCCCAGAATAAGGAGACTAGAGCTGGTGGGACATGTCCTTGACTTTGAGGGCTGGAAGATGTTAATTCAACTCTTCAGTTAGTGAAGCTGCTGTTTAGGAAGAGATATGTGGGATTGAGATGATCTAGAAATCCTACCAAATAAACTATTATAATAATAGCATGAAAAAGAAGTATGTGTCAGTATGTGTCAGCATGTGACATATCCTTACTCTTTTAATAGTTATTTGGAAGGAAACATTATTAAGTAGTTATTATTAAATGAGATTGATGGGAAATTAGCATTAGCATAATTTAAAACTATATCAGCTGTGTATGATGAAAACATTTCATTTTGTAAATTCAAGAGGTGTAATCTTAAATTGGATTTTTTGAGGTATTAATGATGCCCTAAGTGTCTAGGTGAATTTGTTTCCAGTATGGTTAATAAGGAGGGACATCATTTTTTCTTAGTGTGCTTATAAATTCATATCTATCTATCTATCTATCTGTCTATCTATCTATCTATCTATCTATCTATCTATCTATCTATATGTGCAGAAAGTAGATTCAGGTCACTTAAAAAAAAAGAATAATGCTTCAAAATATGGAGTAAAAATATGGACTTTTCTTCAAGGTGTGCCTGAGCTTCTGGCAGGCTTTATCTTTTCTGTGGAGGTAGATTATTTTCTTTGTTTCCTTAGTGTGTGTCCTTAATCTCTTCCTCAGGGAGGCCAGGTTCTTTTAAATATGTTCCAGGCTTGTGTAAAGCATATCAGTTTTACACTGGAAAATGATCCTTCTTGTATAACCAACATTCTATCTTTAATCTTAATTAATTTGTTTTGTTTCTTAAATTGGGACTGCCTTGATAATTCAGAACTTAAGCGAATTGGCTGATATTGAGACACACATTTGGATTTTACTCTAAATACATTCTTGAGTGAAACAGAGTCATTCTTTGGGAGATGCTAGATTTTAAATGGGATTCTTCCATTTCAGATGTGGCTGGTTTAATGTGGCTTCATCTACATCAACCTAATTGTTTATATAAATGAGTGATCATTTGATTATGGGAGAGAGTTTTCAAATTCATTTTAAATTGATATCGTGTAAATACTGTACCATATTGTGAGATGTAATAGGACTTTCAGATGACCTCTGACTTCATTTCTGGCTTCTTTAATTAGCTGGGTTGATCTCAGATGATGTAAAGATGTCCAGCAGAAACACCAGGTCATAGTCTCACAGCTTCTCCTCCCAGAAAGGAAGAACTTGCTGACGGCTTTTTCAGCAACTTCTCTAATCCTCACTTGGGCCCCAGGCCCATAGTCATGTGGCTGTCTCAGGAGTAGAGTCTCATACTGTCATTCCCTTGGAAGCCATTTGGGCTAAGAGTGGAGAACTCTGAGTTCCTGGGAAAAAAAGTAAAGGAATAATATCACAAAGACTGGAAGTGGGTGCAGGGTAGGAAAAACAGTCTATGTAAATGCTAACTCAAGTGATTTTGATTTGTTCGAAGACTTGTGAGAATTTGTTTTACCCACGTTGACTATTCGTTCTAGAAAACAGAATTAGACTGTGCTTATTTAATTCAGGTTTTCTGATTACTCTTTGTATTAGGAATGAACTTGTTAGGGGCTGAGATTTGATGCAGACCACCTTCAAGGGAGCTCTGGTTTGATGGGGGTAGGTGTGCATATGTATGTGTTTATGAAGTATGGGTGTATAAAGATATGTCCTAGGCAGCTAATGATTATGTAGGTAAAAATACCTCCTGAGCAGAATGGATAAAGGAAGCAGATCTTGAAAGGATGATATGGTCAGGTGAAAGGGCTCATGGGGGCTCTCAGGCTTTAAATAAACAAGTGGGAAAATGGAATTTTAGAGAAGAGATGAATTATCACTAGGATTTGCTGCATGAACATGATAGCCAAACAAAAGTCCTTTTAGAGCCCTGCAGGACAATCTAAAGAGATGAATTTTTGTCTTCCCATAGTGAGCGATATAGTTGGTTGGGACTAGATGGTGGAGGCACTAGAATGTCTAGTGAAAGATCTAAGCTTTTGTTCTGTAGAAACTGTGCTTTGACTAGTCCAGAATCTTCTGTGCTTTCTCCTCCTGTCTCGTTTCATCCTCCTACTCTTCTTCCTTTTCATATGTATCTTGAGGATACCAGCCACCATCCCATCTTCTGTGTTCATGGATCCCATGGTGTCAATCCTCCCCACACATTTTCACTTAGCTGGACTTTCTGAGTCAAGGTATCACCTTCCAGTATGGCTTGACCTCTTGAAAATAACTCCGTATATAAAATATTCCTCCCTCACACCTCCAGTTGTGATTGCTTTACCCTAGGAATTTTATTCCTAGTGTGTAACATAACCATCTAATTAGTGTTTATTCATATTTATGTCTTTCTACTGGAATGTGAGCTCTAAATGTGGGGGCTGTGTCTACAACAGTGTTTGGCACACAAAAGAACATGTGATAAGGAGTGAAAAGGATAAAAATTAAAAAAAAAATGTTGAGCAGATCTGGCTGTAGCTTAATCTTTGACTAAGCAATTGTGTACTTGACCTACTAGTTCCTTCCGAGCAATGGATCTGTAACTGTGAAGAGTCACTGGTCCTATTACTAAGGAAGTGACATCAAGTTGTAATGATCCCTTTCTGAAACTTTTAATTTAAAATTCTAGTTTTAATGTTCAGTGTCAGTATTTTATGTATTTGGAGGCAGAAACACAGCAATGGACTTAGTAGTAGATCCTGCTTAGGTAGGAATTAGAGGAGAGGGATCCATGGAGAAGGTATTGAAGTGTCTGATATGAATACAAGTTATGTAGGTTGACCAAGAAATCAGTTGTAGAGGAAAGGGTAAATTTAGTGCAGACTGTGAGGAGTAGGATAGCCAAATTATGTTAAACACTCACTCACTCACACACACACACACACACACATACACACACACAGAAACAAAAAAACCCAAATTCATGTAGCCATAGCTTACATGAAGATGTTCATGTTGGGTT
This sequence comes from Dipus sagitta, assembly GCA_036346955.1. Classification (NCBI taxonomy): domain Eukaryota; kingdom Metazoa; phylum Chordata; class Mammalia; order Rodentia; family Dipodidae; genus Dipus; species Dipus sagitta. The sequence goes on along the minus strand of CM070770.1, from coordinate 233,771,983 downwards.
ATTTTTCCCCTATCAAAATTTAGAGGGGCTGGTGTTGGGGCTTCATGGAAACTGAGGAGAATAGCTGCTCTTGCTAGTATGCATGCTAGCATTGCCTTCATAGTTCCAGGTTGAGCTGGCTATCCAGTAGAAGAGAGGAGGTCAAAGGGTAAGAAAGATTCTAGAAGCTGCCACATGATACTTTCGCTTATATCTCACTGGCCAAACTGAGTCACATGACCACACTGTAACTACTAGATTCCCAGGAAAAGCAGTTTATGCTGCAGGTGGCCAAATGTTCAGTGAAACATTCCCATCACTGATGATGAAGGAAGGGACAGGAAGGACAACAAGGACTTGAGTAGGTATGCAGGGCAGTGACTTATGGTTAAGGTATAAAAAATTGTTGGGTCTTTCAGGTTTCAATTTTGTACATAGTAGTCCATTTTTCTAAAGTTGAATGTTTTCACTGTCATTTGCTCCTTGGAGGATCTTTTGGTGAGAGAGGGACACTGTACTAAGATTGATGTCTTTTTTGGTCCTTTCTTCAATTTGTGGGTTTTATTTTGAGCCTGCTTAAAATACCTAGTGATTGGTTTCTGTTCTTCTTTGCAGGGCCTAATTTTAATTGATTGCCTATATTTTCGGATCACATTTCTCTTCTTTTCAAAATACATCTTGAAGTTTTAGAGTGTTCTTCTTCAAGTCTCAGCCTAGGTGAAAAAGCGCAGGGCACTAGTTCATCTCTGTCCAAGGTCTTTCAAACTAGATTTTCTCAAAAAAAAAAAATATTAAGCTCAATGTACTTCTGATCCCTATTTCCATATACTCATTGAGAGCCTCTTCATCAGAAACTGCACATACGGTCATGTCTTTTGAATTTTACTCTATCCTCTAGTCCTTTCCTTTCACCTCAGCTTTGCAACCTTGACCACAAGGACTTGTTCTCTGTCCTGCCCTCTATCTAGTGCCTCCATGCTTTTGCTTTGGGTTTCATGTCAGCCTTAAGTGACAGTTTCATTTCTCAACTTCAGGATCACTGAAATCCATTTTGCTTGCTAAAAATCTCTTAACACTGCTTGGTTCTTATGGGCCCTTGCTGCACAATTTTATTTTCTTGGACATTTACTACAATGGAAGTTTACATCTTTCCACTATTTTCCAGTCCTAGACAATACCTTACCCCCTACTTTTCTTCTGGTTCTGCAGATGGCTTGCAGATTTCTTGTCTTGTTCCTATCTCTGTTGACAAGTGCCTGAATATCTTCTGGCATCTACAGTAGATCTTCTAGTTGTCATTTGTCACAATTTACTGCCTCTTGTTTCTATCCTCTTTATAACGTCTTTGGCATTTTAATTTATTCCATTTTTCCCTTAAACAAATTAATGTGGAATTAAGACTACTAAGACTACTGCAAATGGGAAACTCTAGCACTTCCCCCATATAGAAGAAAATCCCAAAGATAAACATTAGGGGTATAAACAATGTTACACTGGAGACCATGTCTTATAAGGCCCTTCTGTCTGTTTGTTGAAAGGAGAGATTTGCAAGTGTTAGGAGGTGTGAAAGTTGGGTTAGCAGCAAACTATCTGGGCTTGGGAAGGAATTCAGATTAGAATGACTTTTTTTCCAGATAAAACTAAAGGCATGTCCCTTCCTTGTATATGGACCTCCCAGAACACTCAAATTTGAATGGGCTTACCAGACACCTGGAGGTCTGGATATAAGACAGACATTAGGTATGGGGTGGGCCTGAGAGTGGAGATTTCTAATCGGTTCAGTCCCCAGATGAGGCTTGTGGGTAGGCTCAGGGACTCACCTGTGGTTGTGGAATCCCAGGGAAACACTGAAGATTGCTGTCGTGTTCTGTTCCCAGGCGAGGCTGATGGGTAAGCTCGTGGACACACTCGTAGAGTCCCAGGCAGTCTTCCACATGTACATTTCTTGAACATCTCTCTGAATAAATTGTTCCCACAAATAAGCTTTACCTGGCATCCTTACCCCCTGTGAACCACTTAGTCTTCTTAAGTCACTAGAAGAGCTTTAGTTGGGCTCTCCTGCCAAACCTCACTTTCTTCATTCCAGCAAGAATATCAAATGCATTTTTTGGCCAGATACTGCCCCAAGCTCCCAAGTATACTTAACTATGACTCCTTGGAATCTCCTCTGTCTACCCTTGATCCTCTGAACACCCTGTCCTCACACTCCTAGTCCCTTAATCTTGTATATCTGAATGCTTCTGAATGCTTTTGGTCTCTGCATGTCTACTGCTTTCACTTCTCTTCTAGGGTGGCCTTAAACTCTTCTGTTTCACCATCTAAAAAAAACTTTTTTTTTTTTTAACATGGATCCTGTTATATACCTTTGCTGTTTTCTTTCCTATGCTTGTGTCCATTATCTGTAGGTATGCAATAAACCACTTCTTACATACAGCATTCTTGCTTATGATTCTGTAGGTCATTTACTTAGCCTGGGTTCAGCAGGGCAGTTTCCTTCTCTTTTGGGTGCTGTTCTGTGCAGTCACTGTACCAAATCAAGAGCTTTTCCCTCATTCTTCACAATTTACTGGTATCCATTTTTTTCACAATTCCCTTCTATCCTCCTTATAATAACCATAATGTTCACATTTGTTTCAACTTTTCCCTTAAATAAATTAATGTAAAATTAAGACCACTGCAAATGGGAAACCCAACACTTTCCGCATATAGGAAAAAATTCCAAAGATAAACATTTGGTGTGTAAACAGGGTTACTGAAAGCTCAGGGGAGTCGAGAGAGGCTTTGTTTCTGGAGGCTGGCTGTCAGCTAGAGTCCCTTGTCTCTTTGGTATGTGGTCCTGCACTTTCATCGTGGTATCATGGGCTTGTTCTCATGCTAGCAGCATTCTGAGAGAGCATGGGAATATAGTAAAGGCCCAGAGCCTTGTCTCCGACATTTCACCATTTTTTCTACCACATTCTGTGGGCCAGAGTGAGCCACTGGGTCAGCCAAGATTCCAGAGAAGAAATAGATATGATACACAGAGAAGCAAAATTTCCTCGTAAGAGGACATGGTGGCTACAAAGGGAAGAACTTTAGTCCTTTCTGCAACCTCCCCAAAAGCCTCCAGTCTTTATCTCTGGCTTGATGTACATTTCTAGTTTGTTTTATAAGTATTATAGACCATAACCACCATCTGCCATGCGTTTCCATCCAGTATAAGCCATGTGTCAACCTATGTCCGTTCCACTCGAAAACTCCCCTTCCCACTTTCCTTATATCTCTCTGTGCTATCATCATTTCTAGATGGAAAGTTCAACACATTAATTTGGGTCACTTAGCCTCCTCTATATCTTTATCAGTCTTCCTTCACATGGTCCCTTTCTCTTTTGCCTGCTGTCAGCATTCTGGCTCAGGCTTCTGATATAGCCACAGATTCCTCTCAGACTTTCTGTACTCTAGATTTTTCCTACTTCCACTTGAATCTGTGCTTCGCTTGTCAATTAACTTCAGGAGGATAGTCTAAGCTGTCCTTGTCCTCCTAAAAGCACTTCCAGAGGCTCATCTTGTTTACAGCATTTCCTTCTCAAGCTTGTACCTCCACTCTTCCAATACTTACTTAGCAGTGGTGTTAGTTATTTTACCTTCTCCACATTGATTCACTTTTTATTTTATGTTCTATTGCACATGGCAAGCCTGCATTGCTTTAAATATATAACAGTCACCATTCAGTAAATGGGCAGTTACACAGTCAGCCTGTAACCTGTACCCACATCTGTTAATTCAGTTGTTGATACTGGGGGCACTGGCCAACAGGGTAAACGTCTGCAACTTCAACTTGCCATGGGGCATCCTTTGTATTTAGTACAAAACTTACAAGAGAAAGCAAAACCAAAATTCTTTAGCAAGTAGTTGGTGAGTTTTCTTAATGTAAATGAGTTTACAGAGTCACTGCTGACAGCCATTTGAGTGGTTTTGGGTCAGTACCTCAAAGTAGGATTTCCTGCCCTTGTAAGTTCCCACCATGATCAGACATACTAATTGTTTTGCAAATATCCACTTGAAATAATTATGTTTTCAAGCTCAGTTGTTCACAGAAAGTAAGTTTCCTGGTGGCATAATATCCTTGCTATATCTGCATTAATAATTTTCCAAATGTCTTTCCCATTTCTGACTTTGGTTTAACAGGTTTCTAATTGCCACCAGAGTAAAAAAAAATCATATATTAAGTATTGTATTTTTTTGTAGCTTGTGTCAATCCTAGATACCTGGAAAGCACTGTGGTCATCCCTTCACAGATTTAATGTCTGAATGTTTCTTCATTTGGATATTTTGAACATGCTGGGGTTTCCAGCAGGTGCAAGATGGACAGTGGCAGTTAGCATCCCACAGTCTCTCTGTTTCTCAGGCCTGCATGGTGATGAGGATGGAGCTTGTGGTAGTCCAAGACAGGCATAAAGGAAAGCCAAATCAAGATAAAGACATTCTGTTGGGCTAATGAGAAGAGTGTTAACAGAAGACAGGTAAAATACAATAGATGATAAAAATCCAGAGGATTCTTACTTAAGAGCAAGAGACAGAAAACCACATATAGTTGTTGAGATGAAAGGTGGAAGGCTTTAGTTATTTATTTGTTTTCTTTAAACTTTTTATTGACAACTCCCATAACCATAGACAATATGCTATGAACATAACACTCTCCTGCCACCTTCTCTTTTCTCCCTCCCAAATGCCTCCTCCACTGAATCCCTTGTTCTTTCCAAATAGTCTCTCTTCTTTTTTGATTTCATTTTTTTTTCCTCCTGTTATTCAGGTCTTGTGTAGCTAGTGACAGCCACTGTGAGGTCGTGTATACCAAGGCCATCTGAAGTATGTAAATCAGTATTGTAAGCACTTTTCCCTTTCCTTTGGCTCTTATAATCTTTCTCTACCTCTTTTGCAATGATCCCTGGAAGGCTTTATTTTTTAAACTGAGGTCATTTCAATATTAAATTACATACATTTGTTGGCAGCATTTCATTGCTTGATTACAGTCACTAACCAGAATGTCCCATCATAACCCACTCTATACATTGGAACTCAGCATACCTGGAAATTTTTTTTCTGATGATAAATTTTGCATCAGGTGAAATCATTGATCCAGAATCTTTGTCCTTTAATTTCTTATGAGTGATTATCACCTTAACAAAAGAGTATGCCTTAACAATATATTTAGGGCTAGAGATGTAGTTTAGTTGGTGGAGTGGTTGCCTAGCATGCACAAGGGTCTGGGTTTGATCTCGGGCACTTGGAAGTGGAGGTAGGTGGAACAGAAGTTCAAGATTATTCTCAGCTTCATAGCAAGTTCCAGGCCAGCTTGGGTTACATGAGACCTGTCTGAAAACAAACAAACAAACAAACAAACAAAACAAACAAACAAAAAACAATGGCTCAATGTAGTGTGTCCATTCTTCCTGATAACCCAATTTAAGGAGCAGCTGCTGCTGACTGCTCCCCACAGTGAGTTGTACACCCCACTCCACAGTTGCTGTCCCCGTTACTTACCTGCACAGTGATTGGGCTCACTTTACATTGAAGGAACTCCTGCATAACAAGTTCATGACCATCCTATTTTATTAGAATGTTACCCACTATAACACAAAGTGTCCTTCCTGTGATTTTTTTTTTTTTCCTGAGGCAGGGTCTCCCTCTAGGTTGATCTTGAACTCACAGCACTTCATTGGTGGGACTAACACCATGTGCCACCGCACCCGGCCTTCAGAGTGACCAGCTCATGATGATTGGTCAAAGAATCTTTTTACACGATGTTAGCAGGAAGATCTGAAAAAAAATCCACTTAATTTTATCTTGTGGTTATTATAGTCTTGTCCTTTTCATGTCTTTCTTTGCATTGGCTTTTGAGAAGTTGGAGTTAACAAGAAATGCATTTAGTACCTGTCCAGGACAGATGGTGATGTTTTCCGGTACATTTTTTCATTTAGATTTTATTATGGTCTTAATTTTAATTTCTCTTTGCTTTGATTCTTGTTAGTACCACCCCTTTTGCAAACTCTAAATATGCTTTTAAAGCTTACCCTCATTCTTCTGTGAAAAAAATCCAGGTAAACAATTGAAGTACCTACAAGTGCTGTGGATATGTTTGTATAATGTCAAGGATACTTACATATTTATAAGAGGGGAATTTCCACATCAGCAAAAGAACTTAAGTCGATTGTTTAAATGTTGGAAAAACAAACAAACAAAACTCCAAATTGTCTCTTCCTCTTTTGGTCTTTTGTAAGGATGAGGCAATCCTCAATGAACAGCTCTTGCTGGAACTTTCATATAGGACGTTTCCTCCAGAATTCTAGACTCTTACTGACAAGATGAAAATATGGACATTGGTGTCCCCCAACTGAACCTTTAATGTTGGAATGATCTTATCACTGAAAAAGTATTAATTTCTGAAAGCAGACCACAGTACATAATCACCCCCCGCCTTGTTTTACTTGGAGACTTTGCCTTGGTGATGCTGGCATCGGAGTTCTCTTACTGTCGGGTGTTGACTGGTCCATACACACATCCCATCACCCAGCGGTGTCTCCCTAGGGGCCACAAAGAGTTTCTTATCTCACTCAGGACATTGGTCCTTTGAGAAAGGGCTGCCCACTTTGCACCACTTGCCTGGTACCTAGTGCTGTATGAACCTTGCTTAAATAAAGAGAAACAGTTAACCTATTGTACAGCCAGCCACCTTCTGAGATTGCTTTCCAGTGACTCACGGCAATACAAATGTACTTAGCCATTGTTTTGGAGTCACTGTTTTGTTTAATCAGCTTTCTGAAAATTGGAAAACTTGATTTTTGGTAACTTTGGAAAACAGCCTAACTCCATCTTTAGGTTGTTGTTGGCTCTGCTTATCAGGTTAGACTCAAATGCTCTAATGGCTTTCAAAGACTCCAGATAGCTAGCACTAGGAGGCTGGTAGGGTGTGAGGCCAGATGGAGGAACCAGGTAGGCGTCCTGGCTGGAATTGCTGTTCTGTCACATACTGGTGATTTCCCCCATGTTTCTGAACCTCTCAGAATACTTATTTTGAAAATGGAGATTTATTTTACTCTGTGATGGTAGACCAACAGTGGTAAGCAAAGCCAATCACATGCTGACCCACAGCTCTTATATCCTGGAGGTATATAGGAATACCTGCTCCATGGGGTTATTGTGTTTCATCAGCTAGTTTACATCTAGAGAATAATAATAGTATTTACAGTATAGGATCATTGTAAATATTGAGTGTAACTTTCCATTTACTAAGCATGTCATTGATATTGATACTACTGTCATGATTCCAAAGACAGTAGCATTACCCTTAGATAAGGCTAGTGTCTTTGCACATGGACCAATAACTGAGCACAGATTGTGGAAGAGCCTTTGTCTCACAGTATCCCAATATTTTACCAGAATTAATTAGAGGGCTTTCACCTTGAACATGGACACATGGACCCTCTGGTCGTTGTTCAATGTTTAACTTGAGCAGCATTTCTCAACCTCAACAGTACTGATGTCTTGGGCTGAAAGATCTTTCATGTAGGACACTGTCCTATACATTATAGAGTAGTTGACAGCATCCCTAACCTTTATCCACTGCAGGTCAGAACCCCCCTTCCCCCTATGGTGACAATAAACATGTCTCTGGATATTGCTAAATGTGCCTGAGCTGGGAACCATTGAGCTATAGGGACATTTTGGAAAACTTTTTTGGTTTTCTGTCACTGAGAAAGTGCTGAGATGACTTATTCTTTAGTTATAAAGGGCTTTTATTTAAAAATATAGGGCAGTTATTTCTCTAGGGGTTAAAGGATCCCAGAAGAGACTCCATCATGGTGTGTTTTCCCAGAATAGCTAAGAAGGCCACTTCTTATTCTGATGACAAACTCCAGGAAAGGTGGGAAGGCTCCCAGACCAGCTAAAATAATCCATACTTGTCTTGGCATTTACCAGATATTTCCTTTCTTCTTTTTTTGAGTATCTCTCTGGGTTAATAAAAACATTGGTTTACAAAGCTATCTAATAGAGTAGACCAAGAAGAGAACAACTGCATTCATTAACGGGAACATAATTGTTCATTGACTCAGAATTGGTTCAACTAAGTCCCACCTTTTTCTTTGGGTACTTGAACTAAGTCACAAAGCTATTTTGGATGGCTTGTTAAGGTATCACCAATGACTGGTCCTGTGTAATGTTCATATTGGAAGAGTAAGTACATGTCATAGTTTTTGATTTCTTGCTCATTTCCTGTAACACCAGCACACAAGTTGAGGACTTTATGTGTTTGGTCATTCTCAGCATATCTGCTATTTATTATTTAGTTAGTCTTAGTCTTAAATCACATGATCAGGAGTATTGGCTTCATGCATCCATTCATTGAGTTATATCTACAGAGTCACAGAATGTGCATTGTGTTTGGCATGGAGTTCACTGACATTTCCGGGGCAGTTTTACATCTGTGACCTGTGGCTTCCAGGGAGCGGTGACCACACATATACTTTTTTTGCCATTGGGTCCTCCATGTCCGGCACATAGGAGAGTCTTAATGCATTAGCAAGATTTTATGCTAATATTTAAGGTTATTTAATGATTTTCTAAGCTGATTACACATTTTTGAAACAATTGGCAGGGTGTCTTAAATAAGCCTGTAACAACAAATCCACAACAAAATTCCAACAGAATGCATGTGATCACCCAGTGCTTCCCAAGAAGTTAATCACACAGCCTACCTGTTAGATCCTTCCCAGGCATGTCAGTGTTACCCTCCCCTCTCTACCATGCCTGGAATTCCCAGAGCAATGAGGAGTGCTGAAGGCAACAATGTCCCCTCCCTGGCTCTGATCAGGGTTTTATTGTCAGGAAATCCCCCTTTTCAGGGACTTCATTGTCTGCATCCTCTGACCAGCCCTCAGCCCCCACACCCCCGTCCTTTGCTAGCCAATGATTTCAAGGCTTTCTGGAAATGAAAAGTTGCTCTTCTTCACAAAAAAAAAAAAAAAAAGATTGGGGGAGATAAAGTGATTAACAGTTATTTTGTTCAGGAGTCCATCTGAGCTGCCATCCTTGAACACTCATTTGGCTTGTTGGAAGGGTAATCTCTTTCAGAAACATCACACAGAATTGACCAATTCATTATGTATGTAAGTCTGCTTAAGAATGTTTAATTCAGTGCACCCTCATCGCCTGGCTTCCTAATCTCCTGCCTTGGCTATGCCATTCTCTGAGTTTCTGCAGCTCATTTCTCCCCTGATTATTGAAGCTTGCCTTGGACATTCCAGGCTTGGTTGAATCTTGATGAATGGATTTATTGGGTGGTGGTGGTGGGGGAATGCCTTCTTTTTTTTTAGGTGGTTGTTGAGCATCAGATTGTTCTGGGGTAATTAAACTTGGTGAACTACAAACTTAAGTTACAAAAATATGAGACTATAGAATCCAGTGAGAATATAGGAAAATGCTTAGAGGCAGTAGGAGATCATCATAGAAAGTAGCTAATTTTGATAACATGGGGAGGTCTGCAATCAAGTATGAAATACCCAGTTTAAAACAAACATGCAGAGACATAGTCATATGTGCTACCTAAACATAGGGACAAATTATTTAACTCTGTCTATCTTTCAGTGCTATTCTTCTTTCTTTGAATTCACTCAATATGACTGTCACTACATGCAACAGGGAGGTAGCCAAGTGGGGAAAAAAATCTAAAATATTGGAAAATGTTGGTAGGGAGTGGGGAAAGAATAAGAATGAATGAATGCTTGCATATGGTACACATAATCAACATAACTCATGGACTTTCAAATGACCCAAAAGAGCAGAAGTATAAGAATCCTCCCTTAAGTTATTGCCATTGTAGTTCATGTCCGTGCTATCTCTGATAACAAAGATGCAGTGGGACCAATTCATAAATGCTTGACAGTAGGCACTGATGGAAATTAGTGTTTCCCTTTGGGTGTCACTGATAAAGCTACTGATGGAACAATATACAGTTTTAGCAAGTGGTCAGATGCATAGAATAGCATTTGATTATGCTACTTTGCCTGTGCTCTGCTGTGTCAATAATTTCGGTAGGTACTTGGATAAGTTTTCTGTCTCCTTGCCAGTGGGAAGGAAAGCTTTAGGAAGAAGGCTGAAAAGGAAAGAGAAAGGAAGAAAAAGAAAACTCCCCACAAACTAAGTAGATCTACACCCAAAGAGCAAACATAGATCACTTCCTACGCCCAAAGCATCACTAGGTTTTGCATTCATCAGAAAGATTCTCAGGTTATTTTATTTACTGTACCTCAATAAATGTGGCAGGACTAGGACACCATAGCATGGAAATTGTCAGGGCCTGCAAAGTTATTTTGTTTTAAGCCAACTAAACAAAGTCCCCCCGCCCTCCTCTACCCCTTCCTTCCCTCTCTTATCTCAGTGTTTAGATATTGGAACCAAGAATAGAGCAAAGTAGGATTTTCTTTTGTAGCTATCCCTCCAGCTCTAGACACAGAAGAAGAAAACCGGGCAGTGATGCCAAGGAGAGGAGACAGCCACATATAAAGATTCAGGTTCATAAAAAGGCAGAAAAGTCTCAGAAGTGACCTGGAGAGGATGAGTGAAGTCAGATTTCATAAGATCTTTGCTTGGTGCTTTGTTTATTTTTTTATTTATCTTTGGTTTTTCATAATTCACTCATTTTGAGGCAGGGTCTTACTGTGTCACCCAGGCTGGTTTGGAACTAGTCATACTGCCTCAGCCTCCCAAGTGCCCAGAGTAAAGGCATGTGGCTAGGCTCAGGCTTTGTCTCTTAAAACAAGATAAAACACCATTGTGCCTCAATGGTTCAGATTGCTGTTTTGCAAAGTGTTTAGAACTGGTGGAGAGATAGGCCAGTTTAAGGAAGAAAAGGAGAGAGGGCCACGTTCTTGTAACAAGAATGGGACCCTTTTAGTCTTCCATGGGGAGAGAAGGCATGCAAGTGTTCATTTCCTTTGTGTCTTGTTCATTGAATGCCAAAATCTCCTCAATTCTCATTAAGAGACTTTGTCGTCAAGTACACGCATCCGTGGTGATTGGAAATCATTTGCATTTACTGCTTCATACATGTAAATCACAGTCATTTTAGGCAGAAAGAATTGCAAATATGTAAAAAATTCATTTGAATGCATTCCTCAAATTCCGTTTTGATATATTCATGTCTTTCAGGCAGTGTAATATCTTAAAAGAATTATTTTTTAAAAACTGAAATAGACCACTTATAGGCCCTACTGGATTCAGCAAGTTATTAAATTTCACATCTTCCAGGGTGTGTTTTTTTTTCTGATGCCATAGTTCAAGATAATGTTTTTTTTAATACTGCATGTAGAATTCCAGAGATTCATAATAGCTTATGACATCTTAATGTCCACAGTGACATTCCACTGGTCATATCCAACTGTGATAAACAGCTCTATGCTCTGTACAAGATGACAGTCACTAAGTAAATGCGGGAAAAAGAAAACATTCCCTCAATCTATGAGTAATGTTACAGATACTGAATGTTAATTGTGAAGAAAACACATGCTTAAATTTAAAGTTGATGCCTTCAGCTCTTAGTATTTTTTTCTCCTTCTAGGAAAAAAAAAATCAAGCAGCTATGCTTTAAATGAATTTAATGAACTGCAAAGACTGACATTTTCACTATAAAAGTCACACTTCATTTAATGAGTAGTTAAATATTGATGCTATATTAAAATACAGGCAGAATAAAAATGGCACAATGGATTTCAACACAGGAATTCAGGATTCTTTTATGTTGAAAATTTTATGAACTGAAAAAAAGTATTGTTCATCATAATGTCTTCATAAACACAAATATTCCAGAGACGTAGAACATTAGCCTGCCATCCATAAATTCCTGGGGATAAACTGAGGTAAGTCTTTTTACTGTTGGACTCTTTCAGTCTCAGTTGTCAGGGGGCCCCGTGATGATAAATGTGGTTCCTGTCTTGTATGGTGGGGGCCTGAAAGGAAATGAAGAAGGGAACGCTGCTTCCCTTGATCTGCCCTACTTGAATTAAAACGACTAGATATGAGTGTCTATTCTGTACAAATAGTGCTATTTGCCCTCTCCCCAGAGCTCTCCTGTGGCTCCCTGGATCATTGGGAGTGAAAGCCAAAGGCCCCATAAAGGCTCACACAGTCTTAATTCAGTGTGAAGGCATGCATATCACATGTTCTACTTCTTACTTGGAACATGTTTACCTCAAGGCCTTTGGTTTATTTTTCTCTGTGTCAAACTCTCCTTTTGCAGGTATTTTCATGACTTGCTCCTTCATCTTCTTCAGGGCTTTCCCCCAATTCCCTTTCCCTAGAGACTGCCCTGTCTAAAATTGATTTTTTCCCCACTTCTTTAGTACTTTTCAACGATCTTCCCAGCTTCACTCTTTTCTATGTGCCCGACACCAACAACAGACTGTCACTTTGTTGTCCAACTACCTTATGCTGAATGTAGCCTCTCAAGGGCAGAGACTTTTGTCTCTTTTGGTCCTTGGTTTATACCTTGAACCAAGGACTGTGGTTACTGTAAAGGAGGCTTCCCAGAAGTATTTGCGATGCACAGATGAATGATAGAAAAGTGTGTGTTGGGGCCGATTTAGGATGTGGAAGGCAATAACAAAGACCAGGCTGTTAAGAGAGACTTGGAGTCATCTTCACAAAGAGGGCAGCCAGCTTGTTGTAGGTTTCCTGTAATTCTCAGTTTGAGTACAGGCATATTGAGATGGTTGATTACCCTGGACATAGGCAACATACCTAAAAATTTACAAAACCACAAGGATTAGAAAATGATGTGTCACAGGTACCAAGAAGATGTTACATGATGCCAGCTCACCTGCCTGTGTGTGGGAGCCCGAGTCTCATGGTGAAGAGGATATATGGTCCCTTAAAGAAAGCTGTTGCGTCCATTTCACTTTGGCTAATAGTAGCTGTAGGGAATTGATTGCAGTGCAATGTTGTCTGAATTCCTAGGTTTAAAATTTTTTTTGTTATTTATTTATTTAAGAGCGGCAGACAGAGAGAGAAAGAGGCAGAGAGAGAGAGAGAGAATGGGTGCGCCAGGGCCTCCAGCCACTGCAAACGAACTCCAGACGTGTGTGCCCCCTCGTGCATCTGGCTAACGTGGGTCCTGGGGAATCGAGCCTCGAACCAGGGTCTTTAGGCTTCACAGGCACGCGCTTAACCACTAAGCCATCTCTCCAGCCCTCAATTCTTAATTTTTAAAGGTGAACCAGAACTTTTGATTTCTGTGATCTCAATCTCTTTCTGTTTTCCTTCTTTTCAAAACAGGTTTTTTTTTTTTTTTTTTTTAATCTAGTTATTTGCAAGGGATGGGTGGGGGGAGAGAGCGAGAGAGGTGCATGCATCTGGAGTTTGTCTGCAGTGGCTAGAGGCCCTGACATGCTCATTCTCTCACTGTCTCCCTCTTTCTCTGTCAAATAAATAAATAAAATATTAAAAAAGCACTAAATCAAGAACGTAGTTGTTAAATATTTTTATTAATTGGCGAGAAGAAGCTGAATGCTATTAATATTTGTAGAATGTTTCTAGGAACTATTGAAACTACTTTATCTGTATTAATAATTGTAACCCTCAACAATTATGATGTCCCAATTAGCCGATGAGGACATAGAGGCCTGTCTGTGGGTAAGTACTGTACTCAGAGTTGCAGGCTAGTTGGGTATAGAGCTGAGATTCAAATCTAGCAGGCTGGTTCCTGAGATTGTACCCTTAATGTCCACTGTCCCTCAGGCTTCCTTTTCTGTAATGGTGCGAGTAAGGCTCAGAGTCCTCCAAAGGGATGGTTCAACCCAAATAGAAGGAGAGGAGGGCACACACAGTTTTGTATATATTAGGTGTTGGTGTGGCCCAAGAGTTTGCATTTCTGAGGTCCCACAAGTTGCTGATACTGCTGTCCATCCTCACAATTTGAATTTCACTGCCCTGAGCATCCCACAGTCTCTGGAGGCACTAGACACCACTGGTGAGAACCTGCTGATATGCACTTGAATATACATATTTGATCTCTGCAGTCATGGTCATGCATTTCAGGCCTAAGAGAAATAGTCACATGTCAACATAACAGAATATGTTATAAAGGCAAAAAAGTTTGTTTGACCCATTGTTCTGGTGGCTAGATTGAGCAAAGATTGAGCAACTGCTTCTAGTGAGGGCTACATGCTACTTCAACTCACGGCAGAAAGTGGAAGGGAAGCGAGTGTGTGAGAAAAAGCACATGTGCAAGTGAGGAGAGGTGATAGGCTCCCTTAATAAGAATGGACTCTTGCAAAATACCAATCCATTTCTGTGAGAATGAATCCAGTCTCCATAGAACTAACCCAGTCTCACAAAGAAGACATTAAACCACTCACAAGCCCCATGACCTAATCATTTTTAGTGACCTGACCTCCCAACACCTTGACCCTGACAACCACATTTCCACATGAGTTTTGGTAGGGATAAACCGCAGCTGAACCATGGCAGGCCTGAACTGGTTTTTTATAAAATGCAGCACATCTTGGAGCCCCGTAGATTTTACCGCTGAAGATGTCTTTGTGCTCCCAACATCTGGCGGAGAGTGAAATGAGCTGGTTTAGAACTAGTTATCTCGGTAGTGCTGGCCTTCTACCATCTCTAGGATGTAGTTTTATTTATTTATTTTAAATATAATGTGTTTTTAAAACATATTGAGTTACACAGATTATTTTTCATTCCCCTTTCAGCCTTTTATTATACCAGTGAGAAGATCTCAGTTTGGTGCCAACATGTCTTTAACACCTAACACTTGCTAATCTCCCTTTTTAACAGAGAGGTTGAGAGACAGGGGAGAAGATGGGTGAGAACAGGCAGGTCTCAGTAGAATTAAGTAGGCTGATTTCCTTTTGTTGTATTTATTTTGATAGTTATGTTCTATTTATATAAAGGATACTGGTTTTCCATTGACAGGAGAAACTCGGTTTGTGAATAAAAATGCATATTTGTTTGTATTTACATGGATAACTTAAAGAGAAATCACAGTTTACGCTGACTTATCTATAATGTGATGTTCCAAATACATTGAGAACCAAAAATAATTGAAAATAAGGTTAAAGCATTTGTAGCAAAATATGACCCAAACTCATGTGAGAATGCTATTGTTTTGTTTTTATCTTTCTTTGTGTGGATATTTAGACATTTTGCTCTGAAAATATCCCCTAGAGGGGTTACGGAATTGACGGATTGTATCACTTTTCTATAAATCTTAAGATTATTATATGCGAAACTCACCTTCCCCATGATTTAGTATGAGAAGGACTGTGGACCATTTTTAAAAGGCCAGGTCCATGAAGATGGAGAATAGATAATTGAAAATGGCAGGCACTGATCTGGAAGGAAAAAGCTGTTATTTGAGGTGAGACTATTAATGTAAGCAGAACAAACATGGCATCTAACATGGTTTTTCTTCTTTTCTTGCTGTAAACAGCTGGTATTGGTTGCATCTATATTTAAGAGGAAATGAACTGTTTTACAAAAGAGGAGGTGCTAACCTTGGTGCCAGTTATTATCTTTTAAACATTTCTCAGAAAAAAGTGATAGTGAGGTTGTGTTATACTATATAATATAACATAGTATAAAAATTATGTGTAGTATAAACAATTTTATATTATATAGCATAAACCAGTATAAAATATAGTATAAACAATTCCATTGGAAAACAATCCAGGTCTAGTTTACTAAAATGTACTTAAAAGTAGTATATGAGGAACCGTCATTGTACGAATTACTCTCCGGTATCTGCCTTTGATGTTTGGATTGTGCTTGCCAGTGCGTCATAGATTGGGCATATCAGACACACAGTGTTTTTATCTCTCTTCTGGTTTCTGTTGGCCATTGGTGCATTCTATTTGTAAACCACTGTGCCACTTCTTCCCTGGTAACAAGTGGTGTGTGATTCTTAAGCCTGTCTTCTTGGTGTGAAAGATGGCTGATTGCCCGTCCCTCACATCTCTTTCATCTTTTGTTCAGCTCCAATCCACTTCTTTCATTCAACTCCACCCAGCCCAGGGGCCAAAGAGACAGGAATGGTAGAGAGGAGACTCAGATGTATAGAAGATTGAGTGAGGTGTGATTGGGGGCAGCTTGGCTCAGGGAGCCAGGCACACTAGCTGTTACCAGATACCCACCTATCTGATAATAAGACCTCCTCCTGCAGTAAAGCTGGCTAATGCATCCTGGTGGGCCACCCGACAGCCTCTTTTATCAGGTTGTTTGATGAATGAACTAGCCCTTACATCTCCAGTTTAAATAAGATGAAAGTGGTTGGGAATAACTAGGCATAGATTTGAATATATAACATCACAAGCTAATGTAGGTCTCACAGGCTTGAAACAATTTGTGCTTTCCAAATATTTGTAGATAAGGGAAGACAGTTTAGTCCATCCATCTGCCCAGGACATTTAGTGCTAGAGAAGGTTGGTTTTACATGCCTTGACTGATGCTGCTTTTCTTTGATCTTCTTGGTAATAGCTGTCCCATCATTCATCCTCTCTATGAGGAAGGATTTCCTGGTGACTGACACTGTGCCCTTCTGCGCCTTCTCCCAGCTTCTAAATCTAGGCTCATTAGTCATTGTCTTTTGTGTTCACTCTCAAGTATACATTTGGTAGAAAAATTGAAATGATTTGCCTAACCATAGAACACTAATGACCATTGGAGTAAGATTCAAATCAGAAATATTATCTTGTCAGAGAAGAGAATGTTTGGAAAAGCAATTTATTGATCACCATGCTTATGATGTATGAGATCTACATCAAGCAAAGTAGTTACTTATTTTTAATATTTATGTCTTTTAAATGGACATTAAGCCCCTAATTCAAAATTACTGTGAAGTCTTCTTCATCTCCCTTCCATATACTATTACATTTTATCAAAGTAAATGTAGACATTTAAGAAATCTGTTGCTGACAATTCTAGTAAATATTAGAATTCTGTATGAGATTATTGATAGTGTAGCTATGTTAGGACTGATACCATTAGCAGCAATATAGAGAAGATGTTTTATTAAATACTAATTTCATATGTTATTTAACAAGGAGCTGGCTTTGAACACATTAATCTCTCTTTTTAATTCAAGGTTGATGGTCTGGGTCTTACATATTGTATCCCTGAATAGGCCATTCAATAACTATGCAAAATATCTATTTCTCCCATGGGTATTTGCGCTTTGATATATTCTGATCCTTATTAAATTTAAACAGGATCAAATTTATACAGCTCTGGCAGAGATTTATTAAAATACACTGAATGGACAGCTTGTGGGAGCGCAGTGTACTGTAATAACATATGCCTTTTACCAGAGAATAGTAATTATTGAGAATCAAATAAATCTGTAGGAGGTTAAGTATATATGGAAAAGATATCAATTGCAGTTCTTCAGAACTAGCCTGAAATGTTTGAAGATGTGTTACTGTGCAAAAATAATGAATCTCATCTTTTTAGACTCCAAATATTTAGCAATGTTTGAAAATGCAGGTTTTAAGGGTTGTTTCTGATACCAAAAAGGGGATGGATCAACATCGTCAGAAGTGTTACATGTGTTTAGCATACTCCATCTGTAGAGGCACCTGTTTTCTCTACTGTGCCCTACTTTTTATTAAGTAAAATGGAAGGCACATATATTATCCCAATTGCAAAAAATGTTTTCTTTTAGAAGCAGACATCCATGTCTCTTTTGGTTGGAAGTCTGTGAGAAGTCCTACAGATGAACACAAAAGAAATGTTTTTGATACTTTTATATCTAGTGTATATTTTTTAAAGTATCATTTTGTGGGACTGGAGCTCAGTCAGTAAAGTGCTTGTTGCACAAGCATGAGGACTTGAAATCAGATCCCCAGCACCTATATAAATGCTGAGCACAGTGTCATGCACCTGTAGTCTCAGCACTGAAACAGAAATATATAGATCCTTGGGGCATGCTGGCTGGTTGGACGAGCTGAATAGGTGAGCTCTGTGTTCAGTGAGAGACCTTGGCTCAGTAAATAAGGTGGAGAGTGATTGAGGAAGGCACCTGATAGTGATCTCTGGCCTCCACACATAAGCGCCCACATGTGTGCTCCCATAGATGTGAACATGCATATACACAGGCATGCACACTTCACACACACACATACACACACACACACACACACACACACACACACAATTATCTTACTAATTTCATGTTTTTCTTTGCATTCTCATAGTGGTCTTAGTGTGCAGAATCAGATCACATTGCAGTAGTCTCAATTTATTTAAATTACTTGAGATGGCAATTATCAGGGCAATTAGAAATGTTAATATTGAACTGTAGGTAAGAGACATATAATCTGTTCTTTTAGGGCTCATATGGCTCTAATAGTTTATCCTTCACACATTTTTAAATTCTGCTCACAGTAGTTGTGATGAGAGTGTTTTCTTCCTTTATTTATGGACTTGGGAAAGGCTAGGTACCACCACAACCCATCCTGGCCCTTCAATATATTGTTCTGGCCTTGTAATCTCTGCCTGTTTCTTTCTGCTGTAGAGATGGAGGCCCAGGTGGAGGCAGGCTATTATTCTTTTCTGGTTAAAATAATATGAATATCCAGTGAGACTGAGCTGTGGCATCTGGAACCAAGGGAATCTTTGGGTGGTGGTATCTAGAGGAAGTGAATTGAGTAGCCTTAGAAGTTCTTGGTGAAAGATGTAGTAAGGGGTGGGAAATCTGTATTCTGTTCTGTGTTATTATGTCCAACTGAATTTTTGTAATTACCACTCAATATTATGTGTGTATAGTTTTATGGGAGAATCACTTTATGCAGACATTATAGTATCATGCTGGGCCATGATGAATGTCTGGGTATTCATGACTTTAGTAGGTATTCTATAGCATTTATTATTATGAGACACTGCACACTTCTGTTTCGGTGGTTTTTTTTTTTTGGAGAAGAATCCTGAATATTGAGATATAATTTAACTGCAAAAAAATTTATGAATTTTGAGCATGTGGTTTGATAAGTTTTGACAAATATGTACAGTTGTGAACAACCACAAAGTAAATATAGCACATTTCCATCACCAGCTTCCTTGTACTCCTTCTCAGTGAGTTCCCCACCCCTCTAATCTGCTGTCTGTATGATATGTGTGATATGTGTTTGTTATAAGTCAAGTCAATTACTATGTAACTTCTTAGACATATCTACACTGATAAGCCTTTAATGGTTAACATATATATTTTATTTTATAAATATTTTACTATGCTTTGGTAATGTTAAGCTACTAGCAGTAGAAAAAGGAATTTCCAGGAATTTGGCAGTTGAATAAACTTGTATCAATAATGGTGAAAAAGATTTATTTTCAAATTATTTATTTAGGCAACAAGTGTAAACTTTTTTTCCTTCATTGAGGGAGAAATATTGGCTGGGATGAATCTTTCTGAATACATTGAAATGCTAAATTTTTTTCATTTGTAATCGATTCAGAGTTCTCAGGGGCTATGGAGATAGCTCAGCAGTTAAAGCTGTTTGCTTGCAAGCCTGGCGGCTTGAGTTTCAATACCCCAGTACCTACATAAAGCTGGGAACAAAGTGGCACATGTGTCTCTGATCCCAGCATGTCTGCTGCACTCTGGGTTGGAGCCCAGAGGATGCAGAAGGTCATGGACTAGCTACACTGGTGCACGTGAAATGAAATGCAAAGACAAAACAAGAGAGACCCTGTCTCAAGCTGGGTAGAAGGAGAGGACAAGCACCCGTGATTGTCCTATGCCATGATGCTCATATGATCCCTCCCTCACATCATACACATCCACACATGTGTTCAGATACACATTATACAGATATACACATAATTAAAAAGAAAGTTCTCATTTATGTTTGAGGAAAACACTGTATTTTTGACTTTTTATAGTATGAGATCTATATAGCAAATACTATATAGACCTGATCCTTGAAATTTGGAAATTGATTACAGTGAGTGAGATGATTTTTAAATATACATGTCTTAATATTAATCTTTGGCTGGTATTCTTGGCATTATAGCCACTGTCATGTTAGCTACCTATGAAATTTGAAAATTATATACTTTTTGGGTTTATTGCATTATATGACTTTAGAGCAGATGAAATTGTACTTTTAGTTCTGGAATACATAATTAATTTTGAGTATTCTTTTGTTTTAAAATAAATGTGTGTGTTTGAATTATATGTGTATGTTGGTGCATATCTATGTAATATCGTAAGCACAAGTTTTAGAACTGTTTTTATTTATTTATTTGAGAGCAAGC
The DNA here is from genome assembly GCA_036346955.1 of Dipus sagitta. NCBI lineage: Eukaryota > Metazoa > Chordata > Mammalia > Rodentia > Dipodidae > Dipus > Dipus sagitta. Next base: position 233,751,706 of record CM070770.1, on the reverse strand, counting down.
AAGAGAGAGACAGAGAAAGAGGCACGGAGAGTGTGAGTATGGGCACCAGGGCCTCCTACCACTACAAACAAATTCTAGATGCATGTGCCACTTTGTACATCTGGCTTCAAGTGGGTACTGGGGAACCAAACCTGAACTGTCAGCCTTTGCAAGCAAGTGCCTTTAACCACTGAGCCATCTCTCCAGCCCCACAAGTATTATTTATTTATTACTTTTTTAAAATTTTGTTTATTTTTATTTATTTATTTGAGAGTGACGACAGAGCGAGAAAGAGGCAGAGAGAGAGAGAGAGAGAGAGACAGAGAAAATGGGTGCGCCAATGCCTCCAGCCACTGCAAACGAACTCCAGACACATGCGCCCCCTTGTGCATCTGGCTTATGTGGGTCCTGGGGAATTGAGCCTCGAACCAGGGTCCTTAGACTTCACAGGCAAGTGCCTAACCACTAAGCCATCTCTCCAGCCCCCAAGTTTTATTTTTTAATTGAAGTTATTTTTAAGAGCAAGTTAAGTAAGATTTATTTTAAGAAAGGAAGCTCTCAAGTTAGGAGGGGTCCCTAGGAGTGAGGAACCCTAATACAAGTTTTAAATGAGAAAGCAAAGCATGATTATGCTATTGGCATTTCAGCCACTGGGTTAGAAGTTAGAGTGTAACTAATTAAAATAGTGATCATTTATTGCTTTAGATATTGCTCTTTGACAATGGAACGAGTGAAAAAAAGCTAGCATATCTAGTCATAGGTTCACTTGACACCAACAAGAAGGAAGTTAAAAAGCACAAAAGGGAAGAAATGAGCTTATCCTTTTCTGTGTTCCCTGCTTCAGCTCGGGAGAAACAGGATCCCTGGGTGTCCCATGTAGGAGCAAGGGCGGGTGGCCTCAGTGCTGCCTGGGCTTTTGTTTGCACCTGGTGCCTCCCTTGATCACTGAATAATTGAGTGATAATGACTGTTATTTTTAAACTGAAGTATAACATCAGGAGAGGATAAGAAACCCCAAACACTCAACTACCCAGAGAGAGTGGGGCAAACATTTGTGTCAAGCAGAATAGAATTACTGAATCTGTCTGAAGTCAAAACATAACTCATGAGATGATTTGCCTCACAGCTAACAAACCCAAAGCAAAATTTAAAAACTTACTTATTTAATATATTTGTTTGAGGGAAGGAGAGAGGAAGGGAGGGAGGGAGGAAGAGAGAGAGAGAGCGAGTGAGAGAGAGAGAGAATATGAATGGGCGTGCCAGGGCCCTCAGCCACTGCAGATACATGTGCCACCTTGTGCATCCAGCTTACGTGGGTACTGGGGAATTGAACCTGGGTCTTTGGCTTGGTAGGCAAGTGCCTTAGCCATTAAACCATCTCTCCAGCTCCAAAGCAGAGATTACAAAAAAAATCTTCCATAAAGATGAAAAATTCAAACCAAGAAAAGCTTACAGTATTTGGCTACCATGAAGCAGGGTTAGTGAATGATACATAGTCAAATACAGCCGTTCAGGACCAAGGACAAGGGCACAGGCATGCCTCTCAGTTAAAAAAAAAAAATTAACTTCCAAAGTTAATGCTTTTCAGTCATTTGCTTCACTTATTCATATTAAATATCCAATGAATAATGTGACAAAACCAAGTATGCTAGAGCTATGCTTCCAAGAATCTTGTACGCTCTTTTGACCTTTGGGAAAACTAGCTTATGTACCCTTCTTCTGGGGCTTAGCTCCTCCTCCTGCTTGATTCCTATCTCCCATGTAGAACATGCTAGATAAATGCTCCATCTCCTGGTTTCCTTCCAGCTCTCTCATTGTCCTACACCCTGCAAAAATTCTATTTCTGGCTCTGTTGAATTTTCTATTATTCTTATCCTGGCTTTTTTAGCCACATAGGTACCTAGTTTCCTTATGTCATAAATGACTTCACCAGTGATGAACAAAGTATGTTACATTAATGGTTGAGTGGTCAAATACCAGTTGTGGGTCTTACTGAAGACCCAGTCCTGCCTAAGCATTGGTTGTGTCCATGGTGGAAGTGGTACCCCTGATTTCAAGGAAGGTTGTGCAAATGTTGAATCAAAGAGGTGCCCATTTAGGCCCCAATGATTTGTCAGATTCATGCATTTGGGAAGCAGTGTGATACAGTGGGAAAACCTGGATTCTAAGCTTTATAATTGTACATTATCCACCATTGTCATTGGTGAGCTTTATACCTCTGTTGACAGGGTTTAGTATCACTGAAAGATGAATTCCTCAGAAAGAAGGAGATAGTAGTGAAGGTTAATGGATGACACCAAGAAGTATTTGTAAATTCTCCTCCTTCCTGTCTCTATAGTGGTAAATGATATTGTTAAGCCAAATTAATTTTTTTCCCGTAGAAATAATTTAGGTTCCCAGATTCTCTTGGTCAGTGGAGTAATGTTGAGGAAGTTTTAGGTGAATGATTTAGTCTGGGTTTCCTGTTACTTTTAAAACTTTTTATTGAGGAATGAAATAGAGTGTGCACATCATAAGACACAGTTTTGGGAGTTTTCACAATCACTTCAATATCATCATGAATCAAAGAAGATAAGTAATGAACTTCCTTTCATTGAAAACATCCTTGCACTTTAGATTTTTCAATCTCAGTACAGCAATTCCATCCTAACTCTAAGTCATACTTTTATTCAGTCGAGTTTGAGCTTTAGAGTTCCCTGACAGCAGTGCCAAAAAGTCATCCCATGTTTACCATAGAAACTGGCATTGCCTGAATTCTCATCCTGTGTAAGTGCCATCTCTGGTAGGAGCTGTGCATGTGTTATCTCATTTTACAGTAAGAAAATTCAAATTTCCATAGGTTTTCAAATTGCTGTGCATTTTAATTCATGCCACTACCCTTACATCAATTCCACTTATTTGAATATTTGGGAAGTATGTGCCAGGTCTTAGGGCTTCCCATACATAGATGTACAAAGAGAAAATTATATTCATCTTTATGATAACTCTACTATGGATCTCAGGTTGGCATAACCAAATGTTCCTAGAATACAGAGATAGCATTTGCTATTCCTTGTTGCTTAGAGGATGGCACTGGCCAACGGTGATGAATGGCCAGTGGTGTGAGTCACAGAAAGCCTGTTACCTTTCTTCTAGTTTATGCCCTGATTGTGACTTTTTTTGGGTAATGTGATTGAGTCAGAGGGGTGTGTGTGTGTGTGTGTGTGTGTGTGTGTGTGTGTGTATGTGATCAAACTATTATTTTTCTTAACCTTACCCACCCAAAGAGTTGTAATTTTTCATTCCAGTTTTCCTTGTGATATCTTACTATGGTATACAATGTGATATTATGCATGTATGCTTATTTTAACACCAGACAGAGAAAAATCAACTTTGAATGTGAAGAGTGGTATTATCTACCTATTTATCTACCTATCATCTATCTACTTATCTATCTGTCTATCATCCTGTATCATTTATTTTGCTTACCTTACTCCTTGTGTTTTTAGCTCTTTTCTTCCCAAACTTCCATCTTTTTAAAAAATATTTTTATTTATTTATTTGCGACAGAGACAAAGAGAAAGAGGAAGAGAAATATAGGGTGGGAGACAGAATGGGCATACCAAGGCCTCTTGCCACTGAAAACAAACTCCAGATGCATGCACCACTTTGTGCATCTGGCTTATGTGGGCACTGGGGAATCAAGCCTGGGTCCTTAGGCTTTGCAGGCAAGTGCCTTAACCTCTGAGCAATCTCTCCAGCCTCCAAACTTATATCTTAACATTCTCTGGTAATTCGCTTTGCAGATGGCATCTTAGCTTTCTCCCTCTCTCCCTCTCTCCCTCCCTCCTTCCCTCCACCTCTCCTTTCCTTCCTCTGTCTCACCTTCCTCTCTATTCATTTTCAACATGTCAGGTACAGTCCTGCCTCAAAACTTTACCACTTATTCTTTCTTCTGACAAGAATGTTTTCTATCTCTTTCTAAGACTTTGTTTTTTAAGGCTTAGCATTTTATCATTTATGTTTCAGTTCAAAGAAGAAAAAAATCATTACCCCGGGGAAGCTTTTCCAATGCCTTTTTCAAAAGCATCTTGCCCACCAAGTCACCCTTAGTCACACAGTCTTATTTTCTTTACCTGAAGTTCTTATTTACTGAAGTCTAGCTTTGACTGTCCTGCTGCATCAGAGCACGGCCGCATCTGCTTCACTGTTGGCTGCTCAGCTAGTGTGTCTGGAGTGTGATTCACAGATGCTGCCGTAGCATGGGTGGCTGTGCTGGTCAGTGACCATGCTTTTGGTGAATGCTCAAAGGCTCAGGTTGGAGGGACATCCTTATGGTTCTGGGATGTCTGTTTGGCTCAGAATCATTTTAAGCCAGGTAAACACTCAACCCATTAGCTTCCTGTTTTTCACCTTAGAAACCTCCTGAAACTGTGGCAACTATTTCTGGGACAATTTCTTTGTATCCTTTGAGTCAGCTAGAACACAATCAATCTGAGTCATTTATGTGACATTTCTCAAATGTGCCCTGATTTGTGGGAGACGATCATGATGGGTATCTTGCACTTTCCATGATCAAACTGCCTTCCTGATGAATCACCAGACACAGTCAAACAGATTCAAGCCTTCACGAATCCCCTGGCATGGAGACAGGGCAGGGGTGGCCATTTTTAGGTTCAGGATGACCCAACCTGCAGGGCCTGATTCCAAGCTCCCTTCTACATGAAGCTGCTTCTCAGGAGTGCCGTGTGCGCACAGTGAAGTGGAGCCCTATTGCTTTGAGCTCACTGTCCTCTGAAATTATAAAAGCAAATACACTTTAACACCGAAGGCAGGCTGTTTGCAAACACAGACTGAGCTTACAAATGACTAGAATTGTCATCTTTCCTGAGGCCTTAAGATGTACTCTTCATGTTTTCTTTCATCTCTGGACTCATGTGGGTGAGGAGGGTTCCCAGGATCTGTTCTTTCTTACAAACACTGCAATTCAAGCCTTTACTTCCCAAAGAAGCCCAAGAGAAACAACACCTGGAACATTTCTCCAACTGGTTAAGATGTACTTTTGAGTATCTTCCTCATCCTTGCTCTTCTGTTGTTTTATAAACACCTTTTTAACATTACTTTACACTTTCTGTTTTAGCTTCCTGGGCTCATGGCTTTTTATAGGATGCACGTGCTCTTGCTCTCATTAATTATGACTCATGTTCTCTCTGTGTTGCTCAGATAGTCCCAGCATGACCTAGGTGTCAGTTCCTTTAGTCTTTCTCCCTAGTTGTCTCTATATCCACACCCCCCACCCTCCAGGCATTCCTGATACTTTTGTTTTCTGAGAACAACATAAGTACTTATGGATCTTGACTTCTTTTTTCTTCCCTGCATATGGTATCAGCTATTCTCCTAGGGGCACCAATTCCTTTGAATAGAGAGGAGAATTAAGGTAAAGAAAAAATTGTCTTCTAGGAGTCCTATTAAGCCCATTCAAGGATGTCTAGAAGGAATAAATGACTTCCTGCTAAGTCACTTGAGGTAAAGGTCTAGAAAAAAAAACATGTATCTTTAGACTAAACCTATTTTTCATCTATATTTATCATCTATCTATCTATCTATCTATCTATCTATCTATCTATCTATCTGTCTAATCTATCATCTATCTGAATGTTAGTTTATGAATTCAAATAGCTACAAAGAAGTATTTTGAATTTAAGCCCATTGTAAATAATATTCTTCTTCTTTTTTTTTTTTTTTTTTGGATTTTTGAGGTAGGGTTTTACTGTAGTCTAGGCTGACCTGGAATTCACTATGTAGTCTCAGGGTGGCCTCAAACTCATGGCGATCCTCCTACCTCTGTCTCCCGAGTGCTGAGATTAAAGGTATATGCCGCCATGCCCAGCTTGCAAATAATTATATTCTTATTTTGGTGAAATATATACATATAAATAGTAGTTCTTCACCAGTCATTGTAGATTCTTAAGACCTTAGCCCTACTTTTATATTTATATGTGGCTCATCATTAATTTAATCACCTTATTGACATACATATTTTAAGATTATTCATGCTTCTCATAGAGAGAGGAAAAAGCAAACTGAGCACCTTACCTTTTATCTTATAAGCAGTATCATTTATACCAAAACTTAGCATGTCTTTGATCTTTCCTGGGAAATGCAACCAATATGTCTTGAGGTACAAGGGAGGGGCCAGGTTTCCAGGAACTGGAGGAATATGGATGATCTTGCATTTAGAAACTCCACCCTCACCGTTACAAGTAGCAGCTAGCTCTGGTTTGTGGGAGGAGTAGAGCTAAGGGTGCTTTTAGACTCATCTCTCAAATACCATGGCTGACCATTATTGTACTAGCTTCAGAAATGTTTCTATGGATCTTAGACCTATGGTTAATTATATTAGTAAGAGCGCTAAGATTAGTCATTATGTTCAATACATAATAAGTTGGTGTGCAGAAAATTCATTTGTTTTAACCAATGCCTTGCAGTTAACATGTTTATATGCATTTAAACATTGTGTGAGCACACATGTACACACATATACACACACATTAGGCCTCATTGCATCATCTGGAGGAATTGTATATGGGTGTGTGTGATTGGCAAGTGTGAAATTGAATTTAATATATGAGATTCTCTGTCTTAGGTAAAATATTTGAAAGAACATTGATAGCAAAAAGCTGTCTGGCTTTGGGGGAAAATGGCTTTTGTGTTTTGGGAGCAAGAAGGCTAAATGTTAAAATTTAATTTAAATGGCAAAACACTTTTAGAACTACACTGAAGACTTTAGTTTTAGTGGGAAAACTTTAATTTGCCTATAACATGAGGTACAAGTTATTAATTGTACCAAAGATAACATGCTAATTAAAAGGTTCATGTAGCGTTGTCAGAGGTTAACAGTGTTCTCTGACAGACTTGGAATAGAAACTAATTATATTATGTTCTCTAAAAGGAGTATTTTTACCCATGAGTGTAAGATACCTTATTATAGCACTGTTTTTTCTTAGCTTGAAAAAAAAATCTTTTAGATGTTCTTTGTAAAAAGCTGCAGTGATAAGTGTTCAAACCAATGATGAAGGTATATAAATAGCTTTTCTTGCAGCATTATCTTTCACCACAGTTACAGAGATAATTCCAAATAAACACTTAGTCCATATTTACAGCTTGGATGATGTATTTACATTGAAGAAATTTCCTATGGTTTATTCTCTGGGGTTAAAGGATATCACATTGACCAGGACTTTTGCAAGCATTCATGTATTCCCTTTGGAAATACTGCATTCTTGGCAGTCATCTTTTGATTTTCTGTGTGCTATACAGTTTGGCCCATGAGCTTCCTTCCTGCATTTTATACCTCTGAATTCTTTTATATTGCACATGTGTGAACTTTCTATCCCTATGGCAGAGCACCCGGCTCGCTCACCTTCGTAAGGGAAGTGGTTTCTTTTGGCTCATGCTTTCAGAGGTTTCAGTTCGTGGTCACTTGGCCTTTAGGCTTTAGGCTGTGGCAGGCAGCATGGTGCTTCATGGTGTGTAGCATGTGGGAGAGGAAACCTGTTCTCCTCATGGAAGCTGAGAGGCAGGAAGGGTCCAGAGACGTAGTGTCCCCTTCAAGGGTATGCCTCCTGTGCCCTAACTTTCTCCCACAAGGCCTCACCTTCTAAAGGTCCCACCACTTCTGGGGAGTACCACAGGCTCAGGACTGAGCCATTGACACATGAAGTTTTGGGAGTTATTCAAGATCCAAACTATAGCATTGTGAATTTTTTTTATTTTTACTTATTTACTTATTTGAAAGTGGCAGAGAGAGAAAGTGGGTACTCCAGGGACTCCAGCCACTGCAAATGAACTCCAGATGCATGCGCCCCCTTGCAATGTGAATTTAAACTATGAAATTAATTAATATTAATTTTATGTATATGCCATGTTTTGTAATATAAGGATCACCTCTTTGCCCAGCACACAGCTTAATTGAAAGCTATAAACAATTTTGATAATTTCTGTGCTTTTTAAAACTTGTAACTCTCATCTTTCTTCTCCTATAGAGACAATATTTTCTTGACTTATACATTTATCATTCTGTTGGATTTCTTTATAATTTGACCACATATATGTTTAGCAGCAATACATTACTGAATTTTGCAAATTTCTGATCGCTTTTAAGTGAACTATCTTGTATATATTCTTTTCTATCTTGCTTCGGTATTATTTTTGCCTTACTTGCTCCTATGCCTGCATCTGTTCTGTCTTTACTACTGTGTAGTATTCTGCTGTGTGAACAGACTTTTGTCAGTGGATTTTTTCATTTAGTGTTTTGCTTTTGCCAACACCAGTCTTGCAAACCTCCTTTACATGTAGGCACATGGTGCATTTGTTCAGGAATTCTTCTCTTGCATTTACTTGGAAGTGGGACACATAAGTATTATTATTTGTTTTAGATTATGGATTTGACTTGGGAATTGGGAATTGTTTTCTGGAGTGGTTATGCTAGCTTACACTTCCATCTGGCATCTGTGCTACACATTTTCTCCAAATTGGGTTTCATGATAGTGTCTCCAGATATTTTTCTGACTAATCAACTGTAGTAAAGACAAAAGGAACATTTCCTTATGTAGTGGAAACTCTGAGGAGTTCTTTTGTGATCATGTGTTCCTTGGTTTTGGGGCTTAGTCAGAAGTGCTCAATAGTTTTGATGAAATATTAAACAGTTCAGTAATAAACTTCCATGTTCATTCAAACATTAGTGATCTGCCCTTCAGAGCTTCATTGTGAACTTCAGCTGTTTGCTTTACTTTCATTCTTCTTGGATCTTCTTCTATGACCACTGAATATGATCGGAAGCTGTTACTTACTTTACAATAATCTAATCTAGATATATCATGATAAAGAAAAATAAAGAAGGATTAGCCCCAGTAGATTTTATTTCTCAGTGTATGGCTTCTCACTAACCCATATCTTGATTTTTTCATGGAAGTTTTTGGCTTCATCAATATGGAAATAGTGAATGTACAACATAGTCCTTAATTTTTTTTTTTTTTTGAGGCTGAAGAGACAGCTAAGTCAGTCATGTACTTGTCATGAAAATGTGAGGATCTGAGTTTGATTTCTAGAACCCATATGCAGAATAAAAACTATGTATAAGGGTGCAGGCTTGTAATCTCAGCACTGGGGAGTCGGAGACAGGAGGATCCCGGGAGCTCGTTGGCTAGCCAGTTAGCCTGCTGGGTGAACTCTGATCCAATGAGAAACCCTGTCACAATAGAACGATGGATAACATTCCTGGAAATTATTCTATGGCTTCACCTGCATACATACACAACCACGTACACCCCTACACACAAACACACATAAGATAAGAAAAAGTGTTTTGGAAGTAATATAGCTTGGGTGACTTTTTTGCTTACAAAAAACATGTGCAAATAAGTATATATGCTGCAAGAGAGCCTGCACTGACTCCCTTGAGGTTGGCCTTCTTAAACTTCATCAGTAAAGCATCCCTGATGCCAAGAATATGTGTGGACAACATATGTTCTTCAAAGAATCTTGCCTGTGGCTGTTCCTCCAACCTTTACTTCTTTTTATTTTATTTTATTTACTTCTTTGACATGGTATCTCCGTGTTTGCTATGATACAAAAGTCACAGCTTCTCTCTACTTGCCCCCCCCCCACCCCCATTCTTTGAGCAAGATGAATAATCTGGAAAATCATCAAGTTCACTCTAACTTGGGAAACTTTTCCCCAATATATATCATAGTGTACATGTACCCCAGCTTGACAAATAGGGTGCCATTTTAACATTAAATGTGAACTATGTAGTCTCGCCACTCTGAACCACTGACCCCTTGGCTGGAAGCTTTTTTGGATCAGGATTCACTCTCTGCCTCTACCCAGGGTTTCCAGCTCCTTCAACCCATCAGCCTCTGGGACTTCCTCTGAGACAACAACACAAGCAACACTACATTTCACATGCTAGCACTTCTTAGGTGGCATGGAGTTAAAAGGAGAGAGCCAGAGTTATAAGGAAGAGATTGTTAATTGCTAATGTTAATCATGTCTTTTAGTATTTAGGATGGCTATACGTGATATATCATTAGCACTAAAGGCCTCCTTAGGCCTTCCCCATTGCCTCTGCCCAGGAGATGAGTTCCTTACCTGTCCCTTGCCTGGAGGCTTTGAAGAGTTTGGATTTTATACGCTTATGTACCCCAATATCCTTGTGGTGATGAACCATTTATGGTTAGGGGCTGGTTTCTCTGGCTTTGTGGCTGTATCACTGTTCAGAAACTCCTTTTCTTTAAAAGAAGGATCAGGAGTCCCTAAATTCGTTTTTTAAGTTATTTATTTGAGAGAAGGGGGGAGATAGAGAGAGAGAGACAGATAGATAGATAGATAGATAGATAGATAGATAGATAGATAGAGAGTGAGAGAGAGAGGAGAGAATGGGCTCACCAGAGACTCTAAACACTGCAAAGGAACTCCAGATGCAGGTGCCATATTTTGCATCTGGCTTATGTGGGTACTGGGGAATTGAACCTAGGTCCTTAGGCTTCACAAGCAAGTGCCTTAACCACTAAATCATTTCTGTAGCCCTCCTCCCCAAGGCCTTTCTGAGCCCTTTACAGTGCCTTCAATGTATCTGTAGTGCATTGCACTACCTTTGAAGACAATCTGGGATTCTGCATTTTCACTTGTGATTGACTTTTTACCCATCTTTTTGTTGCTGTTTGTGTGGGTGTCTTGTTTTATTTATATTTTTTGAGACAAAATATTACTGTAACATAAGCTGCCCTGGAACTCATTTTGTATTGCAGGCTGGCCTCTAACTTGCATCAGTCCTCCTGCCTCAGCCTCTGCAGTGCTGAGACTGCGGGTGTGAACCACCTCATCTGGCTGGCTTTTACCTTCTTGTTCTTTACTCTTTCGTTACCTTGGACTTGCTTGTACTGGCTGAGGGAAAGCACTTTTCATCTGTCCTATTTATTCTTACCTTTTAGTAGTATATTAGCTTTTCTTGAAATACCTGACAGAAGTAGTCTAATGGAAGAAGGATTTATTTTCCACTCATGAAATCAGAATATTCAGTCTATGGCTGGTTGGCTCCATGTGTTTGAGCAGGACATCATGGTGTAGGAATGTGTGGCCAAAGAAATTCTTCACCTCTTGTTTGGTAGGAAGCAGAGCACGGGGGCACATAGGAAGGGGAAAGGGTGAGATATAACCCCCAAACAACCCCCCGACTCTACTTCTTATTTTCCCTCACCTTCCCGTAATGCTATCATATCATGAATCCATCAAGAGATGAATCTATTAACTACAACAGAGCCTTCGAGATCTAATTGTCTCTGGAAACTTCTCAGACACACCCAGAGGTGTGCCCCACCAATTCCCTAGGCAGTTCTTAATCTAATCAAGTTGATAATCAAAATTAACTATCTGTAGGCCTTTGTGTACCTGGGTAAGGAATCTGGAGCATTTTGTTGTGTTGCAGACATTATCCTAGTGAGAAGGACTTTGTATGTTTTGATGTGAAGAGAGTTTTATAAAAGTGAGCTTCACCCAGGATTCTTGGATGCATATGCAATAGCCTTAGTGTTTAACAGTGTGGCTCTGCTTTGGCAAAATTCTCTTGGAATTTTTGAATGATGATTGAAAACTTGCCATTGAGGTTTCAGACGAGCATAGATACAATTTGAAACTCTACTAGAGATTCCTAATTCCTACTGTTGTATAAAATTATTAGCTGGCATGTGCTTTTGACTGTTCTAATGTCTCAGGAAGGAATTGTGGCTAACCCAGAAACCAAGACAGTTAGTGATTTTTTTTTTTTTTATGGCCAAATCCAGCTATGGGCTTCATGAAAACCCAACCTGGTTATACTGTCCAGCATAATCTGTAATGATCCCCCTGCTTCCAGTTTGTCAGTAAATTTGTTTAAGTCTTTGGGAGACTGGCATTCACATATTATTGTAGCAAGCAAGTGAGCCTCCCAAAGAAATGGATCAACCAGGTGATTGCTTTTATTTAAAGGGGAGGTTAGGAAAATGAGAAATATGGCTGGAGCAAAGTGACCACTCAATGAGTGATTTCTTTGGTTCTTAGCTGTACTGCCCAGTGAAATGGGAGGTTCAGTGGCTGGGTCCCTTCACTCCCAGTCTCTTTGATGGATCTTTCTGCTTTGCTTCTTTAATACTCTTTAGGGTTTGTTGTTCTTCTGGAATTATTCCATATCCACCTCCCTGGATTGAGTCCTTTGCCTCGCTCTTTGGTTTCTCACTGATGCTCACTTGTCCATCCCATCCGACTCTAAGAGCATCCTGTCTTTTCTCAGTGAAACAAAACACATTTGTTCCATACTTTAAATCTACTCCTACTTGGAAATGTCTTATGTCAAGCGTAGAGATGGCTCTGACTTGGGCTCATCTGCCCTGTGGAGCCATATATGTGCATAGCTGTTTCTCATTTCCCTTCATTTAGAGGATGGGCTTCTTAGGGGAATATCATGAGCCTTTTCATGCTCTCCCAACAACAAACAGTGTTACACAACCAGGAATAGTTGGCATATGTTGCCCTCATGTTCAATTTTCCTGAAAGAAGCTACTTAATCCCCTGGATCACCATAACCTATTATTTATTAAATAACTTATGCTGTAGTGAATATGAACATGATGATTCTGTTGGGGAATAGATACCACGATACGACTACTTGATTTTAAGAACAGCATAGAAGCAAATCTTGGAATGATATCTGCATTATCTAGAGTGATTTATTTATTAAAGGTATTGTTTAAACTATCTGATGTGATGCATATTTAAATTATGTGACATATTTGTTTTTGGAGTGTTGTGTTACAGTACTGACACTGGTTAATTGACAGTGTGTGTGTTGTTGCTATAGCCACATATTTTGGTTCAAACAGTGCTTTAATCATAGCCCCTTTATTTACTTTTCATTTTTTTTCTACTTGGAAGGTATCATGTATGAGGATAGAGACTATACAGAATTTTCTGTCAAACCTATTAATAAAGTTTAATATTAAGTATTAAAGTATTACTTTCTTTTGTCTTTGCTTTTATAAAGGATTATATTTTAATTTGGAAACTCAGATAAAATTTTACCACATTCCCCCAGTCCTTTCATATTTTCATTTCTTCATGGTGAGCACTTGCTTAGGCTGGGATTGCGCTGGGCATTTTTGGGATATTACTGGAGATAAGCTAGAAGTTGATAGCAATAGTTGCGTAGAATGAGTAGTAGTTGTGATTGTGTATGACTATGCTAACTACCCTATGAATATTCATATTTCTAGTCCTCACACCCTATTAGAACAGGACCATCATGTCTTTTTTTTTTTTTTTTTACAAGTGGAAAAACTGACATCTAAAAACCTAAAAATGACAGGTTATTTGTCTGTAGTAACACATCTGTTCTGTACCTAGCCCTGCTTGACTTGTTGCCTTTTCTTTCTTCATTATGCTTTCTCATACTTATGGTGGAAAGACCCCAGTAAGCAGTGCCTTTAGTAAAATAGATCATTTAAGCCAGTGTCAACAAAGTGGCTCATGGATGGTGGCCTGTTGAAACAGAGCCTTGTTCATTTAGTTATGCATTGTCTACATTTTATGGTTGCTTTCATACTAGGAGGATGAGTAATTGGATAGTTCAAGGAGCCTGATATAGTCACTGTCTGGCCCTTTAAGAAAAAGTTGGCTAACCTCCCTATTAAAGTAGCATGTGAGAGCAAGATATCATGGCGCATGCCAATAATCCAGCACTTGGAAAACTGAAGCAGGAAGACCAAGAGTTTGAGGCCAGCCTGGTCTGTCTATTGAGACCCTCTATCAGCAAGCCAAAGTAATACTGATTGCAGGGAGTAATATCGATCTGATAGTGCGTTTAAAATTTTTCCAGACACTGAGGTGGTTGGATGTTTTGTTTGGAAAGATCTCACTCTAACCTAGGCTAGCCTCATGAGTCCTGGGACTACAATATAAGCCACCACGTTTAGCTTTCAGACATTTTAGTTTTGAAGTTTGGTCTTTAATTTTTTTTACTTATTTAAGAGAGAGAAAGTCAGAGAGAATGGGTATGCCAGGGCCTCTTGCCACTACACATGAACTCCAGACATATGTGCCTGATTGTGCATCTGCCTTTATGTGGGTACTGGGGAATTAAGCCTAGACTTGTTGGCTTTGCAAGCAAGCACCTTTAACTGCTAAGCCGTCTCCCTACCTGCCAAGGTTTGGTTTTCATCAGCATACCATCAAATTCTTACATTTGTCTTAAAAAGTAATGTGTAATATTGAGAAATATTTGTTCTGTTCTTAGCTTTGTTACAATTCATATTTGAGAGAACTTTTTGGAATTCTTCATTCTGACTACAGTATAATTAATTTGGTTAAACTTCAATACTAAAGATTTTCGTAAAAACCTAACTGCTTTTTATTAGATGTGGCAGCCTGGATCAATGGGTAATTTTCTTTCTCTGTTATTGAAATATTTTCTCCATCTATGATTTTTGATGAAAATAAGCTTTTACATTTTGACAGGAAATTGTTTTCTTTTCTTAAAGACCCATTCTTATAGGCTTGACCTGCATAGTACATCTTGCTGGAACCTGCCTTTCTGGCCAATATAACAGGAAAAACATTTGAAAAATAGAGGTGAAACTTGAAGCATGGAAGAGCTTGGATTTTTCTACCCATCTTAAAAGTGCTTGTCTGTTTCATTTTCAAATCTTGATTGTGGACTGCTACAGTTTTCTTTTTATGTGTTTCTGGTGTTATACACAGCCTGGTAAATCCTAAGTGCTCAGGAAATGTTTGTTTATCTTGTGGGCTTGGCAGGAACATTTAGGAAGAAATGGATTTGCAGTGTGTAAGAAACTGTTGCTAAGCCACCCGGGAAAATGTGGGGACTCTGTCCCATGTTAATGTGATTATAGTCTGCTGGGTTAAGAGCTCACATAGAATAACCTCAGGAAGGAAGGGAGGAGGGTAGGAAGTGAGGGAGGGAGGGAGGGAAGGAAGGAGGAAGGGAGGGAAGAGAGGGGAGGGGAGGGACAGAGGCCTTTGGTTGGTGGTCTAGTTTTCTTGAAAGATCTTGAAAGATCAGCGTTATTAAAAGTAATTTTTTGGGCTGGAGAGATGGCTTAGTGGTTAAGGCACTTGCCTACAAAGCCAAAGGACCAAGGTTCGATTCCCCAGATATACAAGGTGACACATGCATCTGGAGTTCATTTGCAGCGGCTGGAGGCTCTGTTGTGCCCATTCTCCCTCCCTCCTTCCTTCCGTCTCTCTCTCTCTTTGTGTCTGACTCCTCAAATAAGTAAATAAAATATTTTTTAAAAAGGAATTTGTTTAAGTCAGTGGCCTGAGGCAATATTTTTCCCAATATGGCCTATGTTGCACAAGAAGTAAGCATTAGGATTACATATACGTAATAAGTAATAAGCATGTAGTAAGGATACATGAATAACACTGTGTTTCTGTTAGTTTTTCTATTGTCATTTTTGGTATGTTTTAAAATATATATAATGAATTAGAATGGAGGTGATTGTGTGTATAGTTTATAAATAAACCTGTGTAGGGTGGAAATAGAGACCAATAATTCTAGAAGGATAGTACAGTGGCTCAGCTGGTAGACTCACAAACCCATTGTCTGCATCACCATGTGGCCTTGACCAAAGTCTTGGCTTTATTCCTCAGTAGAGTGTGTACACAGGTTCCACCTGGATCACTGGTGGTTGTGAAGAGTTAATAGAGATAGAAAGTGCTTTGAATTCTGCTGGCATGTGATATGCACTGTTAATGATCACTACATATATGAAACTCTTTAGTTGAAGTGTGTAATAAAAAAAAATAACTGGAACTGGGCATGGTGGCACACACCTTTAATCCCAACACTTGGGAGGCAGAGGTAGAAGGATTGCTGTGAGTTTGAGACTGGCCTGAGACTACATAGTGAATTCCAGGTCAGCCTGGGCTAGAGTAAAACCTTACCTCAAAGAAAGCCAAATAATAATAATGATGATAATAATAATAACTGGAGACTAAATAAAAATTTAGACTTCAGAATCAGTTCTTGGTTCAAATACAGACTTTCTTGCTTATAACTGTGAACAAGTTACTTACCCACGGTGAACATTGACTCCTTATCTGTAAATGGGTCTAGTAAAAATAACAGTGTACTTCATTGACCCAGGCACATACTTTAAGATGTCTGTAGCTGGCTAAATATCTTTTGATGCATGATGTCATAGAGCTTATGAAGTACAGTTTCCATCTTACAAGATTCTTCTGAAGAATAAACGAGAAGATTGATGGGAAATGATTAGCATAATCTTTAGCATAGAGAAGGTACTGTAAATATGAACTATTATTATTAAGATATGTTAGCTTATGCATTATTCTGAAAGGGAGAGGAGAAGGTAAAATGCAGTGATAATAATTGGATGATGTTGGAGACCAACCCTTGTCATGACAAGGATTACAGATTTCCATGTGCACAGCTCTTAGAAGTCCTCCTGTGGTACCGAGCTTGAGAAACTGGGCAGCAATTTGATGTTCTTCATACGTCTTTGTGAAGCATCCTTGTGTTGTGCACTTGGTTTGTGTTACAGAAAGCTAATGAGACAGTACCAGCTCTTGTCAATCAGCAGAGCACTGGCATTGTTAGTCTGGGCCAGGAGTTAACACCTGTGCTAAGGAGGTGACATATATAGGATATACCTGCTTAATTTACACACTCCTTGGCTTTTGTTCAGTCCATAGAACCACTTCCTTCAGCAATGGAAATGTATGAACATGAAACGGAAGTGGATGGATGTAGGATAGAACATAATGTGACCTGTTTTCTTTGGCCAGGTAAACATTAATAAGTTTTTCTACCCCCCCCACTTCTTTCTATTAAAATTTGTCAGAATCTCTTATTTGGATCAGAAACCTATGATCTGCAATCCCTTTTCCAGTGCTAGAGGGCGTTCTGTAGAGATGGCCAGCGTCAGTGTATTGGGTCAGAAGCAAATAGTCTCAGCTGTCACTTTGTGACAGTGGCCCTTGTGCTCAGAGCAGAGATGACTGCTTAGCATGGTGTCCTGTGAGGCTCAGGTTGGCCACTCTCAGAACCAGATGAAGAACTGTCTTGGACAAAGCCCTTGGAAAGAGCGGTGCATTGTTCCTTGTACAGGGGTAGCAGTAGGTTGTTGAGTAGCTTCTCCACTTACCCTCTCCCTGTGTGTTTGAAACCACTAGGAAAACATGTTTTCAGATGGATAGAGCCATGGGATCCAGGTGTGCACTGTTCTCAGCTGAGGGTATCCTGGGTGGTGAGTCATGGATCCCTCCGCACTACCAGGAAAGGGTTTGGTTTAGACATAATCATGACAAGGTTTAGAGGTCTTTTTATTTGGGATGAAGGAGATGCAAGTACTTTGTGTAAAATCCTTAGACAACTTACTTCTCATTTTGTTTGCTGTGGGTCTGTAGAATCAGTGTGGTCCTGAACAGCAGATTTTGGAAGTGATGGAATCTTTCTACATTCCCTGAGATCAGCTTATTTATGGTTTTATTTTTGAATCAGAAAATATTGCACTAATGCTACCCCTGAACACCACTTTAGTTAATGTTATGGGTGTCTGGAACACAGATCATGAAAGAAACAAAATGAATATCTGTGTAGTAATTCACAACGACTGGGTTTTGCAGTTTTTTTTTTTTTTTTCCCGAAGTCCATGCTACCTGGCTTCACGTGAGCAGCCGTCTGCATTGCTGAGTCTGGAGTGAGACACCTAATTCCCTTCTGTTGCTCACTGGCTTTCTAATTTTTCCCCTGTGATCATTGTTATAAAACCTAATTTCCAGGGGGGTCTTGTGAATCATATTAGTAGCTTTGTGTTATAATAGCAATTTTATATTGCATTGGTATTCATTTTCACTATTACAGAATAATCAAATCAGCACCTCTCTTATTATGCCGTAGAAATAGAAAATAATGGGGCTGTAATGTAAAACTGCTAATGTGATGAAACTCACTCATTGTGCTAGGGTAAGAATGTCCTCCTTTCTTGTTCCAGCTCACTTGAAACTGTGATTGAGGAAGGAGATGGAAAGCATTTCTATATCTGTGATAAGGCCCCGCATACATCCTTCGTTTGAATACGTAATTGTCTTTCGATGACTCGGGCTGCTTGCATACACACTTGGAGGCCCTTTGCTGGCACTGTAGCAATAGACTGGCAGTAGGCATACTGCATGGACCAGTTTGTACTGTGGTTTTTCATTTAATCATGGGTAAATTTGATGGTTCTGCTTATAGAGGAACTATTGCACCCTCTCCTATGCTCATCAAGGCCTTCATCTACCTTTTCTTTTTCTTTCTTTTCTTTATTTTTATTTTTATTTTTGCATAAAGAACACATTTAGGCTACATCGTTACAAGCCCTCGGAAAGTCCTGATTTGACAGGGATGTTGGGAGGCAGGTCAACTGACTGCCTAATGAAGATGAATGAAGAAAATTGCTGGGACCAGGATCATGCAGGGGGCTCCCAGCCCAGGTTGTTGGAAGTGTGATGGAATCTCATTGCTTCATTTATCAGTGTCATATTTGGGCTAAAAGTGAGCAGTATTGTTCTCATTTCTCCCAGATGGATAGGTCAACTTTAATATTTATTGCTCTTGTAGAACATTTGTTTGATGTATTTCCATTAGCTAGGCAATAATAGAAAAGCAGTGGAGAGAAACATAAAACAGTTCCCTTCCTATTCAGTTGAAATACAGCGTACACTAATGTTAACTACGGCTCGAAGTGGCATTGATTCTCCCCACCCCTTTTTGGCTGATGATATGATTGTATATATTAAAGGACCTCATGGACATAATGGGGAAGCAAGCATGAATATAATATATATTGAGAGCAGCTGGTGGAGTATGAATTGTGTTGTCTCTTGATTTTCATGATTTGGTCATAGAGTTGGTGAATTTCTTTTGGCTGGATATTCGATTCTTGGCCTAATGTCGTATTTTAGAATGGGAATAATGTGCAATAGATCACATCATCCTCTGGGTTCTTCAGTGAGTCTCAATAGAGCTAGATTTTTCTTCATTTTAGAGAGCAAATTGTTTTTAGTCACTAAATAATGTTGAATTTTTTTCTTTATATCTTTGTGGGAACAAATACCTTGTTACAAAAAGTTTTTTTTCCCATATGTTTTGAATATATTAAAGATCAGACCCTAAACATTCAGAAGCTGGCTCTGCATGGATAGCGAGTTTCCCATTTATTAGCTCGGGTTCACATTCTCCAGTCCTTTGAACACTGAGACATGATTTTTCTACCTTGCAACAAACCTAGCTTTTTTTGTGAGTAGGTGTTGTCTTAAGTGCAAAGCAAACATCTTAGCCATATGTTTCTATAATTTAAATTAATTTGGTACAGTCATACTGTTAATCTTCAGTGACTTGTTGATTGGCATTTTGCAGACATATTTCTGGAAGGCTCCCAATACCATTTTCTGCAGCCTTTCTGGCGGGTAGCAAGGAGCAACATTTCCACAAATTGGAATCTTGTACAGCACTGGGAAGCGAGCCAAGATTTAAATTAGACAATAACCTCTGCTCTGTATATCGCTCCTATTCTTCAGCTGTAGGCAGAGTGATTTGTTTAATGCAGTCAGCCCTGTAGCATATAATAGACTGATGTATGAGTCACTCCTTGGCAATGTGTGTTTCTTAAATTTATATAGATTGAACAACTGGTTGGTAATGTACTTAGTTACAGTTGTACAAACAATAACTATTAGCAGGGCTGAAACAGGCCTGCCAGGGCTGTGTTGGGCTGGTGTTTGTGAGGATCCTGAGGTATGGCTGGTTTTCAGAATAATTCCCCTTTGGAGGATAAGGGACACTCCATTTCATAAACACGCGTGTGCTTTCTTAGTAAAGTAACCATAAAAGTTTTATGTTATAGTTTTCTGTTTCTCATTTTCTGTTGGGTGAAAATTAAATTGGGGACCCTAATTTGCTTCAAAATTAAACTAAACATAAGTCTACATTTGGGGCAAGATGATTTGATTGTGGTTGTATGTGTGTGCATGTGTGTGTTTGAACATTTGCTTTCTCTCGTAAAAGAACACTGATGCAGATGCGGGTTTTCTCATTTTCTCCAGGTTCGACTGTGTCACTGGTGTTAGCTGCTCCTATGTTGAAAGAGATCTTTCTGAACAACAAAGATCTTTTCTTAAGGGAAAAAAGCTTGTGCTCCAAGTTCAGTTCATGTTTATTTAAAAGATTAAAATCATTAGACCAGATCTCACTTTTTTTGTCCAAAAGAAAATTGATTTTGCTTCCCATAAAAGTGGGATCTGAAAGAGGATATTCAGGAATAGGCAAACAGAGGCGATGTAGAAATCTGTGTGCAACCGAACAAAGCAAATCTGTTTCTGCTGCCCAACATTGACTTAGTCTGGGTGTGAAAATTTCCCAACAGAATTGTCACCTGTCTCTAGAAAGTACTTCTTTTCGTAAGACAAAGGGGATTATTTTGATCTGGAATGTTTTAATACTCTTTTTTTTTTTTTTTTTTGGTTTGGGAAGCTTTTTTTTTATACCTCTGCCAACTGGAGCATTTATAAAACACCGTATTCTGTAAATATTGAACAATACAAAGACATCTTTCATAACAGTTTATAGTATGTTGCATGAGCTCAGTGGAAGCCAAGCAGTAGTTAGTGGCAAATGATATGCCAATCAAAAATGATTACTATGAGTGTAACCTGGGATAATGCAGCATCTTATCGGGAAGTGTCAACGTGATAGAAGCCAACTCTTTGTCTTTTAAAGTTAAGCTCTTGTTTGCCCTCAGTTAATTCTATCTCCCCAAGGCTCATTTGAATTGCAGAAAGGATAATCTGCTTGACAGTTTTATACATTTAAACAATCTTGATTATATGGTATTTTACATGTTTTTAAAGCTCTCAGCTCCTACTTTATGTAGGCTTTTAAAGAAGTCTTTACTAAGTACAGAGTAAGGGAAAACGATAGGTAGAATTTGATACTCCAGTGAGTAACATTCTGTGAAACTGGATAGGCTGTGTTCTGATCCCCTTGTGGCCCTGGTGATCATATTTGATCATTGAGGGGGGGTGGGGAGTTGGGCAGGGCATTAGACGTACTCTCAATAGCTTGTCCCAAAACTCCAGTGAGAATACACCAAGTTTCACTGCACTGAGGTCGAGATTTAGAGATAATCTTCTACCCCCCATGACTTCATTTGAATACCTTCTAGATGGATTTTGATTCAGGATCAAAAGTCTTGCTGCAAGAATTTGGAGAATATCTGGGTATTAGCTGTCTTCTGAAAGGGCATGGGTGTGCTCATACACTGTGGGCCATTAAGTGCTAGCCATCTGGTACCAGACATACTGGCTTCAGGTCCTGGACCCACCACAGGTGCATGTGCCCTGACTTTTTGAGAGAGAGACAAAATGTCTCTGGGAAGCTTCACCTCTACACATAAGAGAAAATAATGCTTCCCCTGTAGGGTTAAGATCAAGGTGAAATGTTAGTGAGATGCCGATGGGTACCACTGTAGTTTATAGACTGACTTTTCAGTCAGTTAGTGACATTTGGAAAAGTTACACCAGAATGATCACTTTCTTTTGTTGGTAAATTACTTGATAATCACTACTGGAAAGTCTATTCTTAGCCCTCAAAGACAGAAGTTTTTTTTTTCCTTAATTTTTTTTTAATTTAATAATTTAATTTTTTCTTTATTAATTAGTTTTGTATTCAGCAAATACAGTCAGTTTGGTACCATTATTAGGCTCATCCGTGACCTACCCCCTCCCCTTGGCCCCTCCTTGTTGAGGTATACAGGTCATGCATTGTGGAGTTAGCCCACAGTTATGGGTAAGATAAATGTCTCTGCATATCATGACACAACATGTGGCTCTGACATTCTTTCCGCCCCCTCTTCCGCAGAATTTCCCTGAGCCATGTTGGGTTCATTTTTGGTCTGCTTCAGTGATGAGGTGTTGGGGGCCTCTGAGGCTCTGGCTCTCTGATTTGGTAGGAGTTGATTTTTCTCTGTGTTGATCTGCTACCCCCTTGTGCTGGTATCCAGTTCATCAGGAAAACAGCACCCTTAAGGCATTCAGGAATTGTATTTTGAGGAGATATAAAGCTCTTATCTGTTTCATGAAAGTCACCTGACAATGTTGTGGATGGAAAGGTGTTTTCTTGCGTCTCTCAGAAGCTCTTCGAAAATGGTCCCACAAGTTTACCAGCAGTATTATCTTGTTTTATAGGTGAGGAACTAGGAAGCCTGACAATGTAAGGATGTTGTAAAGAGTTTGTATATAACTCAGCTAGTGGGTGGGATTTGAACCCTTGTCCCTTGATTTATATACCCATGCCCTTTCCAACTACAGCAGGCAACATTTCTGTTTTGAGGAGAAGAACTTCTTTATGGAAGACTGGTTTCATTCCCTGTAGGTAATGGTGTTATTAATAAGCTAATTAAACCATGCTGCCATTTCATGTGGACACTTGAACTCTCTTTCACATGGCAGAGGTGGGCAGTTTGTCACAGGAAAGCCAAAAAGCTCCCAACACAGTATCCCTACCAGGCTGGTAAAATAACTTCCTGTGATGTAAGAGTGTTGAATAAATACTGATTGACAGAGAGCCTGGGTGATGTAACCAAATATAAGTGAGTTAGTTTAATATGGAAACTAACTAGGTAGTACTGAGAGGAGCTTTGACTGGGAGTATTTTTTTTTAAGATTAAAAAAATATTTTAACTATTTATTTGCATGCCGAGAGAGGTGGGGGGAGAGAAAGAGCATGCCATTGCCTCCAGCCACTGCAAATGAATTCCAGATGCATGTGCCATTTTGTACATGTGGCTTAAATGGGTACTGGGGAATCAAACCTGGGTCATTAGGCTTTGAAGGTAAGCACCTTAACTGCTGAAACATTTCTCCAGCCCCTTGAATGGGAGTTTTAATTAGAGAGATGGACTTGATGGGAGAATTGAAGGACAAGCAAAACACAGAGTGACTTAGGATATGTAGAACAACAAGATGCCCTCTAAAATAGAGTAGAAATGAATAAGTAGGAGATGGTGGCTCAGAGTTACCTAACAGTAGTAACAGATGGTACCCACAATGTATTATCAGAGAAATGCAATAGAAGTATACTTCTTGTTCACTTACATAATTCCATTACATAGTGAAGATTTTTCTGGTTGACATTGAGAAGGCTTAAGGCCATCCTTAAGTGCCAACACTCAGCTTGGGTGGAAGGGGAAAGTGTTTTGGACCCAAAGTGAGATTCATATTTTCTGCTCACTTTATACCAGGTAAGAACTAGTTGCATGGCCCTGGCAATACTGAAGGGGCCTGGAGACAATGAGAAACCCTGTACCATGGAAAGAGAAGCTGGACTTTCCTGAAATAATTAGCTATACCTGCCTTAGGTGACAAGCAGATACAGTTGCCAGAATTATTGGGTTCTTTGGGTGCGGGTGGGGGCCTAAAAGAGGAAGTGATGACAAAATTATTCTTATAATTGTGGGTGAAAGGGAAGTTTTGGATGATCAGCCAGAAAATATCTGTTCTCCAAGATATAAAATTGAAGATTTTATCAATATTGGAGGAGATACATGTTTAACAAGCATCTGCCCATGGGGAGAATGACAAATAGCCAAGGAGGGTCTCATGTGTTGACATTGAACATCAGGGTGTGTTGGCACCTGGGGATCTGCTCCAACTGGCTGCAGTTTGGGTAATAATTACCACCTTCTTTCCATACAAAGCAGGAGGCTGGAGCTGGAGAGATGGCTCAATGTTTAAGGATCTTGCCTGCAAAGCCTGACGACCCAGGTTCAATTCCCCAGTATCCACATAAAGCCAGGTGCACAAAGTGGCACATGCATCTGGAGTTCACATGCAATGGCTAGAGGCCCTGGCGTGCCAATTGTCTCTCTATCTGTCCCCTATCTCTCAATATCTGTCTCCTTCTCTTCATCTCTGTCACATAAATAAATAAATAAATAAATAAATAAATAAATAAATACATAAAATTTAAAAAGCAGGAGGCTGTAGGAAAGGTGCTGTTTCAAAAGGGAGACTAAGTTGACGAGTTCTGGAAACAAGGCAGTTTTTAGGAAGATAAAGAAGGTATTAAAATCTGGGAGTGGTGGTGCATGCCTTTAATCCCAGCACTCCAGCACTGGGGAGGCTGGGGTAGGAGTATCGCTGTGAATTCAAGGCCATCCTGAGACTACATAGTGAGTTCCAGGTCAGCCTGGACTAGAGTGAAACCCTACCTGGGGGGGGGGGGGAGGAGAGAGAGGGGAAAAAAAAGAAGGCATTAAAGAAGTTTTCTTGTGAGAAAAGAGGACATACGAGAGTATTTGGGCTTATCAACTATTTATAACCAGTCATCTCTCTTTCTTCTTGCCAGTAGATAAGTCTCTTCAGGCATACTTGGTATAAAATGCACTTTATTGCTTTTCATCAGCTGGTCGTTTATTTATCCATTTATTTTTTAACCTCTCCTGGGAACTTAACCATTACTACTTTCATTTTATGGTTCAGTTTATAG
This sequence comes from Dipus sagitta, assembly GCA_036346955.1. Lineage (NCBI taxonomy): Eukaryota > Metazoa > Chordata > Mammalia > Rodentia > Dipodidae > Dipus > Dipus sagitta. Next base: position 233,727,144 of record CM070770.1, on the reverse strand, counting down.
ACATGCTGAACCTGAATAAAAACTGTAGCTCTCACTTTTTCAGAGAGCTGGATTTTGAGAGGAGCAGGTTGAGGTATATGTGGAAGCCCGAGTATGTGTGAGTGAGAATGGGGGTAATGGCTATGCATATATCCATATGAGTCCAAGCTGAGCTATTTCTAAATGTGCCCTTATGTCTGCTTCCCACTTGCACTTTAGTTTGTAGAATTTTTTTTATTATTATTATTAGTATTATTATTATTATCATCATCATTATTATCAGAGACAGGGTATCAGTATGCAGCCCAGCCTGGCCTGGAACTTACAATCCTCTGGCCTCTGCCTCCTGAGTGTTTGGATTATGAGTGTGAGCCACATGCTTACCTATACAAGTTGTTTTGAAATATATGTCCCCAGATACCTTTGTCCCACTTATAAGTCACTGGTTCCAGACATTTACTCCTCCCAGGACTGGAGTGGAGCCCATGTATTAATATTGACTAGGCAGAGGAAAGCAACGCCACATGCTCACTCTGTGATCAGTGAAAGTACAAAGTCCATGCTTGTTTCACTTGTGAATGTGAAGGGAAACCCACCTGTTTTGCCTTCATAAAGAAAAGTCTTTTGATCTGCCTGTTCCAGAAAGGAAGCTGGGATGACCTTTTTGCCTTTTTTTTTTTTTTTCAAATCTATCTTGTGCCTCATGAAAACAAAGTTGGGAGTTGAGACTCTTCTGTTGAGAGGAAAAATAGAGAGGCTTTCATCATCCCACAAACCAGAAATAAAGATAGGGCCTTTTATTTTTCTTATCATACCTGACAACACCTGTTAAGGTTTGGAGCTCTGACTAAATTGAAGAAGGGAGAATAAATTAATTTTGACTGGCCATCCACTTTGGACCCCAGATTTGGTATGAAAATTTAGTTTCTCATGAATGTGTTACATGGAAGGGAAAGTGAAGGGATATATTTATTTGTGATTATGAAAGTACCGAGCACATCATGAAGAAATTTCCCAGGGCTAGGGGAATTGTACAGTGGGTCAGCTCTCCTGAGAGGGCCTGTAGATCATATAAAAAGCAGAGTCACCTCAGTCTACTGGGGAACAGAGACAGAAGAATCTCTGGTACTCCCTGGTCAATCAGTGCTGACTAAAAAACTGGCAGCTCCAGTCTCAGTTAGAGACTCCTTCTCAGGGAAATAAGAACAAGATGTAGGGAAGGACACCCAAGATTCACTTCTGGCCTCCATGGGTGCTCACAGACTCTAGAGTGTGCACATCTGCATACATGTGCATACAGTATACATTTGCATACCAACCCTCTACAAATTTCCCACATATTGTCAAGTTACTTGATACTAAAATATATTGTGTCCACTCATTTGAAAGCCTTAATTTATTTGATCAGGAACAATGGGAGGAATCACATTACAAGGTCAGCCCTTGGGACTGGGGTCCTCAAAAGCCAGTTGTATCATATTTCTTCTAGTTGGCAGCTTGGCACATGGCCACAGGTGCCTTCTTTCATATGAAGCGTCAGAAAAATTATAGTGGGGTATTGAAACATACTGATCTGTCAACTTCTGGTCTTTGCTGTGAGATTCCAACCAAAGTATTTATCCTCCACTTTGCCCTTCCCAGATATGGACATGACACTGTTACTTGGCTCACAGGGTCAGCTGTCCACTTTACATGGCATATTTAGCACTTACATGTTCTATAGAGTGTGTCTTACATTGTGACTGAAAGACTGAACAAATAGGGCATTTAAATATAGTCAATGGGTGGGACAAATAGGCCAGCCAAATAATGACACAAATACATCTCAACTTATATCTTTGAAGGCTAAACAAGTTTTTAATGTACTGGCATATCAGCACTCAATAAATTGAGCTCATGTAATAAGTATCACACAACAATTCCTGTAGGTGACATTTCCAAATTTAACAGACAACACATTCCTCTCATTTTTTGGGCACATATTTGAGAGCATGTTGAGTCTTCAGTATGAGGGCATGCCTCGTGCAGGAGCCCCAAGCTAGCCAAGGAGAAAGACAAATGAATCACATTCCAAGATGGAAGCACCTGGGTATAGAAAGGAGATGATCATTAGGCAGCCGGAAGAAAGGTACAGAACAAAGCAGCAAAGGATTATGGGAATAGAGGTGATGCGGATGACAAAAAGGGAGAGAGGCCGGGCAGATAAGGTGAATGGATGTTTTCCCCAATGAGGAGAGAGCTTTGTGGTCAGCAGGCTATGCGCTGCCATTATAAGATATTAAGTCTGACAGTGATAGACAGGTGTGAGCAGATTTCCAGACCAGAAGGCCAGCCCTAGTAAGAACGGACTAAGGAAATTAGCCTGTAGCTATGCTATGGCATGGTACTTATTTTTTTTTAAATCACATTTTAGAGGGTCATGCTGAGGAAAGTGATCACAGAATATCTTGAAAAATACACTGTGTACACTTTGATTCGAGCTTTGCTTTAAAGTTTGTATGCATCATAGAGAGGTGGCATGAGGGAAAAGATAGGGAGGAATGCTGAGAGAAAGTACAGATGGGAAGGTTTATGCCAAAATATTAAGTGTTCATATTGGGACGGGGTGAACATGCTTTTCATATTCTCAAGCTTTTCAATAGTTTGTAGCACACTAAAGTATTATTTAAAGATGAAACAAAAGTAACTCCACTTGCAATGCTCAAGATGGATTAGAAGACGAGAAGCTGGACTCTGGGGGTAGGTTAGGATGGGCAATGCAATTAGGAATGAAAGAGCCATCCGGGTGGCACACACCTGTGCACCTCCACACTCAGGAGACTAAGGCCTGGGCTACGTGGTGAGACCCTGTGTCAGCAAACCAAATAGGCAAAAGACAAGATAGAAATGAGGGACGTAGGGGTTGGGGATTTACTTGCTGGAAGAGTGCTTGTTTGCGCAATGAGTACAAGACCCGCAGTTCAGTCCTCAGCACCAGAAAAGGAAGAAAGAAACGAGGGGTGTTTGTGTCATTGACAAGGACTCTGCAGGACGAGAGAGGATGGCACGTGGTTTGGAATGGGACATTTCATAGATAATAATAGGGTGCTTGAGAAGAGCACTCCTAAGGCTGATTAAAAAAAAAAAAATAAAAAGCTTGGTGGGCTTCAGTGAATCTAAGACTTCTGTCATGATGTTCAGGAGTTGGACCTGGTTGCAACCTGGTGTAACAACAGTTATGTAGACTGGTCCATGGTGCTGCTGGTTGATGCATCAGGGAGTGAGTAACCAGAGCCTGTGTTAAGAGCAAACTCGGAGGCTTGCACGGGCCATGGGAACCCTGACCTACTACTTATAAGTAGGAGACTTGCAAAAAGGAAGAGGTTGGAAGTGTCCGAGGAGGAAAGGTAATCCTTGGAGATGGAGATGCTATGAGGATGTAGAAACGGGATTAGGTAATTAAGAGTTCCCGGGAGATTTAATGATAGCAACTCATTACACGCAGGGAGGTGGAGGGAAGCTTCAGGAGTGATGAAACATTGCGGAGCTGGAAAGAAGTGAGCAGACATGAGAGGTGAATTTGAAAGATAGCTAAGTTTTATTCTACTACATTTTCATTGTGTGTTTTGTTGTTTTTGAGACAGGGTCTTATACTATAGCTCAGACTGGTCTGGTACTTGCCAGGCAGCCAGGGCTGGCCTTGAATTCAGGACAACTCTGCCTTAGCATCCCAGGTGCTGAGGCTGTAGGCCTGAGCCATAATGGTTAGACATTGCGTCTTCAAGAGAAATGAGATTTCAACATTGTGATGTACCGCAGGAGGAAACAGTAGAGTGGAGAAAGCTTCAGAGAGTCATGTGAGAAGTGACCTGTTAGGCCAGCTGTAGATGGGGTAAGGTGTAGACCACAGGCAGAGAGCATGTGTTTTCCTGAACAAGGGCAATTCAAGGTGCTGAAAGTCTCCATGCCTGATTGTGTTGCCTGGATGAGAAACAGGACTCTTCAGTGTTGGGGTGATTAACAATTGAGAGGAGTAAATGCCAGTCATGCTCCTGTGGGAGCTACAACTAAGTCACAAGGGATTGCTGAGTACTGGAGAAGCTTTCCTGAGATCAGAAACTTCAGAATAAGGAGACTGAGCCTGTAGAGAGATGCAAATTTTTGGTGTGACCAAGACTTAGTAACTGTGTATGTGCATTTGTTTATGTGTGTACATCATAGTAATTGTGTGTGTGTGTGTCTTAGTAATTGTGTATGTGTGTGTACGTGTGTATGTCTTAGTAATTGTGTGTGTATGTATACTATTCCATGATGGCTCAGTAGTCATTTGTTGAATAATCTAGTTGTAGATTTGCAAACCATTTTTTTTGTTTGCTTCCTGGAATCCAAACAATATATTGTGAAGCTTTGACTCCTTTTTCCTTGTTATACTTAGTGTGATCTTTGCTTTCTTTTTCCACAGTTGGTATTTCCTCTTCCAGCACAAACATTGCAAATTCATACAAGGATGAAACATGAAATCAAAATACTTATTATGAGCCTTCCATGGCTGAAGCATTGCACATTGTCAGTCCTCAGATGAGTCCAGGCCAAAGTGGTCCTTGCTCCTAACTTCCAGTGTGGGGAATGGGACAGTGGGATACAGCCTAGGAAAAGTTGGGTGTCATAAAAGAGAGGGAAAGGAAGAGCTTTGGAGACTCCTAGGAACAGGAGAGCCACTCTAATGACCTGAGCTGCAAGTGTGCTGTGCAGTAGAGGAGGTGGCTTACGCTGACTGTGATGGATGTAAGGACCGTCCACGGCAGGCCATAGTGGGAACCAGAGGTGTGTGGGAATGAGAGAAGAGAACACATTCCACTTCGCAGGAATAACTGAAGTTGAGGGAGTGTGGAATGTATTCAGGAATTAATATTAAAGGCAGTCAATTGGTCTGCTTATCTGAATGTGTTTCTACAGAAACGTAGAGAAAGCTGGCAATAGTGATGCCATATTATGAGCCTTGAGGACAGCTGAGGTCGTTAAAGTCCCTGAAAATGGCTATAATACCATAATCTTGAAGAATTTTCATAAGACTTAATTTTAATGTGACTTATTCTCAGTTTAATGACAGCTAAGAGTCAATAAATTGCATGTACTTTTTTAAACCAGCATTAATGCTAGGCTATACAGAGCATACTGTCAGTGAGTTGTTCTTTTCAGCCTTGAGCCCTGCAAAGTTTTCTTTTTGATTCTTTAATAGAGCTGACAAGACCTTGTGTGAAAGGGAAAGAGATTCAATGTGGGTGAATTTTATTCTTGATACATATCAGAATTGGAGACAGTCAACTCTCTTTTTCCTGCTAGTCAGTCGATCTTTGATTCCAAAAATTGTAGGCTTGTGAGAGTTCTCTTTGCTCCATGAACAAAACTATCAGTTTAAAAGTGCCCCAATATCAACATTTATCAAAGCCAAATTTCTTTGTGAGAAATGGTTTCAAGTATTATTAGAAGTGTCCTCAAATGTCCAGTTAACATTTCATATATTAACATTAACTCTAAAAGCTAGTCTGACATATTCATTTTCATTCTCCTGTTTCCTCTGCATGCTCATCCCTCCCTTACTTCTTCCTCTTTTCCTCTCCTCCTCCCTCCTTCCTTCCCTCGTTTCTCTTGGTTTTAGAGTGATATGGGAGATGTGGAACAATAGCCTACAAATTTGTTGTCATGAAGGCTGAGACCTTTAGTCAGTGTCAGCTTCTTAGTGACGTGTCCTGACAATGTTTCAAACTTAAAGGATGTGAAGATGTAAAACTAGTGACTGGAGGTATTTCTTGCTTGGAACATGTGTTTAATTTTGAATTCTCCTTGCTTTAGAATTATTAAGTCCTGAGGTAAAATTGATCTACATAACCTTATGATACGTCATGTTTCTTAGCAGTGGAAGGTACAAGGAAAGCTTGTTTTTCTCTTAATCAAATAATGTGGGACCAGGCTGGAGGGATGGTTTAGTGGTTAAGGTGCTTGCCTGCAAAGCCAAAGGACCCAGGTTCGGTTCCCCAAGACCCATGTTAGCCAGATACACATGGGGGCGCACACATTTGGAGTTCATTTGCAGTGGCTGGAGGCCCTGGTGAGCCCATTCTCTCTCTGTCCTTCTTTCTCTATCAAATAAATAAATAAATAAATAAAATATTAAAAAATATAAAGTGGGACTTCCTCCCTTCTTTTTTGGGGGCACCTGGGGGGGGGGTAGGACCTTGCACTAGCCCAGGCTGATCTTGAATTCACTGTGTACTCTCAGGGTGGCCTTAAACTCATGGCAATCCTCCTCCTGCCTCCCAAGTGCTGGTATTAAAGGCCACCATGGTTGGCTCCTTTTTTTTTTATTTGTCATCTGTGACTCAACTTCCCTGGGATCCTTTATTAGATCAACATCTAGGTCCTGAAATACTGCTGGACTTCTTCTAGTTCAGTCCCATTCACATTTGTGATTTCATTTGTAACCCTGTTCCCGTGGGTATTGCAAAGACTCTAACATAGAAAACTTTGTCTCTTTTAGACCTTTTCCAACACAGACATTTCCTATGCCCTCAGTCCTAGTGTGTTTAAAATGCACTTATGATCCAGCCCATACCAGAAAGGCTGGTTTTAGGAAGGTCTTCCTGACAGTCCCTCTTGCCCACCTCTCTTAAGTCCTAATCAGGTCCTGAGGAAATGCCCTTAAGAAAATTCCTGAAATCCCACCTTACTCCCCTCTACCTTGCTACTGCCTGAGCTTGTGTTCCAGTGATCTGTTGCACTGTTTTCCTTGCTAGTCTCATTCACCTTCTTCTTTTTCTCCTTCTCCTCCCCATTCATTCATTTGTAAGATTTTCTTACTGCCTTGTTTCTCTACCAGCCTGGCTGCCCACAGACCAAACCACCTTTTGGGTCTGATGTTGTGTTGTCAGACCTGTAGCAAACTTGTTAGCACACAGGTGTGAACTTAGAATGTATGTGTTGTCAGGATGAGGAAATGAAGGGCTGGTAGAATCTAATGTTTGCCATTTTCTGTCTTTAGGATTTGTGTTTACTTAAATGTTTTATGCTGATAGAGGTTCAGGAAACCCTCCTTGAACATTTCCACTGTAAATATGTGTTTATCTGATGACGGTAGTAGTCAATGCTAATTTTACAAAGCAGAGAGCACAGAAAAACAAAAAGGGAACAAAAGTAAATCAATGTTCATAGTTTTGAAGCCTGGGTTTCTGTTATACCATGACCATTTTTCTCTGTCATTCAAACTCTCTCAGAATGATTTAGAATAAAACTGACATACTGAAAACATAAGCCTTTCTAGAATGTTTAGCTTTGATGCAAAAAGGAGAGAGAGAGAGAGAGAGAGAGAGAGAGAGAGAGAGAGAGAGAGGAAGAACTCTAGGAAAATAGCTTGTTTAAAAGAGACTTCTTGGGCTGGAGAGATGGCTTAGTGGTTAAGGCATTTGCCTGCAAAGCCAAAGGACCTCGGTTCAATTCTCTAGGACCCACGTAAGCCAGATGCCCAAGGTGGCGTGTGTGTCTGGAGTTCGTTTTCAGTGGCTGGAGGCCCTGGCATTCATTTTCTCTCTCTTTCTCTGTCTGTCTACCTCTTTCTCTCAAATAAACAAATCACTTAAAAATATTAAAAAAGAGAGAGACTTCTGCACAGTATTGGAGACCATTAGGTTTGGTAAACTTTTGGCTGTATTTAGAATATATCACATTATGATTAGTGTCAAAAGTAGTTTTCTGCTTCAATAGTTACTGTTTTCTAAAACTCCATGCTATTATCTAGACCTTGTGCCAGCTTTCTCAAGGCTAGTTTGAAGATTCCTTGGCCAATATTTGTCACAGAATCACATTGTATACACTGCTAGGTAACAACACGCTTCAGGTTCTCCCACTAGGAATTAAATCTGGTCTTGTATTTTAAAGTTACTCTGTATTTGATTTTTTTGTTTTTGTTTTTTGAGTTAGGGTCTTGCTCTAGCCCAGGCTGACCTGGAATTCACTCTGTAGTCTCAGGGTGGCCTTGAGCTCATGATGATCCTCCTGCCTCTGCCTCCCCAGTGCCGGGATTAAAGGCATGTGCCACCATGCCTGGCTAATTTGTATTTTTTTAAAACTTACTTATTTTAGAGAGAGAAATAGGCAGGGAGAGAAGAAGAGAGAGAGAGAATGGGTGCACCAGGGCTTCCAGTCATTGCAAAGGAACTCCAGATGTGTGTGCCCCCTTGTGCATCTGGCTTATGTGGGTACTGGGAAATCAAACCTGGGTCCTTTGGCTTTGTAGGCAAGCACTTTAACCGCAAAGCCATCTTTCCAGCCCCTAATGTGCATTTTTAAAATTGCCCTGGGGCTGTGGAGATGGCTTAGATGGCCTGCCAAGCCTAAGGACCATGGATTTGATTCCCCAGTACCCATGTAAGTTAGATGCACAAGGTGGTGCATGTATCTAGAGTTTATTTGCAGTCACTGGAGGCCCTGGAACACTCATTCTCTCTTTCTCTCTCTCAAATAAATAAGTGAAATATTTTAAAAGTGCTCCGTCTGGTAGAGAAAGTCTTTTTAACATTGTGCCTAACAGAGATACCTTGGCACACGAGGGTTTCATTTTTGCCCTGATTGCGCAAAGGTCTGTGAACAGTGCTGGAAGGAGCAGATTCCACCCTTGCTGCTTCTCTCTCGGTATGGTATACGTGTGTGTGTTTTCAGTTATGTATTTCAATAGTCAGTTTCACAATCTTTTTAAAGTCATTAAAACATGCCAGCATGCCACTGTGGGTGACAGGCAACCCTCCTGAGGGTGTGGCTTGTCAGCAGGAGTGTATTTTTGGAAGGGAGTGTTTGGTACAGTAGAGAAAGGAGCAGCTTATGGTCAGTGCCAGATGGACGTCCCTCATGGAATCTGTTACTAATCCCAGGGCCCCTATTAGATGGGGTTTATTTTCAATATTAATCTCAATATGAAGGCAGCTGCAGTTCTTAAAAAAATCATACCTTTTACTTATTTTTATTATGGCCAAAGAAATTTATAGGTCGGCTTTACAGATGACTTCTATTTTTCCCCTCAGTTATTAACCAGCACTATAGAATGTGCAATAATTTTTTTCGTATGTGCCATATACATGTTTCCACTAGTCACCATGAGAAAAAGAATTTTTTTTAGGAATAAGAGGAGTCAGTGTCAGCTTCGTAATGTGCCACTTTGCATAGAAATCATTGTAAATAAGGTGCTAACATTTTACTTCAGAACCAAGTAGCTGCCTGTGTTTCTTAAGTGGAATTTCCTTCCTAATATATATCACCATAACTGTGGTATGTAAAGAGGGCTAATAAATTTGTAGATGGTATCGACAGTCTTGAGAGCAAACACAGGCACACCAGTAGCCCTTTGTAACTGCTCTGTGTGTTTTATATCTGTTTTTCCTCCCTTTGGTCACTTTTGCATTGATGACTAATAATTTGCTTCAGTACAGTTGAGTCACTCTGATGGAATCGAATTTGGTTTTTGCTGAAGTTAGAAAAACTTGATACCTGATTTAAGAAGAGGTACTTACAAATCGCTGTATAATCACATCCTTTAAATTCATATAAGGAAATGTTAAGGTAATCTCTAATGCATTTGTGTACAGCAACCAGGACCTCAAGAAGAAAATATCTCACTTCTTTAGAAATGCTTACATTCATGACTATTTGTGTAAAATGATTAAAAAAAAATCTGAGCCAGGAACCAGATTAGCATGGACATCTTCACAGAATCCCAATATTTGTCTACGAGATGAAAGCCCATGGCCTTACTTGGAAGAGATTTTATTTTATGGTGATTAAGAAATCACTAGCTCATACACTAATTAAAGTATAGTTTTATATATGAAGTCTTCCTTTTATAATAAATATAAGATATAAAATCTTAACTCACATATTTTGGAATAGTTGGAGAGCACTGTGATTTCCACCCACCTTTCCTAAGACTGACTTAAAAGTGAGTTTTAAGCCTCCTGTGAGCCCTTCCCAACTAAAAGATTATAGATAGAAGAACATTGCTGGTGAAATACAGAGAAGAAATACACACTATACCATCACCCATCTGGTAAAAAGTTGTTCCTGCAGAATTTGAGTCATCATAAAACCATAGAAAAAAATGTTTATAATCAAGGAATTCTCGCTGTGTGAGCAAAAGTGCCCTGTTACTATGCTGTAAAACACTAGTCCCCAGGTTTCTATGGTCAAGTCACTTGATGCTTATCATTTCTTAGCAAGTGTCTTAGCAAGATGATAGATGGGAATGAATAGACATCCCAAGACCTCAGGCCGTCCGATTGGGTGTAAATGATTGTCTATCATTCCCTGTGATATATGCTTATGACCTTATCACTGATGATTGTTCAGTGAAGGGCTTTGGTTTATCAACTATGATTAAGACTGAGAAATAAACATGCTAAGTCCCTTATAGTACTTCAGGAGGAATTTATAGATTTACTGACCTTAGAAACTTAAGTGTAAACCTTAGAAGAATAATGTAAAACTGTTTGTATGTCTTGCTTTATTCTCAGCAGGAAGAAAAAAAGAGCAGCAGAGTATTTAAATGCATAGGAAGTGCATAGCTGACCATGAACTCATTAATACAGATTTGAAATGCATACCTTGATGGGATCAGTAATCTTGATGAGTAGTGATACCCAAAGTCAGTGCCATGCCATGCCTGTAGGAAGAGTGTAAAAGCAATGGTGCTATAGTACTTACATTTTTAAGATACTTTAATCTTTTATTTATGCTTAATGTATGGCTTGATCTGGGTTTCTTGGTCTCTCTTGTCATGTGGACAAGGTGGTTCTTTGTTGTGGAGGCAGCCCCAGGTATTGGAGACTGTTCAGTAGCACCCTTGGTATCTGCCTTCTGCAGGATAGACACACTCCCTCAGTCTTGATGTTAGGAACTCTCTCTGGGCATCATGCCACTTCCTCTGGGGAACATAATTTCCCCTTGTTGAGAATTTCAGGTCTATGTATTTATATCCTTAGTGTTATCTATATGTTAGCGTGTTTGTTTTAGGCAGCTGAACCCAACTGTGGTTGAAGAGCATTACATCTTCTATTGTAGAGATCAATGAATGGGATAGAAGATGATGTTTGCCTTGGATCTCTACTAGATCATAACTAGAAGGATTGGAAATACGTATATTTACATCATATGTTGGTTGGTAGAGTTTTGTGAATGAACTGAAGAAATTTTGTAATTAGTTAAAAGGTTTTCACTTAAAAATGTTGAGGAACATTTTACTTAGTTTGTTAGGATTTTTACAATATATATTTGAAACTTCATGTTGTAAAATAAGTGCCCTGGAGTCTTACCAAGGGTATTCAGTATAAATATGTCATGTCATTAGAGACCTTAGTTTGTTTTCAGCAGAAAGTCTCGAAGGTCCTTAATCATTTGACTGCAGCAAGAACTACAAAGTCTGACAGTACAAGGAAAATAACTCAGATTTTATCTTATATGACTTTTCCTTTCTATTTTGTTTCAAGGCTTTGGCAAGCCATAATAGCAGTGGTTCACCTGACTTTGATGTGGACTGACTCATACTCATCATTTGATGGAAATGGGAAAATCATAAATGACTTAGTAATGTATCTCTAACCACACTGGAGCATCCAGTTGCAAGTTCCCCAGGGCTGATCCTGAGGCAGGGACATCCTCAGTAGAGGACTTTCTGCGTTCCTGGCTCTGGTGGGCATAGTCTCTGCCCCCAAGGAGTCTAGCAGAGAGACAGACATTGAAATAGATCATTTTAACACAGAGTAGAGTGATGCACAGGTTGCCTCGGAGCTCTCAGGAGAAGAATCCAGTCCAGTCAAGAGTAGGGATGATGGCACCATAAGTACCTTTTCCAAAGAGCTGTTTTCTCATCATCCTTGAAGGTGATGCCTACTGCATGCATCGGTGGAACCACTTATTATTATTAACTAATTCTTACCCTGCACATGAGAGGTGACTTGTTATTCCTCCCAGGCATACTAGACTTGATCACAACCCTTTCTAAATCCAAGAGGCTACTAGTGTTAGAAATTTGCATATAAGTACCACATCTTTTGGACAACACAAAAGGAGTCCGTCTGATTCTGCTAGCAAAACCAGACAAAATAGATCCCTATACCTTTGGGACTAAGGACCATGTTTTGCTGTCACTTGAGTGATTCACACAAAAACTAAAACAGACCGTGCACATTTCTCTTGTATTTTTCTGTCATTGAATAAGAGATGCTAACGTATTTGCCAGACACCATAGAAGATTATCAGAACAGATGTTACTCTCCTCCCCACCCCACTTCTCTTCCTTAAGATAGGGTCTTGTTCTGTAGCCCAGGCTGGGTTTGCACTAGCAGTCCTCCTGTGTCAGCCTACTGAGTAGTGGTGGGAGAGGGTGGTTACAGGTATGCCACCATGCCTGCTAGAGTGTTCCTTTCCTCTCCTCTTCTGGAAATTATACTCTGCAGGTTGTCGTCTGCTGCTGTGGGCAGGAGTTTTTTCCTGTGTTCAGACTTTTTCCCACCTACGGGCATGCACCTGTCCCCTTTCATCTGTGAACAAGTTCAAGCAAGCCTCTCAGTTCAGTCTACACGTGCTGGTGCCCGTGTACATGCTTCTGATGTCTTCTGTGCTGTGAATGCTCTGTCCCATTTCTTGCCCTGCCTACCGTACCCTCTCCTATGGCATTATGCCTCTGTCCAAGCACATTTCTCTACCCATGTGCCACTGTGCTCTCATTTCCTCCTCAAGTCCCTACCCATCCCTTGAGACCTCCCTCAGATGATGCTACTGACTTCAAACCTGTTGACTTTCTAGGGAGAGAACTTTGCATACATCCCTAGGGAAGCCCCTTCCATGTAGAGTTACATATTTTCCCATTAGACTGCTTGCTGGGTGGAATACAAAACTCACACACCTATTACTTTGTCCTTGATGTGTTCAGTCTGTGTGTGTGTGTGCATGCACACACACGTGCATTTGTGTGCTCATGTTCATATTAGTGTGGGTACATGTCCACATATGGGCAAGTGCATGTGGAGGTCAGAGGTTGATGTTGGGTGCCTTCCTCGACATCTCTCCACCTTGATTACAGGAGCAGGATCTCTCCTTGAACCAGGAGCTCTCTGATTTGGCTAACTTAGCTAGCCAGCTTGTTCCCGGGCAAGCGCTGGGATTACACGTGGGCTCCCTCACCACCCAGCATTTATGTGAGTGCTGGGGATTTAAGTACCAGTCCTCAGGCTTGCATAGCAAGCGCTGTATCCACTGAGTCATCTCCCTAGCTCCTCTGTCTTTCATATAATGGACTTCTAATAAATATTTTACAAAGTGTTTGAATGACCTTTATTTTTTCTGATTACTGCATTCCCTCTTCCAAGGCTTCTCATCCTCAGTGGCCCCTTTGTCATGAGACCCTTTGTACTGTCTTGCTTCTCCTTACACAGGCCACTCTGGTCAGATACTGTCCTTTCGTCTCTAGAAATGAGGAAACAAGTCCAGAGAGGTAAGGACACAACTTACCTGTTAATATCCAGCTTAAAGTGGCAGAGCTGGTATTTGAACTGGGTTCTCTCTAGCTCACCCATTGACTCATACATTCACACATGTGCTATACTGAACAGCTTGTCCAATGGCCACAGGAAATATCACTGAACCAAAGGAATCCATTGTTACTGTGGAATCCCATTGAAAAGCCAGCCTGTGATGAGTGACATTGCATCTCCCATGAAACAGAGCCCAGGACAGGTGCATTAGGAGGAGACTTAAGAAAGGCCATGCTTATCATTTTAGCTAGCTGATCTGGAGAAGCCTCTCCAGTGAGGAGACATTAGGCAGAAACCTACCTCAAGTAAGAGGGGTGAGTGTTCCAGGCAAGGAGAGCAGCTAGTATAATGGCCCAGGGAAAGGACTGAGGAGCAATCAGGACAGTGTAGCTGGAGCCAGTTGGCAAGGGCAGCCCTCTTAGGATGTTTTAGAGGGTTTCAGCAGCCAGATTGCGTAAGGACTTGTCACCCTGAAAAGGAATTGCATTTTTTTTCTTTTAAATAGTTTTAGTTATTGGAAAGAGAGAGAGAGAGAGAGAAAGAGGCAGATAGAAGAATGGGCATGCCAGGGCCTCCAGCCACTGCAAACAAATTCCAGACATACACATCACCTTGTGCATCTTTCTTATGTCACTACCGGGGACTCAAACCTGGGTCCTTAGCCTTTGTAGCAAGCGCCTTAACCACTGAGTCATCTCTCCAGGTCAGAAACTGAGTTTTACTCTGAATCCCATAGGAAGCCACTGGAGGTCTGCATTAGTAAGTGTCCCCCTATATTGCAGAGGTCTGTGAAACTGGCAGACTTGGTCTGTTCTGGTTTCTGCAAAGCTTGTTGGCTATTGATGTGATGAAGACTTTGTATGTGTGAGCCCATCACACCTCCTTATCTGCCTCTGAAGAGAAGTAGAAACAGTCCCCAGATACAGTCAGTTGAATGTTGGCAAGGATTGTTGCAGGTCATGGTGGGAGATAAATAATCATTACACAAAAGATGTGCTCCTCAGGCCTGGTGGCACACGCATTTAATCCCAGCCCTCAGGAGGCAGAGGCAGGAGGATTGCTATGAGTTTGAGACCACCAGCCTGGGACTACAGAGTTAGTTCCACGTCAGCCTGGGCTAGAGTAAGGCCCTACCTTGAAAAAAAAAAAAAGATGTACTCACTCACACAGCATATTTATTTGTTGGCTTTTTAATTGATGTGTGTGTAAGGAAACTACTCACCCTTTTCCTGTTTTGTGAATAGTAGTATGCTGGTGAGGCTTGGTGGCCATTCTGAAGACTGCTGTATTTTGGCAGGAAAAAAAAAAAAATCCTTTGGTCCTAGAACTCTTCATCTTTTCTTTTCTGTGGTGTGTGTGTGTGTGTGCGTGTGCATGTGTGTGTGTGTGTGTGTGTGTGTGTGTGTGTGTGTGTGATTTGATATTAAACAAGTCTTTCTTGTCACTTTCAACTCATCCAGATGGTCATACGATTCAGACTCAAATATGTCCAGATCATGAGAATCCAAAGGCCTGTGTGTTTGAGTCGAGTCCATATGTTTGGGCTTCCTCGTTACTTGTGTGGGCCCACAGAACTTGTTAAAAGTCCAACAGTAAAACTTGCGTTTCCCTATCTTATACAGCATGGGGTGTTTCTGGCCTTCCTCCCAGTGATAAGGGGAAGAGAGAGGGATGTGTGGTCACTTCACAAATGATGACGTTTTCTTGTGAGCAAGAACAGTGAGAAGAGAGATTGTAGACACTTGAACTAAACCTTTATTGTTATAAACAAAAGAGCATAAGAGCACGTGCTACAAAAGCACATCCTCTAAGATCACTCCAGATCATTCCGGGTGCTTAGAAAAGTTTATTTAGGGCTGGGAGATGGCTCAGCCACTAAGATGTTTGCCTGCGAAGCCTAACGACCTGGGTTTGATTCTCCAGCAGCATCTAAAGAAGATACACAAAGTGGAGCATACGTCTGGAGTTCATTTGTAGTGGCCAGAGGCCCTTGTGTGCCCATTTTTTCATTCTTTCTCTCCATTCAAATAAATAAAAATAAACCAAAATAGCTATTAAAGCCCCACTGCCTTGAGACTCTGATACAGAAAATCCAGTGTGGGGATCTGGTAATGTGCATCTTGAACCCACCTGGTCATTTTCTGGTCCTTGGCAGTATACTTTGACAAGCACTGATTTAGACTAAATAGCATTACTTAAGAGAATATTTTAAATTAAAAAAAAAATCAGCTATCACACTGGATCCATGATCCTTGCCCCCTTGGACATGGCACTGTTGGTTCTCTTTTCTCTGTAGGTCAGAGTGTACAGTTCACTGCGCTTTTTTATTCAGGCACCCATGGTTCCCATCTCTAACAGCCACCCTACACACCTAAAACTCTCAGCCTTTCCTGCCAAAAGTGAACTGCATTTTTTTTTCTTTCTTTTCACATATGCACTTTGATTTTTAGTGGCTGCAGAGTAATTGCACACATTCTGAAATACGATGTGACATTTTAGTACCCTATGAATGAGCAGGTCAGGGTGATTGGCATGTGTGTCACCTCAGACAGTTATCATTTCTTTGTGTTAGGAACATTTGAAATACTCTCGCTAGTTACTGGGGAATACAATTAATTGTTGTCAACCATAGTTACCCTACTGGACTGTAGCACGTGAGGAGTTAACATCCCCTGCCCAACAGCTTAGTGCCTTTTCAGCAACTAAGTCTTTTCCTAGGTGGGGATCTCTAGGGTTTAGAATAATTTATTAGAATGTATGTTTCACTTCTTTTTTTAAGCAAATTATTTTATTTTATTTTATTTTTATTTTAGAGAAAGAGGGAATTGGCATGGCAGGGCCTCAGCCACTGAAATTCAACTCCAGATGCTTGTGCCACCTAGTGGGCATATGCGGTCTTGCACTTACCTCACCTTTATGCATCTGGCTTACGTGGGATCTGGAGAGTTGAACATGTGTCCTTACTGCTAAGACATTTCTGTAGCTCTGTTTTCAGCTCCTCTTGATTTTTGTCCATAGATGAAGCAGGGGGAGCAACAATGGTGTTGTTTCCTGCCTTTTGATTGTCACTTGAGTTTCAAGAACTTATACTGTGCTCCAATGGACTTGGGGAAAACTCTCTGTGATTGGTCCTTCATACCCTGGAATTCTGGTTCACTCATTCATGTACAAACATCTACTGTTACCCTTCTGTGGAATGGGACCTCTATGTAAAAAATAACTACACCAAAAATTCTCATCCTCACTGAATTTACACTCCAGTGGTTGAGGAAGGACGATAACTGTATTGTTGTATAGGAAGTGTACATGGAAAAAATAGAGTAGGAAAGAGGGACTGAAAATTTTTGATGTAGAGGAGGAGGCTGCATAAAAATTTCATAGGGTAGTCAGTGGGAAAGTGACGTTTGAGACTCAAAAGGAAGGCATGAATTAGTTATGGGTATATTTGGAGGGACAATGGTCCAGGCTGAAGAAACAGCCAGGACAATGGTCCTGAGGTAGGCATGTGTCTGGGGTGTTGAAGGAATAGCAAGGTGGCCAGCAGGATGAAATAGAGTGTGCAAGAAGAATGTCAGCAAGACAGGGCAGAAGCAGCAACCACTTCAAGGGTGTGTGTGTGTGTGTGTGTGTGTGTGTGTGTGTGTGTGTGTCTGCGCGCGCGTGCGCATTTGTCTTCCTTAGCCAATGGGATGTTAGAGGAAAGTTTTATGCAGGGGTGACTAGGGCCTGTGTGTTGAGTATCATGAGTTGAGAGTTTGGTGGAGGAAAGGAGCTTGCTGAGAGGCTCCTGCACCTGTCTTGGAGGTCATGGGTGGCTTAGCCTGGCTGGGTCCATTTGAGGAGGAGGGATGAGCCACAGAATCTTCTGACAGTTTGAGTGGGACAAGAGTAAAAGAGTATATTTAAGAATTAGGCTGGGGATGGAGCTCAGTTGGTAGAAAGCTTGCCTAGTATGCATGAAGTCTAGGTTTGAATCCTAGCACTGTAAAACCAGGCTTAGTGGCAAGGGGATTAGAAGTTCAAGACATCTTGAACTACAAAGTGAGTTCAAGGCCAGCCTAAGATGTATGAGAAGCCTATCTTTAGAAAGGTAGAATGATAGTCTGAGGCACCTGTGCACTGGCACTGAGTGGTTCCCCATTGGAAAATGGTGGAGAAGGCTGGGGGAGAAGAGCTTTTAATTGTGGCCATATGTATGAGATACTTGCTGACATCCAAGTGGAAGAGCTGTTGACAGTTCAATGCATGAGTCCTCACAGCGTCCAGTGCTAAGCAGATGGCATCTGGGAGATTTTAGCTTGTAGAAAGATGTGTATATGTGTATGTCTGTAAGTAGGCATGTGTATGTGATTCTTTGCACATATCTACATACTTTAATACACATAGTTAGCAGTGTGTATACATATGTACAGATATGCAATGCTCTTTGACATGATGCTGATAAACCCTTCCCACATTGAAAAATATAAGTCAAAAGTGTCACAATTTGAATATAGTAAATTGAACATATTTTAAGCTGAAAATACAGTTAAGACATCCAACCTTCCAAACATATAACAGTTTAGCCTAGCAAACCTTGAACATTGTTATGTTTGAATATGAAATGTTCCCCACAGGCTCATGTTTTGCATGCTCAGTCTCCAGCTGGTAGTGCTATTTTGGGAGGGTCTGGGGACTTTAGGAGGTGGGGCCTAGATGAAGGAAGTAGGTCACTGGGGATGAGTACTTCTCCCAGGCTCCTTCTAGTCTCTCTGTTTTCTGGCCAAGATAATGTGAACTGTTTAGCTGTGTCACACCCTCCTCCATAAAACTGAATTATTATCTTAGGTAATTTAGTCACAGTGACAAGAAAGTTTATGCTTACACACATGAGAGAAATCATCCAGTACAAAAACAGTTTAGCTGGGCATGGTGGTGCACGCCTTTAATCCCAACAGTTGGGAGGCAGAGGTGAGAGGATCATAATGAGTTTTAGGCCACCCTGAGACTACATAGTGACTTCCAGGTCAGCCTGGGCTAGAGAGAGACCCTACCTCAAGAAACAAACAACCCCCTACCTCCAAAAAACCAGTTTTCTAGCCAAGTGTTGAATATCATACGTGCACACATAGATGGGGCTGGGCATTTTGTAGATATGATGGGAGGAAAAACTAGATAGTGTAGCACATTGCAGAGTCTCACTCACTTCCCTCCCCATCTGTGCTCCTGGCCACTGCCTGACACTGCAGGAGCATCTTCTACCACCAGGCCAGAGAAAAGATCAACATTCAGAACTCCATACAGTTTCCATTGAGGTCCCATCATCATGAGTCAAACCACTGTAAACTGAGGACCATCCGTTTGTAGTTTTTCATTTCCAGATTACCTGTGGGCCCCTCACCTTTCAGGTCTTCACTCTGCCAGTTCATTCTTCCTTTCCTTATAGACTACTTCAGCTCTGCACATGGTATGCAGCAGTACTGCATCATTTGCCATGGTGGCCTTGTTTCCGCCCCTTTGGGCCTTGCATCTTGAAAGGAATTACCACACCAAAATGGGAACAACGACATGCCTTCTCCACCCATTCTTTTCCAGGGGCTTAGCTAGCAGAGCCCTGAATAGTGGGTGGACTTTGCTGCCTTCTCCATCACATGACAGGGCCTGGCACACTTGATCCATAATGACACAGTTTGTTTGTATAAGTAACTTGACAGCTGTCTAGGGTGAGGCATCCAATCAGATGGTGTCTGCTAACAAACATAATGGGAAAGCAGAGAGAATTTGTGCCATTTAGCTGTTTGAGGTCCTGTTGCTGATGCTTTCTTAGAAGTCTACATAGTTCTTCAAATGGCTGTCCTCATCATTTCACTGCACACGATGCTCTGTGGACTGCCCAAGCTGAAGTATATGTCTTGTGACTACAGATGGGGTTTTGTCTCTGCTGTGCTATTTTCTTCCAAGCCTTTTTCTGGGCGAGCCAGACTTAACAATCTGCATTAATTTACTTTGGCACTTCACACGGTCAGACTACGAGCATGATGATAGTCGTTAATACATCTCTCCTTGTTAATTGATGTCCTTCATAAATGGTATTTGCTGAAGCTGTAATAACTCATCAGACAGCTAAAGCAAATGTACCTCCAAGCACAATGGAGATGTTCACTTATGAAACTATTAAGAGACACAAGTCCTACATGCACAGTAATTTGATTCTGTTTATGGTGGTATCATTGGGGATGATATCTTTGGGGATCTATTGTAGCCTATCAGAATGGAAAAGGACCTGTCACTACTAGTGCCCCCCTAAAGGTCAAGTGCTCTGCCTTGTGGTGGCCATTGCCCCCTGTCGATGGGCCTGTTGCCACATTTGCAGTGGCTGCTTCACTGGGTGATGTTCTCTTTTGCCCTTTGAGGCATTAACTGCTTCACCTTATCCATCTAGTTTATTTAGATTATTTTGCTTTGACTTTTGAAATTGCTTCGAAGACTGCTATATAACCAATTTGAGGGAGATCTTTGAAGAAATGTCAGTGGAGTTTATCATCTCAAACATTTGGAAATTGGCTGGATGATATAGACATTTTTAGTTGATTTATAAAAAGTGTACATTTTGCCACCATGTAAAAATTAGGTTATTAGCTTTTGTAAAAGGGAGTAATGGGGACAAAAGAATATTGTCAATAGGCGATTTCAAACTTTTTCCAAAGTTTGTGGACATTGTGGAAGTTATTCATAGGGTAATTTTTCTTCTTGGTTTATGTATTGCCTCCCATTAAAAGTAATAATATCTTGATGGCTGGGGAGATGGTTTAGCAGTTAAGGCACTTGCCTGCAAAGCCAAAGGACCTAGGTTCAATTCCCCAGGACCCATGTAAGCCATGGCACAAGGTGGCACCACATGCGTCTGGAGTATGTTTGCAGTAGCTGGAGGCCCTGGCGTGCTCTCTCTTTCTCTCTTTGCTTCTTTCTCTCAAATAAATAAATAAAATAAAAGTATTTTTTAAAAGTGATTATATCTTGGGCTGGAGCAATGGCTTAGCAGTTAATGCACTTGCCTGCAAAGCCAAAGGACCCAGGTTTAATTCCCCAGGTCCCACATAAGCCAGATGCACAAGGTGGCCCATGCAGCTGAAGTTTGTTTGCAGTGGCTAGAGCCCTAGTGCA
This sequence comes from Dipus sagitta, assembly GCA_036346955.1. NCBI lineage: Eukaryota > Metazoa > Chordata > Mammalia > Rodentia > Dipodidae > Dipus > Dipus sagitta. Next base: position 233,706,472 of record CM070770.1, on the reverse strand, counting down.
CTCATTCCCCTTCTCTTAAATAAATAAATACAAATAAAATATATAAAAATAATATATTCACAGGACCCTCACCACCTTTGTCACTGCTGTGTCTCCTGTGTCTAGCTAGCACACAGTGCCTTCAACATAAATGCCACGTGTCTCTAGAATGAACAAATTGTGATACTTCTCAAGACTTTAAACCCATAGGAGGCATTGTGACTTGTTGAAAAGTCTTTCCCAGGCACTCTGGACTGTGGAACCCTTTTGAAGATCATTATAGTAGACATGGGGCTCTTAAAAGACCCTGTGGGGCATTCAAACTTGGAGTAAATGGATGACAGTCAAGTTTTAAAGTTGACTAGATCTCCAAGTGAAAAAGTCAGCTTTTTGTGGGTCTTGGCTTGTGAAGGCTGTAGAGCCTGAGGCTGGAGGGATGCCCTCTGGCCATGTTTGACTCTGTCTTCAGCCTTCCGATCTGCATAATAGGGGTGATAGTAAAGCTATCTTGCTGGTGGTTGCAGAGAATAGATTATGTTTAAGTCCCACTTTGAAAAATTTAGTGCAGTCATGTCTGGAGAATACTTCCATGGGTTAATGATTGCTGAGATGTGCGATAAATGACCACGTGTAGCAAGAACTTGGGCTTACATGAGGTCAGCCTTCTCTACCTGTTCAGCAATACTGGGGTGTTTCTGATATGCCAGGTATTGGTAGCTCAGGGCTTGGCTGCGGTAGCTCAGCTAAGGCCCCTTCCTCCTGGACCTAGAGGAATGTCACTGCCTCCTAGAACAGAAATTTAATTGTACACAATTCACTTAAGGTTGTTGTGAGGTCATTATGTTAGCAGTCTTCCTCAAAGGATCACTTTTTCTCTCAGCATCAGATGCTAATACCAAGCAAGTGCAGCAGGGTTCATAGGTCTCGTTTTAAGATGAAATAAGTAGCTGCCCATACCAGTAATCCCAGCACCGAGGAGGCTGAGGCAGGTGCACTGTGAGTGTGGCCTGAGGTTAGTCTGGACTACTGGCAAGACACTATCACTAGCAAAACAAGCAAAAAAAAGAAAGAAAATGAAGCTAGTGTATGTACTCAAGTGGAAAGTGCCTTCCCAACTAGTCTAGCCACTAGACTGGCTAGAGACAGCAAATAAATAATAACACTGCACCCAATTAAATTTGGGTCTCAGATAAAGACTGCATTTGTAGTGTAAGTATATCCCACACAGTGCATGGGATATACTTAGACATTTTTAGGTTGCTTATTTGAATGTCAAATTTAACTGGGCACCCTGTATTTTGCCTGACTGCCCTACCCACCCAGCCTAGGGTGGCAGTTCCGATGCAGGAGAAAGACAATGACCTCCCAGCAGTCAACATCTGAAACCACCTTTGAACAAGGGGTAACATACCCCAGGTAGACTAGAAACCTTTGCTTCTGTTTGAAATGATTTATAACTGTTCCCTTCTGATTGCCAAGTGTTTCCAAATTAAAAGCCATTAATTAAGGCCTGTGCAGATACAGGAGATGCGCAAGGAGTGCTTTGTCATGGCAGTGAGGTCCTCCAGGTGAGAGCTTTTCAAATTACGTGGACCGCTGGAGCCACCTGCTTGACTAGACTCAGCCCGTGCACGTCAGCTCCTCGCCGTGGTGCCAACATTGTTACTGATTTTTCTCATTTCTCCAGGGCAAATACTAATTAATGGATACAATTCACAGCTGATTAGCTGTAGTTTCTTCAGTAATTACATTCGCATACTAACTGTTCAGAAGAGGATTTCTAACCCAGTTCTTATTTCACTCTGAGCTTAATTTGTTTTTTTTTTTTGAATTGTTTAGGCCCTTAGTTTAATAGCCATTTTATTTTTCTTTGTTGTTTTAGGTGCTATTAGATAATAAGTGAGTTTAATCTTAAAAAAATACTCTCTGATAATGAGCTCTTTGCCTTAAATAGATTTCTAATTCCCCAACAAAACCGACATTTAAATAACGTTAAAGTGATACTGGCTGTCAGGCAGTTTGAGGGGATAGGATTGGAACACAGAATGCACATACACTATATTGAATTATATGCCTGAGATTTTAATTCTAACATCATAAATTCACTCAAACTTGCACAGCAGTAGACTTACATATTTTTTCTTTTCTTGCATATTTTAACACTAGAAAATTGGAGGAAATGAGTCTTTCTATGCATATGTGTGCACCCATGCACATTTTTGCTATCCTATGCCTGCAGACAATACAGGTGAGGGTGATCTTTAATGACTAATGAATATACCATTCCGAAATCCTTGTGAACGTCAGCACCAAACAAGGCTTTCTAATGGTTCCCTGTATGTTGAGGCTGAGGATTTGCTTATGTGACCAAAACAGCACTCTGGGGTGGTTGGAGTTCTTCCTATAAATCCTGCTTAGTTCTTGGATCCCTGACACGATAGAGTGTAACATATCAATCCTGCTTCCTACAGGTTCAGACTTGGGCTGAGAACACCCTAGAAACAAATGGCTGTCAGTGTATTGAAAGGATTATGTGGGTTTCCATATCTAGGTATCTGTGTCTTTCTATTTATTTCTTATATCAATCTGTATATGTATCTGAGTATCTGACTGTGTACCAATTTCTATCTCTGTCTGTCCATCCATCTATCCAACTGTCCATCAACCTATCTCTTGAGAAAATTATACCTTTTACTTTAAGTAATTGCTAGCTTTATTTATAATAGAGAATAACTATAATACATCTCACCCCTTGGAGACCAAACCTGTGTTTTATTTGATGCATTAAAAGAAAGGAATAATACACATAATAAAAAGGACATTCTTTTCCCATTTAAGCATCATGAAAATTACACAGTTCTAGATAATTATGCCCACAGAGCCTGCCCGTATTACCAGACTGATAACTGAATAGTTGAAGCAACAAAATGTGCCTACCATTTAAAACCTGAAAACACATTTCTGCTCAAATCCAAGTTTTACATTTTGATAACAGGTCCCTAGAAGTAAAGAGCTTATGTCTGAAATGCTGATACAGTCTTATTTGTGATAATATGAATGGGCTATTGTGTTAGGGAATGAAAAATTGCTGTGTTCATAGAATCCTGCTTATTTTTTAAACCTCTTTGCACTTAATGTTACATTGAGAGATTAAATATCACTGCTTTCAGCAGCTCTGATGGGTCTGGATATGGGCATAAGCTCTGTGTGGAGCTTTAAAAAATATTCTGTAGTCTTATTTATTTATAATCGTGCCACACCCCATTCACCAGAAAATAGAATTTGAGTCCTGGGAATTGAGTTTTATTCCCTTTAATTCACATTTTTAACCTACCCACACTTGCAACATCTGTTCTTGAAAAGAAAGGTATAAAATCCCACCATGCCTTTTCAAATATGTCAAGACGATTTTCTTGGAAACTCCTTTTCTTCTGACCTTTGACAAATACCAGTTCAATAAACAGCACACACTAGTGACCTGTCGGCCAAATGTTTGTAATTGTCTCCCTTCACTATTAGTCTTGGAGAGAAACAAAACTATTTTCTAGAATGATCACGTTAGCTTAACACTGTGCTTTATTTTCTGAGGGAACTAGTTGATGGTAGACGCGTGCTTGGAAACCCGGCATCTTTCAGATTTGATCCACAAACCCACCCTTTCAGCAATAGTAAACAACCAGATTTTCTTATTATGCCCTACATTAACATAAAACAATGTTTTCTTTCAGTTCGGAAATAATAACTACATGAACATGGCTGAGGCAAACAACGCCTTCTTTGCTGCCAGCGAGGTAGGTGTCTGTCTCACCATGTTTTCTGTGTTGTGTAGATAATTTAATAGGCTTGAAGGGGAAAGCAAAGTATCGAATTTATCTTTTTCTCCCGTGGCACAAGGTAACGACTTTGGAGGAGAAATGAGAAAAGCCTATTGGAAAAGAAAATAACCTGACAAGACTTTATCACTTGTCCATAGGCTGTCGTTAACATTCATAACTTCAAGCAAATCTCTTGATGGAAAAAAAATATACATGCAAACAAAAATAAATATGTAAGAGAATTGTGTTAAAAATGCATGCACTCAGGAGTTGGGGAGATGGCTAAGCGGGAAAGAGTACTTCCTGTGCGAGCATGAGAACCTGAGACCTTAGATCGATTCTCCAGCACCCTCCTAAACAGCTGGGAATGGTCACAAAAGCCTGTAAGCCCAGTTCTGTGGGGAGCAGAGACCAGGGAACTGCTGGGGCTCATGAAAACTGCAACTTCTGGTTCAAAGAAAAGACTGTTTCAAGGAAGCAAGTGGATGAACAATGGAGTGGACACCCAATATTCTCCTAATGCCTCTGCACGTGAAGTGTGCCATCTGTCCACACATGTATGTACCACACGTACTACACATGATTTACACACACATACACATTGCATACACTCAGTATACTTGTATCTAAGCAGATAAGTGATTAGCTTGGAACCTAGGTTATAAGTGACTCAATAAAAAAGTATTTTAATCCTCATAGCTCTAGGAATAAGCTGGTTTAGTGTTATGGTTTGGAGAACTCTGGCACACAATATTACAGTTTTTTGGGGTGGGGTAAAATGAGAATTTTGTTGTTAGATTTCCACAATCTAGCACAGTGCCTTATAATAGTAAATGCTCAATAAAGATTTATTGAATGAACAAATAAATGAATGAACATGGTCTAAAATCTGCTCATAGTCAAAAACTGTGTATGGAAGGTATATACAGTGTTGTATTGGCTTTTGGGTTTGTGTTAGTTTACAGTATACATGTGACAAACACTTATTGCTATTTTTACTATATTTCTTATTATTGACTTTGGACTGTCGTCTGATCTCATTCACATGCCTTCCAGGAAAAAAAAAAAAAACAAAAAAACTTGAAAACCTTGTTTTGAACAAGAAAATAGTTTCCTAAAAACAGTAGAGCATGTGAGATTTAACATTTTCAAATAAGAACAAACAGAAGTATGAAATTGGTCCAAAATGGAACATTTCCTCTTGTGGCTCTTGTAATAAAAAGTCTTCATTTTCCAAATACATTCAAATATCAAAGACTGAACTAGCTTGACCCCAGAGAATGAACATAATAATGGCTTCTCAAATGATCTCAGTACAGGGTAGCAAGTGATAAGAAATTAATGTTGAAAAATTATTAGATGACGTGGAGACTCCAGAATTAAGGGTCTTTGTAGATTCATCATTTTCACCGTGACCATCGTCTTTCTAATACAGAAGACAGCTCAGATTCCAGAATACCGTTTGGCACAGGCTGCTGTGCTGTTTGTGGTAATAAACACAAACCCCATCTGTAAGGACAACATGATGTTTCATTCGGCAGGATTTCTCCCCCCAACATTTGAATCAAACATTGATGAAAGCTCTGCTGCCAGCAGCTGTTCAGAAACAATTTAATTCCAGCTGTGATAATTCACCGTGTCAGACATTGGCTGTTATATGTTGATACAACAGTTCTCCAGTTTTGCATTTTTATCAAAAGGAACAAATGTTTTGAACATTTCAGTACAGATGGTATTTAACCATGCACACACTACTTTAACATGTACAAGGTAAACACTGAAAAGTCAATATCTGTAAAGAAAAAAACCACACATACACATAAACTCCGAATGACACATCTGATAGAGGTCATCTGGCGTAAACACACGTCAATTGTTAATGCCATATGTGGTCCTTTTAATCATCTCAGATAGCCAGTGTTTTGGATAGAGGGTGCTTAAATTTATGTTACCTCTCTTTTTCTTCCTCTGAGGAAGATTTCACTTTATACTTAATATTTTACCTCTCTTTAAAGGTAGTTAAGATTTTAGTATTTCCTTGGTTACACATCAGAACGTTATTTCAGTGTGTTGTTTTATTGGGTCACATTATAGTTAAACACAAAATTCTAACTTAAAATTAATTTGTCTTTTAAAAAGTTACACCACAGGGACATATAATATACCAGACGTCTCTCTATTCCTTAACAAAAATAAAAAGGAAATGTCTTTAGTTTCTACCTCCTGGCATGAGACATGCTTTATGTTAGAATTTAAGAGGTAATCTTATGGAAGGATTTCACTGTACATCTTTTCTATCAAAAAATAAAACCTGAGTAAATGTTAATATACGGTATTATAGCATGTGCCTAATTTCCCAATCACTACATTAAAAGTAAATTTATCTGGTATTTTAACATTTTAATGAGTGCAAACTAATTCAGGAAGATTTTGGGTTTGCATACTGTAAAGTCTAAATTGTGCCTGAAACCAATTCCCATCACATAGATATTGTCCTGCAAATAATACTACAGGGACCAGGATCACTCTAGGTTTGAAATTCACACATTAGCTTTATGTTTTCTATCTGTGTCATGATTACCCTGACCATTTTTAAAGTACTTTAAATATTTATTGAAATAATATTTCAAGTGTTAATTACAGTGGTAATGAAAACAGCCAAATGCCACATATCAAGAATGAGTGTTTATCCGTATTGTTAATGTGATATGTTAGATTTCATTAAGCAGTAATGGGGTAGCAAATGAGTCACAAATTACAGTTGCATCTGTTACTAGACCACATTAGTGCCAAAATAACAGCAAACGCAGCCATAGGGTTATGTTCATTAGCCAACCACGTTTGTGGCCAATTCATCCCTTTGTTGCTGAAAACTCAGGTTACTGCAGTGAGAAATTGACATTTTTTTTTTCCAGAGGGGGGGATGTTAATGTGAGAATATACACATCAGATTATCAGATACTTGATTCTGCCTTTCAAATATTTTCCTAAGCATCAATGTTTCATGCTGATTGACTCTCAAGGTGACCAGCTGTGTGCCATAGATCCCTATAGCTTGTGGTCTCTTTATCTCTGGTGACACCCACATCATATTTGTCAGGTTCAACATGCAAGAAATATTTTTCCTCCATCCCCCAACACACACATACCTTGAGCTTGTTTATCTTTTCTTTTATGTGGTTATTATCTGGTATCATAATTGATAATTTGAAAATGATGATTTTCAGATCTTAATTAGATCTCTTTACGGATAATAGCAGACTCCAATTATCTCATACCAGTTCATTCTTTCAAATACTATTAATAATAAATGAACTACATCTGTGACCCTCTGAGCTAGGAATAAAAAAGAGCCGAGTGGTACCCAGCCCTTTCACCTCACCAAAATATATATGTATACATAACAGTCATCTTGGATGTTGGCATTTCTTCTCTCACCTCATAATCCATGTTCACTAAAAAAGTACTTTATAGAGTTGAAACCCAAGGCAACCCTGAGGCGCATCCAAGACCTTCCTGTGAAACACACACAGCCTGTGAGAGTCTTAGGAATAGTGAAGAAAAACAGCATTAAGATTTGTGTAGGTTTTGAGATACACTTGTCCATGTAAGTGAGCAGGCCACTTGAATGTAGTTTAGTGTATCTGTGTAGCTGTTTTCTCTAGGTAGTCTTCAGAAGCTGATAGAAATGTTCTAATAAACACATACTAAAATGTTCATGTAACAGAAAATAAACCTTCTTATAGTTTAAATAAAGGCACCAGTACCTTTTAATATGAGCTACAATGATCCTTACATAAAATGTTGCATGACACACAGTAATGATTTCCATAGGTGCATTCATTACACTTGGGGTTATGCCAATAAGCAAATTAAAAAAAGAAAAAGAAAAACCACAAATTTAATATGACTTGTTTTTATAGGTTGCGGCAGAAAGTAAACATGTGTAATGTTCACTTCTGGATTAATGTTGTGTGTGTGTGCTGCGGAATCGTCAGCATTTTATGAAGCATGTGGAACGCGTAAGCGGTTCGAGCTGTTTTGCTAACATATCAATAAAGTGGCGATTTGTTATATCGCCAAATCTAATGTCGCGGATGCTCCAGCTAACAACAAAGACAGATGTTGCTAATTAAGTGTGCATTAAAAAACTGTTAATAGTGATACTCCATTAAAACCATATGATAATGAGACTTAAATCTTTAATCGGAATGATCAGCAAAACTTTATAAATGGAAATCTGTGTCTAAGATGTTTTCATCTGAGAAATAAGTATTTGGATATGTAGTGTTTCCATGTCAAGTCTTCTAACCTGCAAGGAGGAATGAAATACAGTAACTGAATGTGAGACTATCTATGCTTTCCTTCCTTTTAGCAGACATTCCATACGCCCAGCCTGGGGGATGAAGAATTTGAGATTCCACCGATCACGCCTCCTCCTGAGTCTGACCCCACCCTGGGCATGCCAGACGTACTGCTACCCTTTCAAGCCCTCAGTGACCCATTGCCTTCCCAGGGAAGTGAATTCACACCTCAGTTTCCCCCTCAAAGCCTGGATCTTCCCTCCATTACAATCTCGAGAAATCTGGTGGAACAAGACGGAGTGCTTCATGGCAGTGGGCTGCATATGGTAGGCACCACATTCATAGTTCATGAGTACCCTTTTCATCTTTCACACTCACATGGTAATGAATGAGGGGTCATGTTCTGAAGTATGCTCTGGCTTGTCTACTGGTGGACTAGTCCTACTGCCCTGTAAATGCAGGTGCCATACTGGATTAGTACTTGGTATGGAGTTGAGTAACAGGCATACAAAAGGATGACCAAGACCCTTCCAACAGGAAATGATCTTTAAGAAGTATGAGTAATTGCTCTGAAAGTAACAATCTTCCCTTGCCTTTGGTCTCCACAGAGGTATACTTGAGTGGAAGGTTTACCGTGGTAAGGTTTTAGAATTGGAAGCCCTGTTTAGGTCTTTTGAACTGATTGGATTATAGCATCATGTCTATAATACATGGTTTGCCCCAACCTCAAATGGAATATCAAACTGTGATACAGAGAAAAGGGGGAAAAGCAATTGCTTTTGACCAGCAGAGGGAAATATAGACTGGATTATTATGTGAAATACAACTAATTGTATTATTTATTGCCCTAAGTATCACATAAGGCTCTCTAGAGAGCAAAGATCACTAATGCAATAATTTGTGTTCTGTTTTTCTTAGTGTGCAATTATAGTCAGCAATATGAAAAAGTATTTTAAACTCTTCTGCTAGGATTATCCTCCCCCAGTACAGTATATAATGCATATTTTGTATCTATATAGGGGAGGTACTAAACAGACATTTAAAAACAAGATTAATAGTTTATGGGGTTTTTTATAAACCCTGATAAATGAAGCAGATGTGTTGGTATAACAACAACAACAACAACAAAACAAATCTTATTGCGTGTTTACATATTTTTCAACACATGAGGACCATGCCAGTGATGTTTATCAGTTTCATTTTTAATTCCCCAGATAACAAAGTATGATTGCAAAATATGTAGTGGATTAGTGGTGCAGAGAGCCGGTGTGCACACTGAAACACAAGAGCGCCTTCCCAACAGGACTGCTGCAGTATCATTTTCTTTGCTGTGATCTTTTATGTTTGAGCTGAATATGAGGGTTTTTATTTTTACTTTTTAGTGTGTGGGGGGTTGGGGGGGGGCAGTAAAGAATGCAGTGAACAGCCGGGAAATGGTCATTAAGTATTTATAAACATTTCTTGACATCACGAATAATTGTTTCCTGTGAACTTTCTTACATTTTTATCCCTTTGACACTGGACTGGAGGGTTCTATCTTTCTCTACAGACAGGCTTCTAATATGCCTCACAAATGATAAAAAAAAAAATCGAAAGGGTGTTTAGTTACCAAGGGAGTTTGCCAGGGTTCGCCTTGATTCATAGATGCTCAGTCAGGCTCATTCAAGTTGCAGAAATAGTTAAAAGACCATATAATGTATGCTAAAATGTGTACTTTATTAAATTGGTAAATATTTATTAATAACATAAGAATCTGCCTTTAAATTAAACATCTGATGAATTACCTTGCCTTAAAGCTATAAAACTGTTATTACTGCTATAAAAAAGTGTAAAGGAGGCATTTTGACTATGAAATTTCATTTCATGGTCAATTGAATTTACTATATTGGAAAGAACTAAAGATGGAATCATAAAATAATTATGATATTCACATACACTTAAAGAACAATGCTTTCCCGGGCTGGCGTTAGGAGGGAGGACTCAATTTTTAATGCTCCTTTTGTAATGTATGGCTAATCACTAACGCGGTTGAATTATTTCATCGATTTTTGAAAGTATAGGTACTTTAGCTAAGTGCGGGCTCTCGTCATGGTGTTTACGTGGACCTCAGCCCATTTATAACTGCCGATCTCAAGTTTTGTTGAACCTGAGTGCTATTTATTTTGGCTTGAAACAAACTAATCTTGTTGGAAATTCTAGTTGAATTTCACCTTGAAGAAATGTCATGGGATTTTAAATCACAAATGTTGGAAAAAATAAAATGTACTGGGACAGAATTATGATGAATACAACATGTCCCTGGCTTTGTTCTATGGGCTACTGACACATTCACCTGTAAACCTGAATTCAGAATTGCCAAAGGCATGGTTAAAAATAGGTTATGTCAAGGTTCTTCTATATCTCCCTCTGGGTCCTGAGTTGGCTAGCTACATCATAATACTCCATGGAAGCCTCCTCTGAGATTTCCCACAGGAAGGTCAACAGAAAAATAATAAATAATATTTTATGCATCATGCACCTAGCTTCTGGTACATGTGGAATATTTCATATCTTATGTAAGTATGAAGTTTTATTATTCAAATGAATATGGCTGTCTGTTAAGGGTTGCTACAGTGAATTAAGACTATCATAAGAAGAAAAGCCAGTTTGTTTGTATAGTGTGCAACCAGCTTTTCTTCTCCCCCAGAGTTTCTTAGGTTTTCCTTTAGAAAGACTGACAGTTTGTCATGTTACTGATTAGCCGTATTATTGTTGACAACACACACAACATGTTTATCTCTCTTAAATTTATGCCATGATATTTAAAACCAGAAAGCAGGAACAAAAAAAAGGGAGGGTAAAAGAGTCCAGTGATTAGCATTCATGTTTCAGAATATGCAAATGCCACCCTAGTATTCAAAAGTGAATGGCTGAAAATTGAATGTCCATGCGTTTGTGGCTTCAAAGAACAATTTTGATTTGCTTGTCATGGGCAGGAATGTTTTAAAACAGGATGGGGTTGGCAAGTCAAAATCAACAGTAGGTTTCGCTTAAAAATGTGTTACTTCTAAGCATTATTGTCAGTTCAGATGATCATCTGGAAATTATTTTAATCTACAAAAGATGGCAATTCTGAACATCCACAATGTGAGCTCTGAAGGTTTTTTTTTTAAACACCTCTCTATAATCTGCCCGGCCCGCTGAGTAGCACTGACATCAGTAGTACATCAATTTCAGAAAGTGGATTATTTTTACTAGACAGCTATTGTGACATATTGGGTCAGTCATAAATGAAAGATATTCATGCAAGCATGCAATACTTGTAATGAAGTCTCACTCTGACCTTCTGTATGATTGATTCTGTAATTTAGTTTTCTCAGGCAGTGCCTGAAATGAAATGAAATCATGTTGAACAAGTTTTGAATACCCACAGTGCACCAGGAGAAGAAAAATCTGCAGCCCCAGAGGCTTGAGAGAGAGCAGATGAACGATTTATCTCTATGCTATTATAGCCTTTGCCAGCATTCAACATTTCTTTTTTTTTTCTTATTTGGCTTAAGTACTTAATTCTGCAGGTAGCTGTAAATGGGAAAATAAAATGCTGTTCAGATTTAAAATGACAGGACAGGAGTATGTGCAAGGGACTGATAAAATATCTTGAATAGAACTGACCTTTCATGTTGCTGAAAGTTACTGGGGGATTCATCCTCATAATTACCATATAGATTATTTTTATTTCTTTCCTGCAATGAAACATTTCAGAGAGCAGCAGTACTGATTGAATGAAAATTGAACTTGTTAACATTCTTTTCAGCTCAGCCTGTTGTACATAACAGAAGGTTAGCTTTGATGAATTTCAAAATTCTCTTTGATATCTAAGAAACAGACAGTAAAATAATTGTCTCTAGTCTGATAGTTTGTATGCCCCCCAAAAGAGAATTTATAAAACACACTGATAATTCACACTCGTTTTCTTCCTGCATTATGTTTAGCATGTAGGGGACCTACCCATTCAGTTCTGGGTTTAATTGTGATAGCACGTTTATAGAAAATGCTGTGTTGCTGCTGTCATAATATCAAAGGTTGTATTGGAAAATTGAAAAAGATGCATGGAAAGGAAACATATTTGTGTATGGAAGAATCTGAATCTGTTAAGACTAGAGGGAAAAAAATCCTCTGGAAAAATACTCAGACATAAAAGAAAAGTCTAAGCTCTTCACATGTTCCTAAGACTCTTAAGCCATAATATAGATCAATACCATTTATGGTCCGAGAAATGAGACTTTATCAAGATAATGCATCTACAATTACCAAGCTGCTTTTGTAAGTTTTTATAATTTTTATAAGACAGGCATGGTTCTAATTTTGAAGACGAATTATTTTTTGTCTTTAGTAAATAATTTTCATGCTCTTATACTTTTAAAAAAACTCACATTTAAAAAAAATGTAGCCCACTTTCAATGAATACATTGTTTTTAGCAATGTTGCTTAATGTGTTACAGATAAAACAGTTATTTCATGGGTCATTAAGGTGTTTAATGCGTGGAACGTTCTATTAAAACAAGCCCTTATTATTATTATGAACGTGTTCATTTCCATTGTCAACAGAGGCTGTGCAGCTAAGTGCCACAGCATGGCTACTGCTTAGCCAGGGAGGGACCAGCAATTTCTCATACAGATTGTGTGATGGTTTCACTCGTGTATTTTGAGGCCAGTCATTGTTAAAACCATTTACTGTCAGTTAACAATGGAAAAGGAGCCAAAACCACACTTGTAGTGGAAAAGGCCCTAATTGTCTGAACTGTAAAACTGAAGTCACAATTGACCTTAGCTAATATTTTCTGAGTACCTACTAAGTGCTGTGGACTGTCTTAAGAACTAGACATGGATCATACTATTTAGGTTGCTTTCTTGATGACTGAGGCCTCTTCATGTGATCAAAAACTCTGTCTGGGGGGGCTGGAGAGATTCCTCAGTGGTTAAGGTGCTTGCCTGCAAAGTCTGATGACCTGGGTTGAATTTCCCAGTACCCATATAAGCCAGATGCACAAAGTGGTACATACATCTAGAGTTTGTTTCCAGCAGCTGGAGGCTCTGATGTGCTTGTTAATTCTCTCTCTGGGTGTGTGTGTGTACTTGCAAATAAATAAATAAAATATTTTTTAAAAAGCTGTCTGAACATTGCTTCCACGATGCTTATCCCCCAAACCACCTTTAAGGTAAGTGTTACTATTGTGGCTTGACAATTGTTGGCCAAATATGTCAGGCCACAGGTACTTTTCCTGCTGTTTTTTTTTTTTTTTTTTTTTTTTTTTTTGTGGAGCTGATAGTCTTGTATAGAGATTAAAATAAACATTCTTTCTTTTTGGCCTGTAAATACCACTGACCCCCGCTATGTAGATGCTGCTTTTTAAGTCAGGGTCATCTATTAAAGTAAGAACATGTCCCAGATTTCTAACTCAATTAGTCAGTGTGCAGCATGATAACACAGGACAACTTGTTTGATTTATAACTTTTCAAGGGAAACATCTTTCAAAAGTTAAGCAATAAGCCTATTTCTGATTGTCTTCTTTTTAGCAAATACATACAGTTGAATATTCTATCATTCAGATTCCTGAGTAAAACTTGACATGATGGCACAATATGTTTTAGAGGGGTGACAGGTACATTTCATGGTTACCCCCAGTTCCGTGCATTCACAGTGCTTGTCATCCTGTCTCCTTTGTTTGTTTACCGCTTTCCCCTCCTTGTCAGAATTAAATGCTAGGAGGGCAGGAGCCTCACCTGCTGCTGCTTGCTGGCATTCCTGGGCCTGCCTCAATGGCTGAGCTGGCCCGCACTAGCTTTTAATACTTGTTTCATGCAATCATGAACAAACAAAAGAACAATGGAAGAGTATCTATTTGTTAAAGTATGCCTTGACTGCTAAATTAAGCTGGAGAGTTTAAAATATACAAGAACTGAAGAGGTGGAATTTCTCTTGAAAATTTTAATTTTAGGATTGAAGAAAATAAGCATGGAGCTGACTCTCTGATAAAACAAGAGTTATATTTTTTTAAGTGAAATATTATGAATTATTTAATGATAAACTCTTGAGAATTTTATTATTTTATTTAAAATATTTTACGTATTTATTTGAGAGAGAGGGAGAGAATAGGGGTCAAGGCCTCTAGCCACTGCACACAAACTCCAGACACATGCTCCACCTGGTATATCTGGGCTTTACATGGGTCCTGTGGCATCAAACTGGGGTCCTTTGTCTTTGTAGGCAAGGACTTAATCAAAAAGCCATCTCTCAAGCCCAAGAATTTTATTTTGCTAAGATACTGTTAATTAAATTTAGGGAAGACTAGTTTTCATAAAACTTCCATGTGTAGGTGATGATTAAGTAAAAATGACCTAATACACTGCCAATATTTTGATGAATGTAAACTTGGCTGGATGTGGGTGTGTGATTACGATTAGCTTGAATTTGACTTAACTTTATTTGTCTCAGGGCCTACTGGGGTTAGAAATGCAATAGCTAAGCACAAGTGTTGGATTGATTATTAATTTGGAAATAAAAGTTTTAACAAATGCTACAGGATATCACTAGATAATTGAGCATAAAATTACTAGCCTGAATCTCATATTTGTAGTTACTCTGGTATTTATTAACACAGAGTAATTTTTTATTACAGAAAATTATTTAATTATTCCATTTCTCAAGAAATATTGATTAAAAACTGGCACAGTGGAAATCTATTTAGTCACACTCCCTAACATATTTGGGTTCTTTGCTTCTTAATTGGATGCTGTCCTCCAATATGAAAACCTGACAAGGGATTGTTCTAGAGAATATTTACTCGTCAGTGCACACAGAAGGCACTTAAAACATTTGCAAATGAAATTGAAAATGTCTCCTATGATGAGATCAACCCAGGAGGAAGGAAGCACCATTGTAATGTGTATAAGCAGATAAAATAGAATAATAATCTGAAATACTTAAAAATAAAAACTCAATTTAAAAGCATATATCTTGCTTTTGTAAAACAAACAAAAAACCCAATACTAAAGGAAGCGTTACTATGCCAAGATAAATTCCACACTCCTCCAGCCAGAATGGATGAGTTAAAGGGAGTGAAATAGGTGCCAGAGTTGAGGTTCCTTGGTTCAGGAAATAAGAACACTGCACATCCATCTCCCTCACCACTCTCCCAAGTCATGTCTGTGAATGACTTGCAGACATGGTCATGTAACACAGCGATTTACACAGTCGGGAAGGATTTTGCTTTTTAGTTTTCTTTTAGTCTTTTAAAAAAATATTGTGTTTATTTATCTATTTGAGAGAGAAAGAGGGGGAGAGAGATAGAATGGGCACACCAGGGCCTCTAGCCGCTGCGAAGGAACTCCAGACACATGCGCTACCTTGTGCATCTGACTTTACATGGGTACTGGGGAATCAAACCTAGGTCCTTAGGCTTTGAAGGCAAGTGCTTTAACTGCTGAACCATCTTCCCAGCCCTCCTTTTAGTTTTCATTAAATCAATGAGAAGGTCTTAGTTTGGGGCTAGTACTGCTTTCACACCCTTCTTTTATCCTTCCCAAAGAAAAGAAAGCAGAACTTGGCCTTCACACACAGGCAGATATCAAGATACACACAGACTCTGATAGTAGTCCTCTTTTCTCTTGGTATTTATTTGTCATTCCATTTTCCACAATCAAGCCTAGTTTTCCTTTTATGTCAGTGCTCTGAAGTTTCCTTTCAAATATAAGATCATCCATGTTTTAACAAAACACTCAAAGGGTAAGTGTTCAATAATAAATGGGGCTTGGGGCAGTTTAAGAAAATGAGGGGCTGCTATCTGAACTATACATTAGTTGGCTTCTTGTTTAAAAATAAACAAGGACAAAGAGTCCCACTGACCCAGCACAGAGAGAAGCAAACCTCAATGGAGAGGCCCTCTGCGCTGCACAGTCTGGAAGGCTTTGTTGGATCTACCGAGGTATGTGGTGGGTAGAAGGCAGTGTCTTTGTAGTAGAGCAGATTATGAGGACCATGGCCTATCCATTCTGAATGGCCTTTTCTGAAATTGGATATTAATCATTGGATTGTCTTCAAAGCATAGACTGAAGTGATCTCCTATACATTTATATTGTATGTATGGAGTTGATCGAGGTGGGTTTAGATAGATGGTTAGTACCCCACTAGGTAGCCTGACACTATGCTTTTGAATAGTCAGTGGAGGCTTCTGCTCTGCGACTATTTTAAAATTTCTAAGACAGTCTGCCTACGCAGTCACTTTCTGACCATTCCTCGCCTTCCAACCTTATGGCTAGCCTTACTTTCTAGGCCTCTTGTCTCCTTACCTATGGTGTACTGCCTCCTTTGCCAGGCATTGGTACATTCCCTCTGGGTGAGCTGCCCTCTCTCCTGGCCCTGACTTTCCACCTCCCTTTGTATCTGGGTCCCCTCCTCAAGGAAGCGTCACCTTAAATATTGTAGCCCATTTCCTCCTCTCCAGTCCTGACCTCATCTTGCATGTGCTGCCCACGAGCATACACTGTGTTGACTTCCACACGCTATGCTACGTTTCTAGGACATGCTTCATCTGGTTTCATGGCTGGCCACCTTTAGCCCAGACGTCGCCTTTCCCAAGAAGGCTCTCTTACTGGCCTAATCAAGCACATACTCATCCTGCCCCAGTAACACTTTTTTTGGTATATTTTATTTTCTTCATGACATTTATCAGTTTGAATCCCATTTATTCACCTTGATTCTATTGTTTGGGTTAGAACATAGGCTTTGTACATTCATTCCCACCACCCTAGCGCCCCAAACTAGATCTAATACAGTAGTTCTCAACTAGGCAATTTGTATATTTGCCAATATAAAGAGACATTTTGTTCATCACAACCTGACTGGGGATGGAAGGCCAACATAATCTAGATGTTAGAGAGAGACAGGAGACACAGGTAAATATTCTACACTATGGGGCTGGGAAGATGGCTCAGCAGTTAAAGGCACTTGCTTTCAAACCTGTCGACCGGAATTTGACCTTCCCCTGAACCCATATAAGGTCAGATGGGAAGTGGCATGTGTGTCTGTGATCATAACACAATGATGGGAACTGGAGCCACGAGAAGCCAGAGCTTACAGACCAGCTAGGCAGGCATTGGTTTGCAGCAGCAAGGGACCCCATCTCAAAGAAAGTGGTCTAGGAAGAATGCAGACACCTGGAGATCGTTCTTTGATTTCTACATGTGTGCTGTGGCATGTGTGCACCTATACACACACACACATAAATTTAAAAATGTACAGTGGCAGGCTTGCATCTATATACACACACATATAAATTTTTAAAAATTTACAATTTAAAGCGTGCCTCCCCCTAACAAAAATTTTCCAGATCAAAATGTCAATGCTATGACATATTGAAATTCTAATTTAGGGGCTAGAGAAATGACTTGGCAGTTAAGGCACTTGCCTGCAAATCTTAACAACCTGGGTTCGATTCCCTAGTATCCACGTATCCACGTAAGACCAGATGTACAAAGTGGTGTATACATCTGGAGTTCATGCACATGGAGGCCCTTGCAAACCTATTCTGTCTCTCTCTCTCTTTCTCTGCTTAAAAATAAATGAATAAAAATATAAAAAAATCTTGTTTAATATCATCAATTGACAGACAGAGTAAGATGCAAAAAAGAGAGAATGAAGAGCTGAGGGTGGTGGTGCACGCCTTTAATCCTAGCACTTGGAAGGCAGAGATAGAAGGATCACCGTGAATTCGAGGCCACCCTGAGACCTCATAGTGAATTCCAGGTCAGCTTGGGCCAGAATGAGACCCTACCTCGAGAAAAGAGAAAGAGAGAGAGAGAGAAAGAGACAGAGAGAGAGAGAGAGTTTTCCCAAATCCTGAACAATTAGGATTTGATACTTTAGATATTAAATATAACTGCAGGTCTGGGGACATTGCTCAATGGTAGAGTTCTTGCCTAGCATGAGTGAAGTCTTAGGTTAGATCCCAGAAACACAAGAGAATATAAAGATATGCATGCATGCACACATATACATATACATAATACATATACATATACATACATACATGCATATTGAAAATGTCAGCATTCAGGCCTTATTGTTGGATACAATCCTAGAAATCTTGTAATCCACCAGTTGCTTTGCCTTTCAGTTGATCAGTGATAAATCTTTCAACATCCAGTTTTAGTAGAGAAAGTGATTTACCAAAATATGTTACATTTCTTTGGGTTGTATCTATGGTTATGCATTTTCTTTTTTTTTTTATTTATTTATTAGTCAGTTCTGTATTCAGCAAATACAGTCAGTTTGGTACCATTATTAGGCTCATCCGTGACCTACCCCCTCCCCTTGGCCCCTCCTTGTTGAGGTATACGGGTCATGCATTGTGGAGTTAGCCCACAGTTATGGGTAAGCTAAATGTCTCTGCATATCATGACCCAACATGTGACTCTGACATTCTTTCCTCCCCCTCTTCCGCAAAATTTCCCTGAGCCATGTTGGGTTCATTTTTGGTCTGCTTCAGTGATGAGGTGTTGAGGGCCTCTGAGGCTCTGGCTCTCTGATTTGGTAGGAGTTGATTTTTCTCTATGCTGATCTCCTTCCCCCTTGTGCTGGTGTCTGGTTCATCAGGAAAACAGCCCCCTTGCTTGTTTCTCGAAGTTTTCTTAGTTTCAGCCGGGGCCCTTTTGAGGTATGATGGGGTGGCTCTCTCCTTAGGGTCTACATCGATCTGAAAAAGAGAAGCAGATTCTCCAACGGAGAGTAAGTTAGCACCAGGACAAATGAGATAACCCTTACTTTTTTTTTTTTTTTTATAGAGAATTTAATAGGTGTAGGCCCTCTTGTAGCCCACAATTGATAGTAGCTTGATACTGGAGAGTGGGCTTATGTTTGGATATGGTTCTGACTTGTTTCCCAGCTCCAGCTATGGGTCCCATACCAGTGAGGGGATCAGTTAGCCAAATTGAGAGCAGTTGGTTCCCCACCATGGCTGTGTGCCACCACTGCACTTGTGTGGGCATCACAATAAGTTATTTGCTGCTAAGTAGGTTAGACCATGCGTTGCTTCGATAGATATTGGTCAATTTCCCCCAGTCGCCCATGTAGCACCTTCTGGCACTAGACGCGCTGACTGTCTGGGGACTGACTCTCATCCAACTTCCAGCCATGCCATTCTAATTTGCATGTCAATCACATAAGGTATCTTCAGCAGTAGGGTCTTACCACTAACCTTTGGTGGGTCATCAAGTACTCTGACAGAAATCTGTCTGTCTTTTAGGAAACCTTGTAGGTCTCTCTGATCAAAAGCTCATTGTGGATGATAGCCCCATGCTGGTTCTGGGAGTTACAGGTCAGTGCCCACTAAGAAAATGAGGGAAAAGATAACTAATATATAAGAGTTAGAGATAAGAAAGAGAGAGACAGGGAGAGGGGAAGTGAGGGAGGGAAGATGTAGGAGATTAAGGTTAGTCTTAGTCTTACCCTCTCCAGTGTCTTGTGGTTCAGGTGTTCCCTGTAAGGGCCTGGTGAAGGATCAGCCATTTGGTCTATCTTTTAGTAAGTAGAAGATTATGGTACCATTGCCGTTTGGGTCTAGATTTGTGTTTCCCACCCCTTTGATGCCCTCCCCTCCCTCCCCTTCCATCCTAGTGTCTAATCTAGGAGATGCTAGCTGGGTATGTAAGGTATCTTCGGTAGATTCAGGTTAGGTGCTGTAGATGAGTGAGACTATGTGGCGATTTTTTTTCTGTGATTGGGTAAGTTCACTGAGAATGATCTGTTCCAGGTTCAACCATTTTTCGAGATAGGGTTTCACTCTAGCCCAGGCTGACCTGGAATTCACTATGGAGTCTCAGGGTGGCCTCGAACTCATGGCGATCCTCCTACCTCTGCCTCCCGAGTGCTGGGATTAAAGGCGTGCGCCACCATGCCCGGCATATCTTTTTTTTTGTTTGTTTGTTTGTTTTGGTTTTTCGCATTTTCTTATTGTGTCATTTGTACTGGGAAAAATTGTGATCTTTTGAGAAATATAAAGTATTCTTTCCTATGCTTTGGTTCAGTAAATGTGTTGGTTCATCCTAACTTTTAGGGTAATGTTTAAATATTGATTTACATATTGATTTTCCAATTTCTAAAAACATAATCATTGGTATCTTGGCTTTGCCTGCCTGGCACACAGTAGGTGCGCTATATAAACATTGAAACCAAACTGCTGTCCTTCTAAGTGGGAATCCTTATATCCAAGGAAACATCTTTTTATTTTGCTCACAGTGGTTCTGGGGATTGAACCCAGAGCTTCACACATGTTAGGCAAGCACTTTACCTTACCACTGAGCTATATACCCAGCCCAGAAACATCTTCTGAAGATTGACTTTTTAAAAAATAATTGGAGTGGTTAAGGATCAATTTTCCCTAAGCAGTTGTTAATAATTGGTGGCCCTAAAGGAGCTTGAATTTCTAAAGGCACACTTTGACCATTAATCTTCTTATATGATAATCCTCTGGCATCAGAAGTTATGATAAGATAACTGTGGGCCATGGCAAACTTGGCACATTCTGGTACATCAATTATATGAGTCACAGCTTCTTTGAATATATTCCAGAAGCCCTTCATATCTTGTCTCATAGGAGATAAGAAGCATTGGGCCAGCAACCTTTTGGGTCTGAAGACTTACATTTTGGCAAGAATGTATTCTTACCAACAATATTGTCAGAATGATTTTCTTATGGTTTTCTCAAATGCAAAAGAACCCTAGGTTTTTGGTAGTGAAACAGAATGAGGGAACTTCACTTTTAAAATAAATGGGCATGCAATTGATTTCATTAAGGGTGACGACGATGATGGTGGAAAGCCCATGGCCCATTCTTATGTCTGTCTTCTGGTACCATTTACCACTAGGACACTATTGCTTCCCTAGAACACCCTTTTCCTGTTGATCAAGAGTCATTAACTAGCTTGGTGACCCTAGGGAATCACTCTGGTCTAAAAATCAGCATGATAATAGTGTCTAGCCCAGGAGCTTAAATTAGGAAACACATGTTAAGTTCAGCACAGACCCTGATACTCAGTAGTCACCGAGTAAAGGCCCCTTTCCGTCCCAGTGACCTCCGCAGACCATCACAGCACCCAGCTTCGTAATAAAATCATGGGTGGCAGGTGGGTTAAGCAAGACAGGAAGGCATGCCTCTTAGTGATTGCTTTGCTGATGAGACACCCAAAACATTACAGTTGTGGCACTCCAGTCAATCTGGGTGATTTTTGCAATGGGAGTTAAAATAAATTGTCTACTGATGATAAATCAGTTTGTTACCACTCTTGGCCATGCCATTTAGTTAACATTATCATACAGTCAAAATTAAAATATGTATTTAAATGAACTCTGGAAGTTGATGTTGTAAAAGGTACAACTTTCAATAAGTCTGAAAAGAGTTAGAAAGCATCTGAAAAAGTGTAGATGGAGGGTAAAATTAAGAATAAGATTACAGAGGGTTGTAGAGTTGGCTCAGCACTTAAGGTGCTTACTTGTAAAGCCAAAAGACCCAAGTTTGAGTCCCCAGTACCCATGTAAAGCCAGATGCACAAAGTGGCACATTCATCTGGAGTTTGTTGCAGCAGCTAGAGGCCCTGGTGCACCGATTCTCTCTCTTTGCCAGACTTGGTGGTGCACAACTTTAATCTCAGCCCTGGGGAGGCAGAGGATTGCTCTGTGTTCAAGGCTAGCCTGAGAGTGTATAGTAGATTCCAGGTCAGCCTAGGCTAGAACGAGACCCTTCCTCAAAAGAAAGTGGGCTAGAGAGATGGCTCCGTGGTTAAGGTGTTTGCCTGCAAAGCCTAATGATCTGGGTTTGAGTCCCCTCCTACCCACATCAAGCCGGATGCACAATGGGGCACATATATTGAGTTTTTTTTTTTTTTTTTGCAGTGGCTAGAGGCTCTGGCATGCCCATTGTCTCTCTCCCTTTCCCCCTTTCTCTCATAAATTAATTAATTAATTAAAAAGAATAAGATTACAAGTCAATTCGTGTTACTGGGAATGGACATAAGTAAACAATGGTTGAGCCATCAAAAGAACATGAAAGAGTAGACAGATAGACAGCTCAGAGTTTCTAGGAAAAGTGGGCACACATTTTTGGTAGAATTCCAGTTAGAAAAACTGGACAGACAGCAACCCACTTTTGTGAATCACATGGAGGGCCTCCTGCCAGCAGAATATAGTGCCGTGGAAATGCTGAAGAGAGCCTTGCCCATGAAACATGCACAAGAGGGATTGTTCTGCTACTTATATAATTGTATCCAGGATTGGACAGTAACTTAATGAATATGAAATTATTAAGAGATTGAAACTTTATATCCATAATAACAGACTCTAAGCCAGGCCTGGTGGTACATACCTCTAATCCCAGACCTATTGAAGCTGAGGCAGGAAGATCAGGACTTCAAGACCAGCCTCAGCTATATAGTGAATTCCAGGCCAGCCTGGGCTATATGAAATCCTGTTTCAAAAAAAAATATACTAAACTCTAGCAATTAGATTATTTTAACCATTTTGTGTTATCTTCTGATTAGTTTTCATTTCATTTTATTTATTTATTTGACAGAGGAAGATGGAGAGAGAGATAGAGAAAGAGAGAGAGAGAATAGGTGTACCAGGGCCTCCAGCCACTGCAAAGAAACTTTAGACGCGTGCGCCCCCTTGTGCATCTGGCTAACATAGGTCCTGGGGAATCGAACCTGGGTCCTTTGTCTTTGCAGGCAAATGCCCTAACAGCTAAACGATCCCTCCAGCCCTAGGATTTTTTTTTTTTCTGGAGTCATATGCTTTAATTTTCATTATTTGTATTTTGGTCAATTTGTCAAAACAGCATACACATATACTCATGAAAAGTTAAGACTTTCCTTTTTTTGTTTATTTTTTAAATTTATTTATTTGAAAGTGACAGAGAGAAAGAGGCAGACAGAGAGAGAGAGAGAATGGGCGCGCCAGGGCCTCCAGCCACTGCAAACGAACCCCAGATGCGTGCGCCCCCTTGTGCATCTGGCTAATGTGGGTCCTGGGGAATCGAGCCTCGAACCGGGGTCCTTAGGCTTCATAGGCAAGCGCTTAACCGTTAAACCATCTCTCCAGCCCAAGACTCTCCTTTCTTTATCCCTGCATTCCAATCTCTCACAATGTGCCATTGTTGACAGTTAGGATAAACAGTTTTTTTTTTTATAAAAATGATTTTTTTCTGTAATTATATTGCAACTTGTCTTTTCATGTCTTTTCTATCAATTGAGATTAGTGACTCTTAAGTGGAGGTGATTTTGCCCCCGAGGTAATGTCTGGAGACTTTTATTATCATGACAGGTTTGGGGGAGGTAGGTTGCTATTAGCTCTAGTGGGTGGTAGCTGAGGAGGCTGCAGGACTACCTGTGTGACCCAGAAGACAGGGTCCTATGAGGACGGTTACCTGCTCCATGTTATTAGAGCCTAGACTGAGAAACTCTACCTTAGATCACTACACATCAGTTTAATTCATTGTCTTGAAGAGCTTTGTAACACTTTGTAGTATGGTAAGATCATAATTTATTCATCTGGTTTCCTTTGATACTGGTTCTTACTTGGTGGCATTGACTAGTAAGAAACCAAGTACACCAGTGTAGTTATTTACAATTCCTTGTGATTCTTTAAAGAAAAAAAAAATCTGTATCAGAAAGCCTCCAAAGAACAGTTAAGAATTCTTAAGCTTAGTATAAAATTAGATTTTGGGTCACTGAGAGTCAAGAGAATTTAATTTTCATAAAAACATAGACTCTAAATGACAAGTCTAGAAGGAATCATTTGAAAAGCATGTCTTCATTTTTGTATTCTTTGGAATTGAAAAAGAAAAGAAGAAGAAAAGAGAACGAATCAATAGTAGCCCCAATGCCTTTTCTACAACTCCCCAAACAAGGAAGGCCACTTTGGAAATCAGTGAAATAGCTTCCAGAGAAAACAAATTCAGATAGGGAAGTCCCTATCTATTCTTTCCACATATTTTTTTAAAAATCCATTATTACATGAAATCATGGTGAATCCAAGCAAAGAAAACAAAGTGAGTTTAAGTGAAACAAATGTTATCTAATCCAGAAGATACTGAGTGATTGCCAGATGATCTTGACGTACCCTGGTTAGCCATGAGGGGTACATGGAAAGGACACCCTGAGGCAGATAGATGGTGCTCTGTGAAACCAAAGCTTTCTGTTTCTCTATTCCTCCTCACTGTGTGTCAGGGGCATTTCTAGAAAGATGCAGCAAAGGACTGACTCTCCTCCTCTCACACAGCTGGATGGAGGGTCATGGAACCAGTGATGGGCGTGAGAAGCATGCAGACCCACTGGTGAAAACCCAAAGGGGATGGTCTCTGCTTCAATTCTTTTCCCCCCATCAGTTTCCTCCATGAATAGCAAGAGTTTTGAGTTTGCCTCTTTTTTTTTGGCAAATGATCTTTTTCAAAAAGTCATCCGAGGTTAGTTCTATACTGAAACAACCTGGGCGACATCTTTTGGTGTTGTGCTTCTGGTTTTTCAACTTTGTGCCATGAGGCTTTGTATTTAATCATTTCACCGTGAACATCATCCTGAAGTAGGCCATGTCTTTCAAGGCTATCACAGCTCCAACCTATCTAAGGAGCTGCTAACCTCATCAGCTCATTAAGAGTTGGAAGAACTAAAATCCTTCCCCTTTTGCTATTACCTTTGTAGGATCAGAGCCACACACAAGTGTCACAGTACCGTCAGGATCCCTCCTTGATTATGAGATCAATTGTCCACATGACCGATGCTGCTCGCTCTGGCGTCATGCCTCCTGCCCAGCTGACCACCATCAACCAGTCTCAGCTCAGTGCACAGCTGGGCTTGAATCTTGGAGGGGCCAGTATGCCCCATACTTCTCCTTCACCTCCTGCAAGCAAATCAGCCACTCCATCCCCTTCCAGCTCCATCAACGAAGAGGATGCTGATGAAGCCAACAGAGTAAGTCAGAACTACGTCAGCATGGAGCCCACCTGGCTCTAGGTCTCATTGCATTTACTTTTTCCTCGTGTTTTTGGAGAAACCCTTCAATTGATGGTGTTTCCTTTGCTTCGCTCTTATTTATTTTTGGTGGAAAGGGTATTGAACTAGAAATTGGAAGACTTGGTTTCTTTGTGCAATAAGACATTAGGCAAGTTATTTAACTCTTGTAGGCTCAACTTCCCTAATCTGCAAAAGGGATTTTTTTTTTTTCCAGAATCTCCTGGAAATGCTAAATTCTCCAGAGATTCTAAACTGCTCCTGCTCTAATTTGGTATCATTGTGAATAAGTTTCATCTAATTTGGTGTCTGACCACATTTTGATAGCTTTGTACTTCAATGAAAGTTTTCACTTAGTGAATGTGAATTATTGAATGCCTTTCCTTTTGTCGTGGAAACTATTTTTGAATGTTCATAGACTGTAAGTACAAGTTTTCTGAATGCCCATCATGGGTAACTTTAATGAAAGAGAATATTGAAATGGTACATAATTACTCACCATGCTTTTGATAATTCTGTATTGTGGACCTATCCTGTGCTTTGTAGATTACTTTGTTCTGCTGATAGAAAGTGTATTTCAGTGGACTGAGGATGTAACTGGTAGAGAGCTTTCTTAGTACATGCAAGGCCCTGTGTTCTATAAGTAGCCCAACAAAAAGAAAAAAAAAACAATTGTAAGAGAATTATTGCCCAAGGGACTCCCCACTGGAGTTGAATAGCAATGTTTAAAACTAGTTTCAGATGTGATTAGTAGCATAATTGATGGATTGGGTGTCCTGAGATGATAATCGATTCTGCTTGGGAGAGTGATTTGAGGAAGACTTTATTGAGAATGTTGTATTTGAATTAGGTCTGAAAGGATGCATAAAACTTTGTGAGGCAGAGGAGGCTGCATTCTCCTAGAGGGAACAATAAGGAATGAAGGGAAACACATGTCAATTTATGGGTTTCGTGAAGTTTAACCTGCAAGAAGAAAGAAACAGAAGAGAGAAATGCTTTAAATGTGGTTCCTTCTTCTACTGGTAGTGGATAACTAATTAATTATTAGCACATGGGGATGGCCTAAGCAAATTGATGCTTTAGAAAGATAACTTTGGGGGCTGGAGAAATGGCTTAGCAGTTAAAGCACTTGCCTGCAAAGCCAAAAATCCCAGGTTTGATTCCCCAGGACCCACATGAAGCCAGATGCACATGGTGGCGCAGGCATCTGGAGTTCATTTGCAGCAGCTGGAGGCCCTGGCACACCCATTCTCTTTCTGTCTATCTGCCTCTCTCTCTCTCTCTCATTGTCTCTCAAAATGTTTTTTTTTTCATTTTAATAAAAGATAACTTTGGTTTTCTATGGAATGTCTACAAAGGGAGAATGGAGAGAAAAGGAAATTAATTAGAATGCCTTTTTTTTTTTTTTTTTTTAGTCAGAGGAAGGAATGGGCAAGAAGTACCAGATTAACAAGACAAGACATTTAAGAGGGAGAATCGTTAGGACATAGTGAATGAAGAGACATAAGGTGGGTTTTAGCTTGAGAGCCAGCATGGATATCAGTAATTGAAGAGTTTCGTCAGGGAGAGAGGGATGCCCCACCCCACAAGAGAATGGGTTTGGCCAGCAGTTGAATATGCAGTGCTCACATTTGAGTCTAGTTGTGCAGGCTCAGTTTATTAGAGTTGCAACTGTAGATTCAGGGACCGTATACATATAGGCATGAAGATAGTGGGGAGATCAGCAGTTTCAAGGAAGTGTAAGGAGCAAGGGAATACCAGGTCATTTCAGTAACAAATGGAAGAAGAGAAACAAGAGAAGATTGAGTGATGAGGGGAAAAAGGAGGGGGCCAGCTAGAATGATGTTGTGGGAGGCAAGGGGATTTCAAGATGGAAGGTTTGGTCTTGTAACATCAAATCAACACTTAGTTGGGCATAGGGATGATGAATGCAGGGCTAGTAAGAGCCTTTCAGACTTGAGTGTAGTGACAGATAATAGTTAAGGCAACTCAAGGCACATGAAAAGCATAGCCAGGTCGCAGCTGCTTTCACAGAGGGGTGGGGTCCTTGCACTGTACATGGATCATACAGGAATTGTCAGAATGATGGAGAATCTTCTCTGTGACTCCTAGTCTATTTCATTTTAAGTGTAGGTCTAGATTTTGTGTCAAGACAGGGAATCCAATATAATACCTTTTAAGCAACTTGAGAAAATAAAGATTAAGATGATTTTTAATTTTTAATTATCCCTTTTCTGGATAAAACTGCCCCAGCTTTCTTGACTTTTTATATCAATTACCAAAACAGTTTCTATAGCAGAATGCATCCCAAGCTTTTATTTAGGTGGCGGGACTATTTGTGTATAGTTTATCCTTAAAAAGTGATGATGGTTAGGGAAAAGTCACGCTTTTCCAAGATAGACATTGAAGGTTGTGGACATCTGAATATTGTTTTACAGAGATTGAAATTTACCTCCTCTCATTTGGGAAAAGCTGCATAAGAATTGCTATTGGTTGGAACTTTTTGGCACAAACAAGTGCCAGAATGACTTCTGGGAAAAGGATATAGTTGTTAGAGTCAATTAAAAAATGTGTATGTATCCATATTTCATTTTATTGCTTCCTAAAATAATTTTTTATAGTTTATTTATTTATTTAACAGAGAAAGGGAGATAGAGAAAGAGAGAGGATGGGCGCTCCAGGGCCTCCAGCCACTGCAAATGAGCTCCAGATGCATGTGCCCCCTTGTGCATCTGGCTAATGTGGGTCCTGCAGAATAGAACCTGGGTCCTTTGGCTTTGCAGGCAAATGCCTTAATCGCTAAGCCATCCCTCCAGCCCCCAAATAATTTTTCATTGAAGGAAAACTTGGCTCCAGTTAAAGCTATAATTGAAAGGTGCTTGGTTCTCCTTCAAATTCAGATCCATTAAGTAAAAGTCTCACTTATTCTGAGAACTTAGACAAAAGACGGTGGAGTCTATATAATTATCATATTGATGGTGTGAGTAGAGAAGCTGGACATCCTGAAGACAAGGAGATGTGCCTCTATACCTTCTGAATCTCCTGGTCTCCTGTATACATGCTATTACCATTCAAACAGTGCAAATCTAAGTCAGCATCTTAAAGCTTTGAAGAGTCATTGTTCTCCATGAAAGTACTTATAAGTTACCTTTAGTAATTGCATTAAATTCCCAGTGACACTCCTTTAAAGAGTTAAAAAAATAATATTTACACTAAGATTCAAGATCATTAAAAGCCAGTTGGTATAACTTGAATCCATTTCTACTGATTGGGTCCAAACCAGGTTTTAAAACAGATTTTCACAAACATGAGGATTCTTGATGAAATTAACCACGAAGTGCCTTCAGTGTAGGTATGCTGTAAACAAGGGAGGGGAAAAACAAAAAACAAAAAAAAAAAAAAAAAGGTTAGTAAATCATGTTCCTTCCTTCTGCTACGTATCTCAATGACATCAATAAAAGCAGATGATTGTAGCCAATGTACCCAAAGCTTTGTTGGATGTAGATTTGGGGATGTATTCCCACATCATGTCTATGATTCTTAATGGACACTCATGTTAATTAAACCTGTGTGGCAGTGTTCTTGCATGCAGGGTTACTTACCATATATATAAGATGCATTTTTCTATCCATCTCCTTGTTAATCTTGGTGATTTTTAGTATCAACTCTTGTTCTTTTACAGATTTTTTTTTTAAGCAAGCCCAACAAACTAGCCTTTTTTTTTTTTTTTTAAATCAGAAAGTGTGAGAGCAAGGGAGAGAGAGAGAGAATTGGAACACCAGGGCCTCCAGCCACTGTAATCGAACTCCAGACATATGTACCACCTTGTGCACATGTACAACCTTGTGCTTCTGGCTTATGTGGGATTTGGGGAGTCCTTAGGCTTTGCAAGCAAGCACCTTAAACTGCTAAGCCATCTCTCCAGCCCTCCCCTGTTTTTTGTTTTGTTTTGTTTTTTTTTTTTGCAGGTTTTTAATCTTACGAAGAGTGTCAATTTCTTTTCTATATCCAGTTAAAGTGGCTTTGACATTTTTATATTTCGTCATCTTGTCCTTTAGAAAGTTATTATTATTTTAGAAAATAAAGATGACCTTTTCTTTATTGTGCAAGTGTAGTGATTATAGCTAATTCCTATTTCGATTTCCAGAGGCTCATTAACCTCTTGTAAGAAGAAAAAAAAAAATAGCCTTACAAAATTCAATTTTGACCAGTCATATACATGGCATGTGACCTCGTTTAGAATGTCTAAATGTGATCAACATTGAAAACATGATTAGGTTTTTACTTCTAGAACCTGACAGTGTGCAGTGTTTTGTTTCTGTGCGTACGTATAACATCGTGAGTGTGTGTGTGTGTGTGTGTGTGTAGCAATGCCTAGTACAGAGTGTTCTGTTTTTCATTACTCATAATTGCTGTTGAGAGCATATGTTGCGACTGTATTGAAGCTACTTCCGGGTCTCATTAATCAGTGTTCTAAATGCTAATCTCTGCTGTCCAGTTAACTCTAAGCAAATTTGCCCCTCCCCCGCCTTTGGTGGCGATTCAGCTGTTGATGGTGCTTAACAAAACCTTCAAAGAACAGTTGTGGCCCCCGGAGTAAGTCTTGCTGCATTCTCTGCAAGTGCATTTTAGCCAGTGAATTTTCTTCCTGCTTTGCAGGCCATTGGAGAGAAAAGAACGGCCCCAGATTCTGGCAAGAAGCCCAAGACTCCAAAGAAAAAGAAAAAGAAAGATCCCAATGAACCCCAGAAGCCAGTATCAGCATATGCCCTGTTTTTCAGAGACACACAGGCCGCAATTAAAGGTCAAAACCCCAACGCAACCTTTGGAGAGGTCTCAAAAATTGTAGCATCTATGTGGGACAGCCTCGGAGAGGAACAAAAGCAGGTGAGGCCAGAGGAGCTTAGCATGGCTGGAGTGTCGCTTTTCTGAATGCATGCATTCTTTGAATGTGATTGCTTCTTAGGAAAGCCCATCTAAGCTATGGAATTAAAACACACACACAAATAAACCCAAACAACTCTAGTTATATTGATTTCTCAGTCTGTGGAAGGGTGCATGTTCAGAATCCATTCACAGGAGACTTGGAAGAAATCCAGGCAGTAGCCGGCAAGCATCAACTTTTGATGATAATCTTTTCATTTTAAATAACGTGGAATTTTTTTTCCCTTTGTTCAGAAAGGGCCCTACAAAGGGATTAGGTCCATCCTGCCTACTTTACCATTGATCATCTTTCTGAACCCTTGTGCTATCCTGGTGGGTTTCCAAACTTTGAAGCTGTCTCTGCGTGTCTCATTATTGTCACTAGGCATTTGAAATTTTATTCCAAGTTCATTTCAAGCTAGGCTGTGTGAGAGGTATTCAGAGATTAGCCATGCTGGTGGGAGATACTTCCTCAGGGGCCTAGTCTCCTCTCCTTCCCCTCACAGCTCCTCGGCACAAATGAACAGGATGAATGGCGTCCTTGGGGGTTGGTCCTCCCCTGCTCCTTGCATGAAACTCCAATTACCCTGAATAGGAGTGAATGTTTTCATATCCATAGAAAAGTGATCTTTATTAGTGATAAAACAAAATCAATAGAATCATTCTTTTAGGTCTGAAGATTGGAGGAAACCCCTGACTTTTCCTTACAGATCATGAACTCTCTTCCACTAGTAGCTCGTTTTACCAAGATGGTGTAGCTATTGGGTTTTCCCATTTGTTTGCCATGCATTTGCCACCACATATAGCACATAGACTTTCTGTCCCTCACATGGAACCCAGGGGACTTGCAGACAGTTGCTCCAGACTTGTGTATTCTGGAGAGAGAGCAGCACTTGCCCTAACACCCAGCCATCAGACCGTCTGAGACAAAGAAGCTCAAAATCATGTGTGGCTTTCCAGAATTTGCTTATGCAACTCCTTGGACCCACTCATGGCAATCTCCCAGCTTTTTTCCTCACAAAGAAGCCCAGGGTTGAGAAGACTGTCTATTTTCTCATCGGTCTTTACCCACTCTACGTATTGTTGTTTCTTAACGGCTGGCGCGCTTTAGGAATACAGGTGAGGGAGAGAAGACATTGAGGGAGAAACTCATTACCCGCTAGAATTGAAGCTCTTTGTGACAAAGCTCATTCCAGGTGCTTGTTTCAGGCCCTAGCATGAGGCCTTCAGTGTGACTGTCGTGGAACTCTGTGGCAACCCAAGATTGTTCTCTCATTCGTGAGAGTAAACATCCAAATTGAGCTGCCGTGTGGGTGGTAGGGGTTTTTGTTTTAATACCTCTGTGTGTGCATGTGTGCAACATTAAAAATAATCAAAGCCAAAGGAGCCAACTTTTGAGGTGAGTTATGTTTATGTGACTTAATTTGTGCAGCAGTTTTATAGCTGAAAATTTATTGCCTAAAGCTGGTGCTAATTGTGGTCTTATTTTAATAGGTATATAAAAGGAAAACAGAAGCTGCCAAAAAAGAATACCTGAAGGCTCTGGCTGCATACAGGGCCAGCCTCGTTTCCAAGGTAAGCTCTGTGCAGGGTAGAAGGCAGCCTGGGTGCAGCTCTCCTGAGAGCTGAGGGAAAGGCATTTGAGTGACTCAACCCTGTTTCCATTAGAGACTGTCCACGTGACCATGTGGGCAACAGGAGTTCATTTAGGCTGTGGGATCTCAGTGATTGCTACAGGACTTACTGGTCTTTCTATGTGTGTCTTTAGCCAAATAGATACATTTTAAATAGGCTCTTATTCTCCTTTTTGTTAGGGATTGGAATCATGTCAATGTCCTCTATTTAAACCTGGGAGGTGTGTTTGTCAGGCATTTTAAACATACCATAAATTCTTCAGTGGTTACATTACCACCATCGCAATGGTACATTTTGACCAATTGTTTTACATCATATAAATAAATAAAGCTCATGATTATTTAAAGTAAGATTATGTTCCAAGTACTGAGGCACAAAGTATATGTATTATACATAGAATATACAATGGACCCTGATGTATTATAAAACGTACTAATATCCCAAAGCAAATGCCAGTCTAGGTCGTTATTACATTGATAGCATGAGCTGTTATTTTATTGATTTACTAGGCAGTGTTAGGGCTTGGACCCAGGTCCTCATGCACACTAGTCAAGCACTGTGCCACTGAGTAACACCCCCACACCTGAGCTCTTTTATGATTTTAACAACTAATTCATGACTGCAGTTTCTTGCGTTCCTGCAATTCAGACAGACCTTGGGAAGGAGAGTCTGGATGCACATGGTTTTGCTGGGGGAGTATCTCCTCTGAGAAGCAGAGGTGCCATTTCACTGGGATCGGCATCTCAAGTGCAGGACAGGACCTCAAAGCTGTGTTGAAAGGGTTCAAGCTCCCTTTCTTCTCCACTTTCCCTGAGTTGTTTCTTCTTTATATGAGGCTCTGCACTGGCCGCTGTGCCCAATCACATCAACAGAGGTCCTCCTGCCTTTGTTGACAGCTCTCAGGACACTTCCCACTCCATTAGAGAGAAAACATTCATCAGGTCAAGAGCAAACTTTTTTTTTTCCCTGAGATTCTGGAAGGCACACACATGGAAAGTGATTGTAAATTCAGACTTGTACGTGCCCAGAAAGATTTTGTGGGCTATGGATGGTGTCACAGTATGCACAACTAAATACATAGAGGTATAGTTCATGATGAATTTACACAGAGAACAGTGAGTAGAGTTACTATGAGTACACTTCTTAAGTAGATCACTTTTTCATTCATTTACCCTAAAGTCGGGTAAATGAATAAAAAAAAAAAAAGTAGGTGATACTTGTGTATTATTGCATGAATAATTGACCACAGGGCTGGAGAGATGGTTAGTGGTTAAGCACTTGCCTGTGAAGCCTAAGGATCCTGGTTCATGCTTGATTCCCCAGGACCCACGTAAGCCACATGCACAAGGTGGTGCATACATTTGAGGTTTGTTTGCAGTGGCTGGAGGCCCTGGCACACCCATTCTCTATGTGTTTGCCTCTTTCTCTGTCTGTCACTCTCAAATAAATGAATTTTATGAATGAATTAATTAAAATGAATGAATGAATTAAAAAAATAAAAACACAATAATAATTGACCACAAATGGATTTAAGCCAAGATACACTGTTTCAAAAGGAAATGACAGTCGTGATTAGGCTCCTTGAGTCTGTGACTGACTCAGAAGGGATAACTTAAGTTATACCTTGTGATGAGAATCAGTATTGAGACATATTTTCCAAAGGCATATAGATGATCTTTAAAAAAAAAAAAAAACAGACAGAATTTTAAAAGACTAAATCAAGGCTAAATAGATGGCTCAGTAGGTAAGAACATTTGCTGTGCAAACCTGAGTTCAATCCCAAGTACACACATGAAAATCCTGGTGTGGCTGCACATGCCTATAATTCCAGTGCTAAGAAGTCTGGAGACAAGAAGATCCCTGGGGCTCATTGGTCAACCAATCTAACCAAAACACAGTGAGCTCCAAGATAAGTAAGAGACCTTGTCTCAGGGAAATAAGATAGAATGATGAAAAGGAGGGACACTTGATACCATCCTCTGGTCTCCTTATACATGTGCATAGGGCACATGGATCTGCATATGCACATACATTACACAAACACAGCAGTAGCATGAAATTTAAAATAGTAGTTTTTTTGTTTTAAATCCAAAGACCTGGGAAGCAAAAAGTAATGGCCCTTGAGGTCTATCGTTAATAATTTCAACCTTGATCCCAACATGTGACTTCCCAGAAGGCAGCATCCAGTTGTACAGGAGGAAGATTATTCTATTTCTGAGAGTTGGCTCTGCTTTGGGGGAGGGAGATTATAGTTAACATTTTAGCACACACAAAGGTCCTAGGACCAGTCTCCACCATCCCCCTTAAAAAAAGAATTGGCTCAATTTTGGATCCCACAAATTATAGAGATGGTGACTGGTTGAAAGCTCCCCAGAGGGTTGCCTTCATGATGGTAAGGAATGTAAATCAAATCCTGTTAGAGTAATTAAGAGAATCTGGCAAATGAGGACTTGAGGCAGAAGATCTTAGTCCTTAGATAATAAGGGCCATGATGAAAGGGAAGTTAATTTTGATTTCTCTGCTCTAGATAGAATAATCAGTCATGTAAGGGGTGACATAGTAGGAGGCAAGATTTCTGTTTCAACATTACAAGTAATATTAGACTTGTAGCATATTCCCATACAATTTAAGCCTTTATGTGCGGAACCTAAAACCCCTACCCTTTATGATGTGACTCTACTGACACAAAATTTTAATCTTCACAGAGATTAATAGAATCTTAGATTAAACTGCAAGGGAATAAACCTGGCAAGCAAGGAGGAACTCTATAGTTACCAGCCCAGCTCCATTGAGCATTGAACTCCATCTCCAGGGAGCACTGACGCCATTGCTTACTGTCAGAATCCAGTGTTCCCTTGTGGTTTCTTCCTGAAAACTAGCCTGGAGATTTCGAAGTATAAGTTATATTTACAAAGCTATGTATTTTCTGCTTTTTGTGTCATCCCAGTGTTTCTTAAAGATGATCTTGAGTATTGCAACCAGCTTCATCAGTGAGCCTAGAGAATGGGATCCTCCCATTAACATGCAGTCACACAGGGCTTTTGTACCAAAGGTATTGTACCAAAGGAAACTGCCCATGAGAGATGATGCTTTATGATGATGTGTTCCGAAAGAGGCCATAATATCACATATGGCTGTGCCTACTTTGGATGACTATATGAGGTCACTTCTCAGACTTCTTCCAACACCAGGATTTTATAAATTATAGTCACATAATCAAGGATATTTGAAATATTAAAGATATTTAATGATTGCTTGATGTCTCCAAGTGCCTTCTGCTATTCTTCACTCTTTTTCTCTCTTAAATAAATAAAATATTTTTTAATTAAGAAGAGTAATACCTCTGAGAGCTAGAGATACATAGCTTGGTGGCAGAGTACCTACCTAGCATGTCTGAGGCCCTATAAATGAAATACATAGTTTCTCTCCACATTGAGCCCTAGATCTATAAAGTGTTTTAAACTGGTTATCAAGTTATGCAATGTTTCAACATTCTCCCCTTATCTATGGATTCTTGGATAAATTCTTAGGTCTTTAGAAATATGGATGACCCTAAAACATTTGTAGTGTTACAAAGTACTTCTATTTAGTGTTTCTGGGGATTCTAGTTTTATATTTCTTATAGTTGAGTGAGTACTATTATAAATAATTATGTGAACATAGGGCTTTGACTTTTCTAGTAGCAGAGTTTCCTAGTGGTATTAGTTGTCACTTAATAAAAAACAATAACATGCACTGTGTTCTTCCCAAGAGCCAAACTCAATTCTCAAAGCTTAGTACATGAGTTAATTTAATTTTCATAGCACCTATACAAGTACAGCACTATATAACAGCATGTTGGAGGAAGGAAAACTGAGGAACAGATGGGTGAAGGAACATGCTCAGAGTCACAGAGATGTTCATTAGTGGAGGTTTGGTCCATTGTCTTTCAGTGTATGGGACCATAGCAGGGAGGTTAGAGTGGACTTAAATGTTGAAGAATTGTTTCTTTTTAAATTGGGGTAGCAGTTACATTTTGCTTCAGTAGTGTTGCATAGCTGTCAGCAACAAGGCTCAGTAACTTACAGAGATAAGCATTTATCCCAGAGAGTGCCAGATAGCTGGCTGGTCCTTTGGATCCAGCCCTCATTTTCTGTCTGAAGTCAACAGAAGGTTGAAATGGAGGTGGCTAGAATCATCTGTGTACATGCAGTTGGCTGGGTAGCTGACAGTGAGCTCTTAAGTAGAGCAGTTGGTACATGTGTAGTGTCTGTCCCTATACACATGTAGTAGTGGAGAATGAGGGGAAGGGCACATGTCTCTTGAAGTATTAGCGTGGAACTGGGACACTGTCACTTTCATCTCATTACAGTGGCCAAGGCAAAGACACAGGCCAGCCCAGACTCAAGAAGGAGAGAATTTGACTGGAGAATTAAACAGGCACATGACAGAGGCCCTAGAGATAGGAAGACATGAATAATGATGACTATTTTAAAACATATTTTATTTATTTATTAAAGATATATATATATATATATATATATATATATATATATATATATATATATATAGAGAGAGAGAGAGAGAGAGAGAGAGAGAGAGAGAGAGAATTGGCACACAAGGGCCTCCATCCACTGCAAATGAACTCCAGATACATATGCCACCTTGTGCATCTGGCTTACATGGTTATTGAGGAATCGAACCTGGATCTTCAGACTTCACAGGCAAGCACTTTAACTGCTAAGCCATCTCTCCAGCCCAATGATGGCTGTTTTTAAAGCCAATTCTAATACTTAGATATTTTCAATACTTAATAGAGTGTAACATTCTGGAACCTTCTCCTTTTGCATGCAGGCAGCTGCTGAATCAGCAGAAGCCCAGACTATCCGTTCTGTCCAGCAGACCCTGGCTTCAACCAATCTGACATCCTCCCTCCTTCTCAACACGCCACTGTCTCAGCATGGAACAGTTCCGGCCTCACCTCAGACTCTCTCACAGTCACTCCCTAGGTCAATTGCCCCCAAACCTTTAACCATGAGACTGCCCATGAGCCAGATTGTCACATCAGTCACCATCGCAGCCAACATGCCGTCGAACATTGGGGCTCCACTGATAAGCTCCATGGGGACGACCATGGTCGGCTCAGCCGCCTCCACCCAGGTGAGCCCTTCCGTGCAAAGCCAGCAGCATCAGCTGCAGATGCAGCAGCAGCAACTGCAGCAGCAGCAAATGCATCAGCAGATCCAGCAGCAGATGCAGCAGCAGCATTTCCAGCACCACATGCAGCAGCACCTCCAGCAGCAGATCAACCAGCAGCAGCTGCAGCAACAGCTACAACAGCACCTGCAGCTGCAGCAGCTGCACCACATGCAGTCCCAGCCATCTCCCCGACAGCACTCCCCGGTCACCTCACAGATCACATCTCCCATCCCCGCCATCAGCAGCCCCCAGCCGGCTTCTCAACAGCAGCACCAGTCACAAATCCAGTCTCAGACACAGACTCAAGTATTGTCGCAGGTCAGTATTTTCTGAAGATGCACGTGCCACACCACGCAGCAGGTGGATTTGAGTGCGCCAAGGAGAGTGGCATAGGCGGGAAGGTGTACCCGGGCTGAGACTTGTAAGATGGCGTTAGTTATGCAGACATGCGTAACAGATCAACGGGTCCTCTCAAGTGTCTATTAGATAGGCAATAAGAACTGTGGTGTAGCTGGGTAACATCTTTTAGCTGACTATAAATCATTTTGTTTCTAAACAAGAAAAGCTGTGCTCTTTTATGTGATGCCTTTTTTATTTATTCAGGCTATACCTACAATATGTGAATCAAACCGTTTAATGAATCCTGGGATATACTGATGACTGTAAACTGGCCTCTCCGAGTCATAGAAAATGGCCTTATTTCTCCAGAAGTGAGTAAACCCCACTTCCAGGCTATTGGAACTTCTGCAGCCCTAAAGTAAATAAATAAATAAATGAATAAAAAGCACAGTTGTAACTACCTGAAATATGAAGATTCAGTTTCATACAAACATTTGTATGATGTGAATAGTTGATGGCATTTTTTTTGTCATAAAAATAATGTAAATCACAGACTTTTGCCAAAGCTCTTATTTTTTCCTAAATCTCTCCAAAAAATGCAAGTGATTAGATTCAATTATTGACTTATTTACTTAATCCACTTTTTATTCATGCCTTCTCCAAATCAAACCACAGTATGTGTTGTGACAATATCTATGACCACTGTTAGCCCATTCTGTTCATTCCAATTAGAAGAAAAGAAATGTGAATACTATATTCCGTGTTTTGAGTGACAAGTTTTGAAAAATAAAAAAAAACACTGTATTTTTAAAAGGGAAATGCACTTAAATGAAACAGCTATTACAAAAGTTAAGATTTAAAAAAGAAAAAGCAAGAGTTTTTATTATGATGTAATACTGGTAGACTATTTAAAAGGCACACTACATCTGAATAATCAATGTAAATATTTTCTTTCAAAGTTGTAAGTTTTCATATTATGTGTTGTAAAGTTTTCCTAAACGAGGCTTTAACGTAAACACTGGTGACATAAACCGCTCATTGCGACATTGCTTATTGTGTTTTTATGCTGTTTTATACTTTTTTATGAGTTACGATAGCAGCAATTAAGTTGTTTGTATTTTGCTTAACTAAAACAAAAATGCTTTTATCTTGCTATAGAATAAACACATTTCAGTAAAAACTGTGGACTGTATTTTGATGCAACAACAAGGAATCTGTTCACTTTTCAAATAAAATGGTATGTGAGATTTCACTTTTGGTTTGTTGAATACGGGTAAGGTGGGGAAGTACAGCACTTCACCAGTTTTGTTTGAGAGTATCATCTTTCATGTTCCTTTGGAGATATAATTTTCATGGCTAAGAATTTGAATTTCACAGCCACAAATCAGGACCCTCAAAAATATGGGAATGTTTTTTTGTAATTGTACTTTTTGTTAAGATATAAGAACAAGTTAAATATGGAGGGGAGGGGAAATTGCCTTCTAGTTGGGGTTGTGACTACCTGGCATTGTATTGTTATTACTAGTAAAATGAATAGTGACTCCCAATTTTAAAGCCAAAATAATCATTTCCATGCCCATACTCCCCCTTTCCTTGCTGTGTAGTGGCTTCTCTTTGAAAGCCGTGTGACCACGATCCCCAGTTGTCCTGCATGATTAATTACAGCATCTGTCCTGTCAGAAGCTATAATGAAGAGGTCTTGATAAAAATTGCAAATTACCACTGGCAACAGTCTTAAACTGCTTATGATAAAATGAAAATTAAAAACAGCAAGTGTCAACCCTGACCAGAATCCTAATCTGGAAAGAATGGGGATGTGCGTGGCACTCTCCATCGCTCCTGTGTGCAAGACATTCAAGAGTGACAGAATACAGATTCCTCCAAGTTGTTGTATTTCAAAGAATATTTACTGTATGTTGTGCCTCATGAATAATGAATTCAGCTTTCAATATTTCATAATCCTCACATACTCTGTTTTATGTACAAATATTGAACAGCAAGAAATTCTAATTATAAATTTATAGATTTCTTGCTGTAGAAAAATTTATGGCTAAATTGAAGCTTTTCATGAGATGTATTAGTTGACAGGTATCAGTGTTCAAACAGTCTCAGAAAGATGCCTAATCACATCGACAAGGGGGCAATTGTATTCCACAAAGAAATGATCTTCTTACATCAGGGCCATCAGAAGCAGAGCTGATGGTAAAAGATTTTCAGTGAATTGAATCAAACATTACATAACAATAAGAACCATTTTATATTCTGTTGTGAAACCTTTAGACAAATGTCTTCAAAATTAATTGCTAAACTACATGTGACAGTAATTGTGTGTTAGTTCTATAATTGTCATTTTGAAAACCCATGAAGTATTGCTTGGAAAAAAATGTCACTAGTGATAAGACTTAATTGCAAGTGAGGTCTATTTTCAACTGTTTGCATTACAGGCAGGTGTTGTAACATCTATTCAATGATTTTATAAATCTTAGGTTTTATCACATTAGATTAAATGCTACTAAGCCACTGATGGTCAATTCCAGGAGGAAAAAAGAAAAAGAATTTAATTACTACAGTTTAAAAAACTTAGTCACCAGGAATAACTAATTATATACCTAAAATGTCAAAACCTTGAATCATGTAAAAAAAATCCCCGACTCTTGTTATTTGAATCATCTTGTGTTCCTACATATGTGTGTGTATGTATGTATATGTATGTGTCTATATATATATATATATATATATATATATGTTAGAATAATATTATATATGTTCTAACACACATATATTTATATGTAATATACATACACACACATATATGCATACATACATATATACATACATACATACTGGCTTCTAATCCTGAGACTTAAGTAAGTCCTGGGTACACTTTTCTTTTTTACAGGTCAGAAATAAATTAGGTTGATGAAAAACCAGCATGAGCTAGGTGGTATCTGATTGGTGTAGACCTCTTAAATGCTACACAGACATTAACGAGTTTCTCCAAGACCAAGGCCCCACCTCCATCATACACACCTTGTCTCTCCCCTGCCATGGGGACATTATTTTATTACTCTGGCTAAACATGTTCTTTTTCTGCATTAACCTGTACTGCTGTGTGATGAAAGAACATAAGGAGTTTTCATTTTTAGCTGACATGGGGTCATTAGTTCCTGACTCAAAGAACAGAAGCTTAAATGCCTTCGTGCAGCATAATTTCTACAATATATTACCACCTGACGGAGGTTTGAAGGCTTTCTAGACAGATAGATTAATATCTCAAGTTCAAGTAGGAGTCCTCTGCTGTGTCCATTCACTGGGCTCCAGACATCTGAATGGTTTCTTTTGCATTTCTCACTTCATGGAGCATTTTTCAGCACTGGACTTCAATCTAACCTTTCCTCCCCCCTCAGCCACCCCCTTTGTTTGGCTTTTGTTTTGCAACAGCTGTTATTATCGTTTTTGGTCAGCTGTGATTGCTGGAGGCAAAATAGGACCAGATGGTGTTTTGCTATGCATGAATGGAGCGTTAGAGGAGTTGGGACTGAATAGGCCAAGTTTGAATGGTGTCTATGCACCACCTGCCTGCCTTAGCCATGACGTACACATCACAGTAGC
This sequence comes from Dipus sagitta, assembly GCA_036346955.1. Taxonomy (NCBI): domain Eukaryota; kingdom Metazoa; phylum Chordata; class Mammalia; order Rodentia; family Dipodidae; genus Dipus; species Dipus sagitta. The sequence continues at coordinate 233,665,650 of CM070770.1, read as the reverse complement.
ATGATCCGTCTCAGACCTGGTAAAATCTGATGGGAAAGTGGAGAGCAGGGGCGGATTTTCTCCATATTTATTGATCTTCCATGCACTAACGGAATAATGCACTGTACAGTCAATTTGAGTTAATTGCATATGACATGGCATGGACATGTAATCTATCATTCTAGAATTCTGGTTCACTTTAAGGATTTCACTGCTCCTTATACACACACACACACACACACAGAGAGAGAGAGAGAGAGAGAGAGAGAGAGAGAGAGAGAGAGGAGAAGAAGAAGGAGGAGGAGGAGAAGGAGGAGGAGGGTGGGGGAGGGAGAAATCAATGAGCCAAGCAGGCACAAGTTAAAAATGTCTGTCTAAAACAGTAGATGTAAGAGTCTGAGTCTGAGGTTTGGGCATCACCAGAAGATATTTTCAGATATTATTTGTATCAGCCAATGATGCAAGGTTAAGAAAGCTATAATTTTGATATGAGCAGCTGCTCCGTAGTGTGTAGATTACCCGTCAAGTGTTGCATACATGTAAGAAAACCACACAGACTTGAATTCACTTAGAAAATCGTCTTAATTACCTGCTTCCCCCTCCCTCAAGCATAATTAACTTTACTGTAGTAACCTCAGAGATCAATAGTTGTCCTGAATGGTGAAGCTGGTAGGTGGGGATGACATGTGTAGACTGGTCCTACAGGTGTGTGGGTCATGTGTGTTTGTGTGTGAGACTGAGGAGGCGCTTAATTGTTCAGTAAGTATGAGATCAGATATGCAGACGGTTCTATTTGCCTTAGGCCCTTATTACTGAAATTTACTTCTGCCACATGCAAAACATTGTGAGAGGTCCCAAAGGAGAAGCAAAGATAAATAGTGCCTTCTGCTTACTTTGTATATTCTTGAAATTTCCCATAAAACAACTTAAAAGATAATAACAAGGTCATCCTTCACCTGAAAGGTATTCATATTTTATTGGGCTATCCACCACACAGAATAATTAAATGTGCCAGAAGAAACATAAAACAGATGTGTGAGTGTGTGAGATTGTTTTGTTTTGTTTTTTGTTTTTTTTTTGATCTGAGAAAATGAAATTCTCATTAGGAAAGGGGGAGATGGCAATTGGCTAGGGGCATTAGAGAAAGCTGTATGAAATACTGACCATAGAGAGAGATGACTTGAAGGTTGGGCAAGATTTCAGTAGACCAGGATGGAAGTCTCATCCTGGAGAAGATGGAGACATGTCTGGCTCATGGGAGGGTAGGAAAAAAGGTATTGAGGTTGAAGGCATGGGCATCTTGAAGGAGAACATAAGAGGACCTGGCTCAACTGGACGCAAGGAGCTTTTGCAAAGGTAAACAGGAGCGAGTACTGGAAAAGAAGTTTGGGTTCTGGTTCATAGATGACCTGCTCAGAATTTGTGCTGAACTCAGGCACCAAGAGCATCCAAGGAAGGAAGGCATGAGTGAATGCACAAAGGGGCTTACCTTTTTTCAAAGATAAGTATGCAGTTGACATTAAAAAATTAAAAACTGAAAGAAGCCTGGGGAGATAGCTCAGCCATGAAAGGCACTTGCTTGCAAAGCCTGTAGGCTTGGGTTCAGTTCCCCAGTACCCACGTAAAACCAAATGTACAAAGGGACCCATGTATGTGAGGTTGGTTTGCAGCGAGTGGCGAGAGGCCCTGTAGTATTCCTCTTCCCTCTCAGATCTCTCTCTCTCTCTCTCTCTCAAGTAAATAAATAAAACTATTTAAAAAAAAAACTAAAAGAAATGATTCTTCACATATATAAACAAAGCCATTGTTTCATGCTTCCTCACACAGCACTCCCATCTTTGTGGTATAAGAATGCCATCAAGAAAGCCAAATCAAGGCATTTTTTTAAATGGCAACAGTAGAATGAGCCATATTCTTATGTTAGCATCAGGAGAGAGATCATTTTCTGTGTCTGCTGTTAAAAGAAAGCTATTTTCACCACTGGTAAAAAGTACCTCTTGGTGCTTGAACTCCAACATGATGAAGGATGAAACGAAGCCCTTGCTTTGTTGCTGAGTAAAACCTCAGGCAGCCGTGGGAGGGATGTTGGTTTTGGTCTCAATTTAATTTCAAAGAAGACCCTTCACAGATAGAAAATGTGAATGTGGATGTACACTTCTTAGCAAAGGAATAATGCTCTTTTGTAAAACATCTCATTATCCCTAGCTTTTGTATAGCACTCTGTACTTTTCAAAGCAATTTTCTGTGGATCACTTCATTCCTTTCCCTCTTTAGGTGGGACAGACGTTACCATGTAATAAATCAGGAAACTGAGGCACAGAGAGGAGTTGTGGCTTGTTCCCACATATGTTTACAAGAGGTCCAGTCAGAACACAAGAAATTTTAAGTCTTAGGTTAGTTTTATTGGCATTCAGATAGTTGAATATCTATGGCATTTTAGGTGTTTTTATGTCTTAGGATGTAGGGCATATAAATATACATGCTTGTTGCGTGCAGCTAGGTGACAGAAATCCATCACAATGCTAAACAGAGTAATTAATCCATGTTGTCCGCTTGGCTAGGCAAGCAATAAGCCAGAGCCAGTGCCACCTAACCCATGTTCTCAACGGTGCACAGTGCCACATGGCACCTTCCTTTGGTGTGAACACTTTCCAATCTGATTATTTTCTCTACCACAGTCTCTTTCTGTCATTATGTTGAATTCAGGCAAATGGCTTTGACTTGTGTTCAAATGTTAGGACACCAGGTGCCGCATCAATGCCAAGGCACAATGTTGCTGTTCATGTTTAAGAGAAGGAGTAAGTTTCAAGGATAAGTTAGCAGGTATGATCTGATATTGATCTGATATTGAGCATGGGGCAGTCCAGGGAGTGTGCATCCCTGGGGATTGTACAGGAATAGTCCTGCATGGAGCTTCATGAGTTTTCACTGCAATTCTGAGAACACATGCTCCTTGCCAAGTAGGGTGGGTTCTACCACAGGCAACCACTTGTCAAAGGAGATATGCCCCTTATTAACAAGATTGTATTATTGTCTTAATGTTAAATAAACAAAACACTATAGCTACCTTGCTGATTGTCACTTGCTAAGAATAAACAGACAACAATGATAATTCTAAGCATACCCCAGAACACCAGGCATGAGTATTCTGGTGAGCAAATATTTGGGGGCATTAATTTGCAAGGTATGTGAGCGACTTATCCAGAGTCAACACAGTAGTGGCTATTTTGAGATCTGGGACTTAGGTTTATTTTCAGATGTGTGTCCTACTTTTTTTTTCCAGTTTGCCTTGCACCCAAGGATATATTATTACCAAGAAATATGCTATTGATAGCATTCCTTGTTACAAGACACTGTTATCATCCCTCTGCACCAGAGAGGGCCTTCATCTTCAATTTGCCACAATGAGTGAAAATGATGCTGTCTTAAACCTTCCTTTATTGGTAATTTGCAAAATTTGACACAGATCTTAGTCCAAATTACTCAGGCTTGCTGTTCTACCCCTTAACCCTTGGTACCCATTCTTAATCCTCTCCTCTATAATTGCTATTGAGCATGTGGAATCCCAGGGGACAAATAACAGTATCTGAGGAAATTACCTACATTCAGTCTGACCTCTGCTGTGCTTTTTGGATGCCAATTAAGACATCCATTTTTGAATGTTTGAACAGTTACCTGGAAGAGCTGGCAACATATTATCCAGAATCACATTTTCATAAATTGTGTCCAAATGCTGGCGTACCTAGCTTGGAACTTTTTAATGATGCTCAGAATATTTTGGCCAATGATCATGAGTCCAACCGTAGTTCCTTCCAGAGCAGAACCTAATTCCATGGGGAAAAGAAGAATCAGTTTGTATGCAACAGAGTCAGCCTTCATTATGCGCTATGGAGACAGAAAGTCTCCTTTTTCCTCCAAAGAAGAAGAGAAAGAAGTATTGTTTTCTCACAGCTTAACTCCTAAAACATCTTGACTGGCAAGGAGATCAGGACTTCTGTCAGGGAAAAAATGACAAAGTTTAAATATGCTAACATTTAACAATGGCATTTGCTTCTAGATTCTCAGAAGCCCATAAATATGTTGCCTGGGCTCAGTGAACTGCTAGACACATGTAGCCAATGAAAACAAATGGCTTTTGAAAATTGGCACAAATGGTCTTTCTTGGATTAGAGTTACTTCCTGCTAAGAAATTTGTGTTTACTTCTAGGTTGTAAGTTTGTTTATTGCTGGAAAAAGTAAACATACTTGTCTATTGGGAAAATTATATACCTTGGGGCTGGAGAAATGATCAGGTGGTTAAAGGCAATTGCTTTGAAAAGCCTGAAGGCTTAGGATCAATTCCCTAGTACCCGTATAAAGCCAGATGCATAAAGTGGTGCATGCACCTGGAGTTTGTAGGTCAGTAGGCCCTATCATGCCCATACTCCTCTCTCTCTCTCTCTCTCTCAAATTATATGTATCATCTATGTATCTATCTATCATCGATCTATCTACTATCTATCATCAATCTATCTATGCTTTGATTAGTCCTTCTCCCTGTGTAAGATTCTCTTGAGTAATTAAGGTCCTGGCTGACACTAGAAGTTTAAATTCATGAACTAAAAGCTTTGGGGAGTTTTTTTTAAGTTTTTTTTTTTTTTATCTTTAAGTGTTAAAATCTTGTATAGGGTAAGGGGCCTCTTCAGTGCAAAAGCTTCATCTGGGAACTTGTAGAGGTGTAACCCCACATGCACAGACCTTGATAGCACCCTACCAAGGAAACCTGAGGGAACTCCACTGTGGGTCAGCTTTATATCTATCCTCCCATTCCCCAACCCTCATATATAGGAAAGCAGAATAATTCTGCTAAGCAAAAGGCATTCAATGCTAAGTAACTGCAGTGGTGGGCCAGCATTCTGTGCACCTGAGCCATGATGCCTACAATGGGACTTGGTACCCAGATAACCAGGTTTCAAGTTGAAGAAAGAGCCTGGGAGTAGTGTTAGGTGTTTGGTAGGGACCCATAGTCCTGAAGCTCCTTGGCCACAGAATTAATAAGCTACATTTTGTAAGCCGGTGTCCTTAGAACAACTAAGAGTTTTATGTCTGATACAGATGGTGTTTATGTACAGTATGTGAGCTCAGTGTGAGAAGTAGTCATAAAACAGACTGAGGTTTGGTATAATTATTCACAATTACTATTGTATAATTGAATGCCACAGCTATTATATAAAAATATTTTAAGAAGTAGACTCTGTGCATACTTCCACAGTAGTTCTTAATAATAAAAGACATGATATAAACATCATAACATACTTTATGATGTTTGTAAACTTATCCAGTGTTTGGCAGAGTTGCAGACATCAAAATCCAGGTTCTCCTTCCTGCATTCTTAGTGAAACCAGTTGTTCTTATGTTCAATAGCACTCTCCCTTTCTAGTCACCTATGAAACTTCAACAGCCAACTTCACCAGACAACCCAAAGTAAATGGGTGGATGTGGTAGTTATAAAAACAGGTGTTTCTGTGGAGAATGCCTAGTTTTCCTAGTTTCTCCAAACCAACAAAGGAAATGTATGCTGGAACATTAGCATATGCTTATTTTAATATTTCTAGATTGGATGGGATTGGTGAATTTATAATATCTGATCATTGGGTACACAGTCCCAAATATCTACTAAAAGAGAAAAGACAAATATTCTCTGTTCTCCCTCACAAGCTACGAAGAAAAGAAAAGAAAAGGAAAGAAGAAAGAGAAAGGAAGGTCAAGTTCATTGGAGTTGTACGTGAAAGTTCCTTCCCATCAAGTGAGTGAAACATGTCTGTGTCCATGGACATGGCAGGGGTCAGCACAGCATCAGAACAAATGGCTTCGGTGATTGAACACACGTGTGCTGGGCACGGAAGTCTGTCCCAGTCCTTGGCCCTTTCTCCTGGGCAGAACTTTTGCTCATGACTCTTGGGGTTAACTCCTAGGCTTTGATGGCCGGAGGCTTTATCCTGTCATGAATACACTCTGATGCACACTGTTAGCATTGAGAAATGAGAAGCATATGTATTGTCTGAACACCTCATTCATTTCCATGATTTCTGGTGCAGAGAAGCGTGAGCCAACCTGGAGATCATGACTTGAGCAAGTCCATCTCCTGTAGTCACAATGATGATGCCCTTGAAGGTTTGTCTGCCAGGCAACCACAGGTGGGACATCTTGTGCATTAGCAGCATGGAAGAATGAATGTCAGCCCCCTCGTTACGTTGGAGGCCAATACTTAATGTTCCAAGCCTGGATGGAAACACCATGTTTTAGAGAAGGCTCCCATAGGGAATGCTTCCACCTGTCCTTCTTGGCCCTGGAGGAGGAAGGTATTGAAGTGTGCCTTCAGAGCTTTTATGTTTGAGTGTGGGGCTTCTGCCTTTCAGAGATTCTTAGCTGTCTCACTGTTTCCTGTGCCTGGAAGATGGCCAGCAATGCTCTTTGGTCGATGAGAACAGCAGCTCATACAATGAACTCCACCCGCTGCTCTCCTTGAACTAAATGGTAGATATGAATGCTTAGTGAGCAAGGATGCTTGGAGTTTTGCCCACCTGGACCTAGATTGATGCCTGTAATTTTTTTTTTCTAGTTAGAATGTATAGACATATGCATCTGTATTTAGGAACTGCTGAGTTTGACCTATATACTGCAATTATTTCATTACAACTATACAGTCCCTCGTTTCGCTAACTTGACTTAATTCTGTGGTACAAGCAGCCCAAGGGAGTGTTAATAAAAGAGAACAGTTGTCCTTTATGGTGTTAACCTCAGTGTTTAGGATTTATTTCAAACAGTGCAGCTTCCATTAATAGCTCACTGTGAAAGCATTACCTATTAATTATTCTCACCTTTTCATGTTTACTAATGTGATGGTTTTTCTGTAAGCTTGATGAAATAGAGTATTTACTTGATTCTTACCCTTTAGCCCATCATCTCATTGGCTCACATATAGGCATAATATCACCCAATTGAGTCATTCACTCATGCATCCATTCTGCAAATATTTACATGGTGCCTTCTCTCATGGTGTTAGATTCTGATAGGGGATATAGTTTCATTAATTCCTTACATACATGGGTACTCAGTAAAATGCTATGAATAGAAATAAGCAGATAGGTAGGGAAAAGGTTTTATGTAAAACAAGATACACATTTAAATAGGGTAGTCCAGGAAGGGCTTAGCGAAAATGTGGCAGTGGAAGAGGGAAAGAATCCTGTGTCTGTCTACTGGGAGAAGAACACCCTAACAGTGAGATGACGACAAAGGATTCCTGGTGCTCCCAGCACAATGTCATATGGCAAGGCAGCCATTATGGCTGGAGGTGAATAAAAGATTAAAAAGAAATAGGGAAGATGACATTGGAAAACAAGAAGGTGAACTGCAGAGTGGACTCTCACAGTTAATGACAATAGCTGCTTGTTCTCCTTAGGAATGATAAGGATATTCTCAGTATGTTCAGTATAAAAAACTTTGAAAAAAGTAAGCTATAAGATTTTTGAATTTCATTCTGAAATATGTAGAGATGGAATGAAATGATGTCCAGGTCTTGATCTATGGATGGTCTAGCATGGTGAAAGTTGATGGGGTCAAGGAAGATCAGAGTTGGTCATGGGTTATGGGCTTGGTTTTAGGTCCATAGATGTTTTGTGCTACTTTATCTAGGTTTGTGTATTTCCAAATTCTCCATGACAATATCATTTAAAAAAACCACCAATATCTCTAGGAATTGATGGACTTGGTTTTGGATATAGCCTAGGCATTGTTCTAAGCCTCTCTGCTTTCTGTTCATACCTAGTAAGCATGAGAACCATTGTTCCAGGCCATTGTTAGAATTTAAGATTTTTTAAAGAAATATTGTTATCTATTTGCAAGGGAGAGAGAAAGAAAGAGAGAACGTGACAAAGAGAGAGAGAGAGAGAGAGAGAGAGAAATATGGGTGTGCCAGGACCTCCTCCCACTGCAAACGAACTTCAGACACATGCACCCTTTTGTCTGTCTGGCTTTATGTGGGTACCGGGAAATCAAACCCAGGCCGTCATGCTTTATAAGAAAAGACCTTAAGTGCTGAGCCATCTCTCCAGCTCCATAACTTAAGATTTTCCTCTGAGTTTGCTCCTGAGAAATTTGGATCACTGGAACACTATAGTCTGAGTCGTGTGTGAAACAGCTCCTCCTGGATGCTGGGTACACAGCAAACTGTAAGGAACCAAGGCCAGGAGCAGGAGGTCGAGTCAATTATAGAAGCAATTTCACAACATCTTGGTGAAGACTATGAAAGAGAAGGTTAGCCTCATAGAAAGGTAGGCTGAATGGTGGAGTGTGTTAATAGGTAGGCATATATATCACTCCGTTGAACCACTGCTGGGCTAAGAAGGACATTCTGATGTATGATAAGATGAGGTAATATGACGGGCAGGGCTTCAAGAGAATAGAGTGAGCGTGAGATGACCGAGGGAACCTCCCACTGCATGAGACAGTTACTGTAAAATCTTGGATTTCCAAAACCTAAAGCAATTACCATTGCAGTTACTTAATCTTTGTCTTATTTTCTGATTTTTTAATGAACAGAGCAAGGCTAAGGAAGTTAGAAAAAAAATGCTCTCAGTCCAACATGCAGGAACTCAGCATCTCATCTTTCAGTCCCTTGCGGACGTATGGAAGTCTTCTGAAATCCAACCACCCCAAGCAAAACACAGTTTTCAAAGACAGTTCTGGCACTCATTTTCCCCAGATGATGTGATGGAATCTGAGTGTGTGTGTGTGTGTGTGTGAGAGAGAGAGAGAGAGAGAGAGAGACTTTGGTATCAGGTGTCTTTCTCCATCACTCTTTAATTTTACTGAGGCAGTCTCTCTCAATTGAGCCCAGAGCTCTCTGATTCACGTAGTCTAGCTAGCCAGCTGGCTCCAGGAATTCCCTGTCTCCGTCTCCCACATGCTGGGACTTACAGATGCCGGCCATGCCCACACAATATTTTCGTGGGTTTGGGGGATCCAAACTCCCGTCCTTGTGCTTGTGCGGTAACTGCGGCATGGCAAGTGCTTTATCCACTGAGCCATCTCCCCAGCTCTGATAATGGAATCCCGGAAGAGCAGAGCAGACCCTTTCTTCATCTCCTGGGCAGTATCTTTCAAATATTACTTTTAGGCATCTGCAGTAAATCTTGTTTAATCCAAAACTACATAATGTGTGGCTCTTCTATAAGATCCTGTGCTGGATTTAATGGGGAAATCAGTTGCCTAGTATGAAAAATGATCATCTCCCCTCAATCCAGCCCCAACACATGAGCAGTTGATGATATATGATGTTGGCCAACGTTGATTTCATACCCATGGGATATAAGGTCATGTCTCATACATAAATATTTGTATTCCCCTCATCACCCACAAAGATCTAATAACAGATGCTTAAAGATGTTGGTTGACTGACTCTGAACTATTTTTATGTAAAATCAATAACACAACATGAAGCTCAAAAGCAGTGCATTTCCTAACAACCACTTCAGGGCATGGCAAGATGGCTACAGCTCACCAGCCTCGGGAGCCATTGGGCAGCCCACAAAATTCAACCTGCTGATAAATAAAGGAGAAGGGGGAGCTGAATTGCTGAGTTTTTCTATGGTCCCTAAGAGGGTCACACTATTGGCCATCACTCTTAAAGATTTCATGAACTTACAGCCTTTGGCCTAGGTCTCTCTGGCTTAAGGTCAGGGAGGGATGCGCCACATTTGACAATGACCCAGATTATTTTACCTTCAAGAAGACTTACTTCTGCCTTCCACGTGGGTCTTTCTCTTTGCATCACTCTAATTCTTTTCTGATTTTATTTTTATTTATTTATGAGAGAGAGAGAAAGAGAGAGGATGGGTGAACCAGGACCTCCAGCCTCCAGACACATGAGCCACCTTGTGCATCTGGCTTATGTGGGTCTTGGGAAGTCAAACTTGGGTCCCTTGGTTTTGCAGGCCAGTGCCTTAACTGCTAAGCCATCTCTCCAACCCTGCTACAGCTCTTTTGAAGGTGATTTGGTCTACAGAACAACTTTTTGCTGTTAGGTAGAAGTGATACTATACCTCGGGCTTACATGACCACCATGGCTCTTCAATGGTTTGGAAGGACAATGCTTAGAAGTCCTTAGTGGCTACTCAGTAGGTGTGTGTGTGTGTGTGTGTGTTTTAAGAAAACCGAATTAACAAATGCATTATTCTATCCATTCCTGTTTTAATTAGAACATTCAATTGCGAGAGATAAAAACCCAAATCAAATTGGCTGTGGGAAAATAAGGGAATTTATTTTACTTGTGTAACTGAAAAGTTTGGTGACAAGACTAGCTTCAGGCAAGCTGGTGCCAAGAGCACAAGCAAGTCATCTAGACTCACTTTTCTCTCCCTGTCTTTGCTCTGGCATCTGTGCTGTTATCTTCACCATTGGGTCCTGCTCAGTGACTCCCAGAAGCATAACTTACAATACCCACATTGCTAGCATTGCCAGCAGAAAATGGAATGGCCTTCGCCTTCTCACGCTTGTGAAAACCTTACATTAGTTGCTTGGTTCTGATCACATTGCTCCTGATCGAGTCCTGTGTCATGAGCTGATTTGATCATTTAGGCTCAAGCCACCTGCTCATCTCTAGAACTGAGGATGAACATGAGACCACCACTACGGGGCTATGAACTAAAAGAGGGAGAGTCCTGTTGTCAGAAGAAGCAATGCGTGGCTGCCAGGTAGCATTAACCAGACAAGTGACCTATTTTCTTCACAGGAAATCCTTTACAGAGAGCTGGCTGGTACAAAGAATCTAGTAGGATCCTGGGAAGGGGGGGAGGGCTTGCTTTTGGTATGTGCCAAAATAATTAGTTTTATGGCTTTAGGAATGCATTCTCCTTTACTCTTTCAGCCTGCCTTTTACATGAGGTTGCTGCCTACAGGCAACTCCCATAGTGTGTCTGTCAAAGTGGGCCATATGACTGCCTGTTGTTCAGGTCCCTGTCCTTGATTTTATGCATAAAATAAGACAAATTCTTCTCCACAAAACCCACCAAACACTCCTATTGCACTTGCCTCCTCTTGTTAGCTTCCCTGTGTGGCTGTTGAATAAATGATTGAACATGGGACACTGTTTAATCTTCCTAACAATAGCCCTGCAAACATCCAACACTGTCAGATGCTTTCCTGGCATTTGAAAATATGCCTGCAGCAAAAATCATCTATTGAGTTTTTGCTGTGACTAAGACCTGTAGACAAAGAGGACTATCTGTTCAGCTGCCGTCACTGGGCAAAATCAGTCCTCACGGGGCCTCCTGGGGCAAGAGCAGAGCTCATGGAAGGCACCTCCCAAAGAGCAGCCCAGAGGCTCGGCTGGAGCTTGCCAAGCCTGTGCATTGACTTGGTGATTTTCGCAGAGTGCAGGAGGGTTACGCTCCATGCTGGGGAATATTTAAGGGTATAGAATGATGGGATGGAAAGAAGGGGCGGTCCTTGGCAGCTTTGGGGATATTCAGATGTACTGTTTGCCACCGCAAGGCTCTATGTTGGCTCCTTTCCACTTGTTGCCATGTGAACTCCAGATCCAGGTTGGAGCTGCTGTGGGGACACTTACTCTCATTTTCCAGAAAAGCCATGTTTTACAATTTTTAAATACGATTGATGTAGTACTTCTAGGCTTCAAATGACTCTTAAGGACTAGAAAATGAAATCTACATAGCATTGGCTGATTTTTATTCGTAACAGATACTACATGGAAGGGCATTCTGCACTCTTGATGATTTTCCTTTCTCTGGCATTGGCTCCTGAGACATTGGACAGTGTCCTTCGATATGTCTTTTCTAGCAATAACTGATAGAACAGACACTTATCCCTCCGTGAGCCAATCAGATTAGCTCTTCCTAGGATTTGCCAGTTGGATCAGAGAATGGATTGGAGTTAATATCTTTAGTGTTTGGTCTTTCTACTTGAGGACACAAATTCTTCTCCCTGTGCAATGTACTGATCTCCAAAAATTCTGATTCCATAGGTCTGGATTAGACCCAGGAATCAGTGTTTTAGCAAGTATTCCTAGGTGATTCCTACATCAGACTGATCTTGAAAGCACTTGTCAGAGGGCTGGAGAGATGGCTTAGCACGTAAGATGCTTAAGGACCCATGTTCAGCTCTGCAGATCCCATGTAGACTAGATGCACAAGGTGACACATGTGCAAGGTCATACATATGCACAGGTGGCATGCGCATCTGGAATTTGACTGCAGTGTCTGGAGGTAGGTCCTGAGGCAACAGTTCTCTCTCTCTCTCTCTCTCTCTCTGTGTGTGTGTGTGTGTGTGTTGCTCTCTCTCTCATAAGAAAAAGGACAGTCTGTTGGGCTTGCCTCAAAAACTAAAATAAATAAAAACTATTGTTACAGAGAAGACCTAGGGATTTCTACTATGGGTTCTTCATAGTAGGATTGACTGTTCCTTCCCACGTCATCATGAGTGTGCACTTCTTCATCCCACATATAAATTTACTACATTCTTTTTGTCTTTAAATCTTCTAGAGTTAAATTTCATTGGTCAAAATAAAAGATTGTGCTGGGGTTGGAGAGATGGCCTAGCAAGGTGCTTGCTTGCAAAGGCTAAGGACTCAGGTTCAATTCCCCAGAACCCACATAAGCCAGATGCACATGGTGGAACATTCATCTGGAGTTTGTTTGCAGTGGCTAGAGGCCCTGATGCACCCATTCTCTCTCTCTCTCTCTCTGTCTCTCTCTTTCTCTTTTTACTAAATAAACAATATTTTCTAAAGATTGTGGTGGTTTGAATGTAAGTTGTCCCCCATCGCCTCATGTACCTTGCTAGGGGAGGTGTGTCCCCAGGGGTGGTCCTTCGGATTTTATAGTCCAACTCTGCTTTCCAGTGCTAGCTAGCTTACTCTTGCTCCTTCTTCCTTGCTGCTGATATGAAGAAGTGAGCTGGCTGTCTGCTCTGCCACACTCTCCCCACCATGATGAAACTTTCTCTCAAAACTGTAAGCCAAAATAAACCCTTTCCTCCCATGAGCTGCTTCTGCTTGGGTGTTTTGTTCCAACAAGAGGTTGTACCTGTAACAAAGATGAATTTTTAAAATTACAACTATTTTGAGGCTGCAGCTGGAGTATTACATGTTGAAATAAGAAAGAAGAAGGCATAGGTGAAATATGAAAATTCTAGATGAGCTAAGCTAATAAAGCCTAAAGCTGGTTGAGGAAGATTCCATCCTACATTAGGCCTTAAATTCTTCCGGCCAGGGAAGGAAAACGAATAATAAAGGATTGGCTATGTCCCTTTAAGGAACTTAACAAACCACAAGTATTGTTTTTGCAGATTTCTGTGACCGATTATTATGTCTGATGCCTTGTTTATTTTTCTATTATCCTATTATCAGAAGTTAACTGATGCCCCAGGTTTTCTGGGTCAATATCTCCTTTGTACAAGCCTGAGTGTTAATCTTTGGTTGTAACACTGAAATGTGAGAGCAGGATGTGGCTGAGCTGGAAAAGGACCATGGTTCCCTGCTTGACAACTAAGTCAAGGAAGGCTATCAGGTCAAACCATTTTACCTTGGACATGTAGTTGGGGAGTTCTTCTGTTTATCTTCAAAGTCTCTTAGCTCCTAGACACTAGCAAGTAGCTTCTGTCTGTTTCTGCTAAATGCACATGTGTGTTCTCAGAAAAAGGACCAAACTCCAATGGTCATGTTATTCTTTTTTTTTTTAAAGTCACTTCAATGTTTATTTATTTATTTGAGAGAGAAAGGCAGATAGAGAAATAGAGAGAGAGAATGGGCATGCCAGGGCCTCTAGCCACTGTGAACGAACTCCAGATGCATGTGCCACCTTGTACATCTGGCTTACATGGGTACTTGGGAATTGAACCTGGGTCCTTAGGAGTCACAGACAGGTGCCTTAACTGCTAAGCCATCTCTCCAGCCCCTACTTAGTTTTTTTTTTTTTCCTTTTTTTCTTTATTAGTTACTTCTGTATTGAGCAAATACAGTCAGTTTGGTACCATTATTAGGCTCATCCGTGACCTACTCCCTCCCCTTGGCCCCTCCTTGTTGAGGTATATGGGTCATGCATTGTGGAGTTAGCCCACAGTTATGGGTAAGATAAATGTCTCTGCATATCATGACCCAACATGTGGCTCTGACATTCTTTCCGCCCCCTCTTCCGCAAAATTTCCCTGAGCCATGTTGGGTTCATTTTTGGTCTGCTTCAGTGATGAGGTGTTGGGGGCCTCTGAGGCTCTGGCTCCCTGATTTGGTAGGAGTTGATTTTTCTCTGTGTTGATCTCTTTCCCCCTTCTACTGGTATCCGGTTCATCAGGAAAACATCCCCCTTGCTTGTTTCGCCAATTTTTCTTAGTTGCAGCTGGGGCCCTTTTGAGGTATGATGGGGTGGCTCTCTCCTTAGGATCTACATCTATCTTTCTTTCCCCAGGATTTGCAGCGCAGCTAGGTGGTCGCCATCTTGGCCGGAAGTCCCCTACTTAGTTTTTGGTTTTTTTTTTAATTTTTTTTTTGTTATTTATTTATTTGAGAGCGACAGACAGAGTGAGAAAGAGGCAGAGAGAGACACAGAGAGAATGGGCACGCCAGGGCCTCCAGCCACTGCAAACGAACTCCAGACGCCTGCGCCCCCTTGTGCATCTGGCTAACGTGGGTCCTGGGGAGTTGAGCCTCAAACCGGGGTCCTTAGGCTTCACAGGCAAGTGCTTAACCACTAAGCCATCTCTCCAGCCCCCCTACATAGCTTTTTATTTAACTTGACATGTGTTTCAGTCAGGTTCACATTGCTGGTAGAAATCACTCAACCAAGAACAGCTTGTGGGAAAAAGTGGTTTATTTTGGCTTACAAGCTCAAGGGGGAAGCTCTACGATGGCAGGGAAAATGATGGCATGAACAGAGGGTGGACATCAACCCCTGACCCACATAAGGTGGACAACAGGAACAGGAGAGTGTGCCAAACACTGGCAAAGGGAAACTGGCTGTAACACCCATAAGCCCACCCCCAGCAATACACTGCCTCCAGGAGGCATTAATTCCCAAATATCCATCAGCTGGGAACCTAGCATTCAGAACACCTAAGTTTATGGGGGACACCTGAATCAAACCACCACACCATGTTTAACTAAACTTTGGTGCTCAGCATTACAAGTTTTGAAACTAGGTGCCCTCTAAATTAATAAATACAACAAGCAGGAATTCCAAAACAGACATTTTGTGCTAGTGCATATTTTAGGGTCTCAGAGTAGAGACTGTCTTCAAAACGCAATGTTTTTTTTCTTGAACTGTTTTTGAGACATTTGTATGCTTTCTCTGCATTTGATATGTGGCTGAGATACTACTCCACTCCAGACTTCCTAAAAGTGCAATTTGTATTTGGCTGGCAGTATGACACTAGGTGGCCCAAGATAATCTGATAGAGAGTTTTAGTGTCCACTGTCATATATCAGACCTTTCTTCTTATCCCTCAACCCCCAACTGCCTTTTAGTCCCATCTCATATTGACAACCTGCTATCAGTCCAGCAGAGAGAACACTGCCTGGATATTTGTCAGGTAATTAGTTGGCTATAAATCAGCAAGAGTGGGCCATTTTATTAGGCATGTTCCCATCTTGTTAGCAGCTCCTCACCAGGGCTGTCAGCATTGTGGCATCTTTAGTTTGTTAATCTATTACAAATTCTCTGGGGCAATAAGGAATTGAAAGGAACTTTCAAGTGAGGCCAAGTTTGGTGTTCTTAGTTTTGCATTGTATCCCAGTATTAAATACATTCAGTTGTTTGAAGCTCCTCTCAAGGAAGCATTACCATATTTTTCTATTTTCACTCCCCATTTTCCTCTTCATAAAAAATGTCCTCAAGTAAACTTGCCTACAAAACATAGGATTTATACCTAGGAATTTTTAAATTAATTAATTAATTAAAAACTAATTTTTGCATACCTGATATGGAGACCAAGGGCTTGTGCATGACAAGAAAGCGCTCTACCACTAAGTTATCTTCCTAGACCTCTTTGTACCTTTTATTTTGAGACAGGATCTCACTAAGTTTCCTAAGCTGCCCTTGAACACTCTCTGTAGCTCAGACATACTATGAACTTGTAATCCCCTCAATCAAACACTGAGTAGCAGTGATTATACAACTATGTCACCAGGCCTGGATACACCTAAGAATGCTGAACATGTCAAACCATTTTGTACAGTGGAACAGCTACGCCCTCACATATCTGCCTCTAGATTTCCCCAGGCTTTGTGAACCAGTTTGAGAAGGTTGATGTATACCTTAGTGCTAAGGCCATACTGTTCTTGTATTCATATGTTAAATAATGATCTCACTTCTGAACTAGACTAACCTGAATGTTGGGGTCATCGGCCTCAACATGAAGCTTAATGTCGTAAATTTCTCTCTTTATTTTTATGCCCATGCTGAAGTTGAATCTGTAATTAGTGTAAGCTTGAGAAGTCACGTGACTTTGGCTTCTGATGAGAGCATTGTAAGGCAGTGGTAGGAAGTACAGGAGCAATCCACTTACATAATGAGTCAGAAAGCAAAAGGAGAGATAGTAAGGGCATGTCCCCAGTGATCTAAGGACCTCCACTATGTCTCACTTCTCAGAGATTTTACACCTCCCAATAAGTGCTAACTTAAGGACCAAACCTTTAACAGGTGGGATTTTGAGATACTCTTGCCCAACCATAGTCTTTCTTTGAATGTGAACAACAGTGCCATATCTTACTGGCCACAGAAGGCAGGCCTGGAGGTGAGCATGTGACACAGCCTATGGGACTGAATTCTGAATGCTCCCCCACTAGCCCCCTGCAAGACCTCTCTGAGGAGGTGAAATTCTTTGTATTACAGTTGCTCAGTAGTTGAAATGGCATCAGCTAAGGAGAATGAAGCCAGGAGGTAGACAGGGAATCTTAGTGTGGTGACAAGATACCCCGAGTCCATTTGTACCTGCATCATACCTCGTGCTTCTCAATAATTCATGTCTCTATAGTCCCCTTTTCACTTAAGTCATTGAGTTGGACTTTCATCACTTGCAAACTATTGCTGATCAATACCATTTTCTTTCTTTCCTTCTTGGTATCTACTTTTCTTTTCTAGAACACTCCACAGTCTTCAGGTCTGTCAAATCTGCTCTTCTTCTAAGATTGAATGCACTTGTCTTCACTTCCCAAGGTGTTTTCCTGATACTTCTAGTTAATATGTGATGCCCACTCTTCATTCTAAAATTCCCTATGACAGTTTTTCACACTCACATATCCACATGTTGTAAACTGTCTGGTAGCTCTGTGCCTGAATATGGTAAATACTTAAAACTTTTACTGAATTGAAATAAATGCTTTTGAAGGCTGTGAACACTTCTACATTCTTAGAAAGAAAACTGACAATGAGTTTCCAAGCAGCCTTTCCCAAATAGCTCCATGGAATTCTAAAGCACTTTTAGGTACTGTAGTAACATGCACTCAGCTATAAGAAAAGGTACTGTGGTCAAGGAATCTAGGGAACACTCAGTTAAAGTTGAACTGGTGCTGCCTGGAGCCTGACTACAGTGAAAACGATGCAGCACTCCAGGCAGAGCAGGGGCATGAGGATGTAAAGCGATATGAGCAACAGCCAGGGGCCATCGAGAGGCTGAAGCCACACAGTAATTTGAACTGAGAAAGTTCAACATAAAACTATATTAACTAGTTTCAGGAGACCAGATAACAAGATAAGAGAGTTAAGATGAATATAACAAGGAATAAATTTGAGAGAGGGCTTCTCAACACTGAGATGTGACTTCTTTCCGGGGAGTGCGGCAGAGACCCACTGGATGGAGAGACATTCATTCACTGAGCTGCCCCAGGCCAGAGCGGCCAGCAACTAGCTACTTGCTGAAATGGTAACAAAACTTTCTTGGAAACTGACTAGGAGATGCTGTTGAATTTGTCTGTCAGACCTGAGATCCAAAGAAAAGGACCCTACGGTCTCACTTGGAAAACTGACGCGTTTTAATCTTTCCTGTGTCAGAATACCAGCACGCAGTGATAAACTGGTAGGTAGTTGAATATTCATGTTTGATTGAAAATTGAATTAATTTGCTTTCTCAAATGATGGAGAGTTCTGGAGGTCAGTGATTCTACGGTTAGTTTACCTGTCTAACAACGTGTGTAGTGTCTGTTATGGTTGGAACTTTAAATTCACACATTCATATTTTGAATGCTTGGTGGTGCTATGTAGGTCCTAGAACTCTGGGAAGGGAGGTGTAGAAGGAGAAAGAAGGTCACTGGGACTGTCTTTGGGGGTTTATTATCCCTGATTCCGTCCTCTCTGCTCCATGCTTCTTATGTGCCATGATGTGAATAGCTAAAACTGGCTTCTGCCACACATTCTCACTACCATGGTGTTCTGATAAAGCACATGGGGCCAAGCAATCATGGACTAACCCTTTGAAACCATGAGCCTAAATAAACCTTTCCTTCCTTAAATTATTTCAAGTAGGTATTTTGGTCACAGTAATGTAAAAGTATCCCAGTACTTGCTGTTCATCCATTCTGTTGCTTAAAATTTAGAATTTTTTCATACTCAGATCAGATAGAGAAAAAAACAACAACACTCATTGAATATCCAAAAAAGTTACAACCAAGTAAGTAGTAGGAGGTATATCTAAAGCCAAGTTTATTCTCCACCCTCCACATATTACTTGAAAACAGACTCAAAAGCAATAAACTAATTTTCAATGAAATTTAACTGCCTATCAATATAAAACTCAACACTAAATAAGGACAGTTAAAATCTAAAAACTCACACCCCAGAGTTAGACTACACTGTCTATCAAGTGGACTTAGCAGGTAGCTACAGACTATTCCACCCAATAGAAACGGAGTTACATTCCTCTTAGCAGCCTGTGGGACCTTCTCTGAAACAGACATCTTCTAGGCTACAAATCAAGTCATATCAAAATAGAGAAGATTCAAACTTATCTCTTGTTTCTTATCAGATTATAGTGCAGTCAAACTAGAAATCAACAGCCAGAAAAACTACAGAAACAACACAATTTCATGGAGACTTAGCAAGATATTCCTGAATGGCCAATGAGCCATTGAAGAAATCAACAAGAAAAGGAAAATGAAAGCAATACTTACCAGCATCTTTGGATTACAGGTAAGGCAGTTCTAGGAGGAATGTTTATAGATACAAGTGCTTACATTATAAAGAAAATCAGAGTGATCCTAAATAAATAACCTAATGATGCTAATACCAGGATAATCTGAGCCAAAAGCTCAAGATGATAAAAATAATAAAGATCAGAGCTAAAATGAATGAAATGGAAATTTTTAAGAGCTACACAGAGTATTGATTATGCAGAGTTGATTCTTTGAAAAGTAAATAAAAGTACCAAACCCCTAGCCAAACTAATCCAAAGAAAGAAAGAAAAGACATAAATGAAGAAAATTGGAACTGAAAAGAGGAAGAGTATGACAGATTACAACAAAATGTGGAGAATCACCAGGGGATGCTTTGAAAACTTATATTCCAAAAATCCTGGAAAATCTATTTAAAAATGAGTAAACTCCTGGATACATATGGCCTACCAAAATTAAATCAGGAAAATGTAAGGAGGCAAATATGATGGTTAATGGGATTGAAGCCATGAAAACAAGCCTCCCCACAGAGAAGAGCCCAGGTTGGCAGGGGTTCACTGAAGAATTCTACCAAACTTTTCAAGAAGGGCTAACACCAGTGCTCCTCACACAGTTCCATCAAACGAAAGGGTCAGGGATACTGCCAAATGGACAATAAAACCCTACATGGACACAACAAAGAAAGAAAACTATACACCAATTTTCCTGATGAACATAGGGGCAAAAGTTCTCAATGAAATATCTACATCTCAAGATCATATGCCATGACCAAGTTGGCTTTATTCAGGGGCTGCAAGATTTGTTCAACATATGCAAATCATTAGGAGCTCTTCAAGACATGAATAGACTTATGGACAAAAAACACATAATCATTTCAACAAGGCCACTAATTAGGTTCAACATCCTTTCATTATAAAAGCCTTAAAGAAATTAAGAATGGAAGAAACATACCTCAGCATAATAAAAACTGTATATGGAAAACCTATAGTTAATAAACCTATATGAAACGGGGAAAAATGAGATGGTTTCCTCTAAAATTGGTAATGACACAAGGGTGCCACTCTTTCCACTTTAATTTGAAGTCTTAAATAGATCAATAAGACAAGAGAAAGAAATATAATGGATATGAATAGGAAAGGAAGAAGTCAAATTATTCAACTTGGAGATGATCCTTTACTTGCAATTATTCTATGAACACTTCACCAGAAATCTCCTATATATGGTAAACACTTAAGCAAAGTACCAGGGTACAAAATCAACAAACAAAAATCAGTAGCGTTTCTATATATTAACAACAGACTCACTGAGGAAGAAATCAAGAGAGAAAAAAAATCCATCCTCAATAGTTTAAAAATTGTAGGATGAAACAAGGCCAAAGAAGCAAAGAGGTCAGAGCCCTTGTATAAGTTAACTTCTCATTTTGCTGGCGCAAAATACCTGGCAAAAAATCAGTTAAGGGGAAGAGTTTATTTTTGCTTACAGTCCCAGGTTACAGCTCATCATGGTACGAGGGCACAGTGAGAGGAACTTGAAGCAGATCACCCCATCCAGCATAGAGAGGAAACAGAGAGCAATAAATGCTGCTTCTCAGCCAGCTCTCTCCTTTTTGTAAAGACCAGGACCCCAGCCCATGAACTGGCACTACCCACAGTTAAGGTAGGTCTTCCCACCTTAATTAACATAATCAAGATAATCCCTCACAGCTGTTTCTAGAAACTAACCTAATCCACATAATCCACAGGTGATTCCAGATCCTGTCAAGTTGACAATCAACATAAACCATGATAGATTTCTACACCATCATAGATTTCTACAACAGTCACTTTAGAATACTGAAGAAAATACTTGAAAAATACACTAGAAGATGGAAAGGCATCCTGTGCTCACGAATAGGCAGAAATAGTATTGTGAAAAAAAATGGCTATGTAAAAATCAATTTTAAATGGATCAAAGGCATTAATGTAAGATCTGAAACTTTGACACTAGTAGAGGAAAATATAGGTAAAACCCTTTACGATATAGGGACATAGGAAAGAATGTTATGTCCCCTGCAGTAACTGTTGCTCTAATGGCACAGGAAATACCAATAATTGGCAAATGGGTTTGCATGAAATGAAGAAGTTTCCACACAGCTAAGGCAGCAGTCCCCGCAGTGCAGAGCAGTTTACCGAACACTCTTGCTCATTACTGGTGGAAATATAAACTGGTGCACCCATTATGGAAGTCAACATGGAGGCACTTCAAAATTCTGAAAGTACAACCATACTACACGTGACTCAGCAGTAGCACTGTTGGACATAGATCCAAAGGACTCTAAGTCAGTGCACGAGATACTTGCTCATTCTTGTTTACAGATGCACTGTGTGCAGCAGCCACGAAATGGACCCAGCTTAGATGTCCATTAACAAGTGAGTAGATGAACAAAATGTGGTATGTATGCACAATAGAATTTTATGCAGCAATAAATGAAAATAAAATGAAAATTTCAGGTAAATGGATGTGACTAGAAGTCATTATGTTAAGCAAACCTTGCCAAACTGAGAAAGACAAATAGTCTGTATTTTCTCTCATTTGTAGAACCCATATACATATATATGTATGTGTTTATATTTTTTATATGTATGTATGTGGGACACAAATTAGAAAGAGGATCACAAGAGAGGAGGAAGGAATCTTAAGAGAACTGATAAATATAGATATGGGTACAAAAGGATATAAAAGAAAAGCAGAAAAGGAAAGAAACTAACTGGAGAGAAGTAGGGATATAAGGAGGTGGAGAGGGGGAACATTGAGAATGAAATTGATGACACATATATATGAAGATGTCATAACACCCAATACTTGATATATTGGCCAAAAAATTAATTAATTAAAAAAATAAATTCTCAACATTGTAACATGAGCAATATCCCAAATTTAATTTAATGATGTCCACAATCTAATTAAAAAAGAATAGATGTGATTTAAAAAGATGTAAATATGAGCCATAATGATAAATCAGTTAATAGAAGCAGATACAGACAGAGGTGATGGCAATGGGACTTTTCACACAGCCATTTCAGAAGCAGAGGAAAACATGCATGCAATGAAAAGCAAAGAACTTAAAACTGAAATTTCTAGAGATAGAACTACAATATTGGAAATGAAAATTTAATGGAGGGAAGTAATGGCTGGTTAGCCACTGAAGAAAAACAGTCAGTGTACTTGAGGACATACCAGAACAGCACCCCCAAACAGAAACACGCAGAGAAAAGGACAGGATATTAAGAAAGGCAGAGTCTCAGTAGATGTGTCATTGGAGTGCCAGAAAAGGGAAGGAAATAGGGAACATATTTTAAAAAATATTGTTTTTATATAAAAGAAAGTGTCAAATTTCATGAAAATTTGAAATGTACGGATTTAAGAAATTCAAGAAACTTTAAGGAGCATCAGCACAAAGAAAATTAATGAAGATGCTAAAAATGCAATTGCTGAAAACGTAGAACAGAGAAGATCTTGAAGGCAGTCTGAGGAAAAATGATGGGGGAGAACAGGATAGGAATGAAAGCTGACTTCTTATCAGAAACAGTGGTAGGCTGCTGAAAGAAAATAAATGCTATAGAATTCTTCCCTAAGAGAAAATATCTTTCAAAAAGGAAGGATAGATTCTTTTTTTGGGAATGTCTCACTATATGTCCTAGGCTAGCCTTGAACTTGCAATCTTTCCTCCTTGGCCTAAGTACTGGCACTACAAAGGTATTTTTTTTATTATTTATTTATTTATTTATTGAGATAAAAACGGGGGAGAGAGAAAGAGAGAGAGAGAATGGGCTTGTCAGGGCCTTTAGCCACTGAGAACGAACTCCAGATATATGCACTTCCTTGTTCACATGAGCGACATTGCATATTTTGCATCACTGTGCATCTGGCTACATGGGACCTGGAGATTTGAACATGAGTTCTTAGGCTTCACAGGCAAGCATCTTAACCACTAAGACATCTCTCTAGCCCTGCAAAGCTATTTTTAAACTAGACAAGTGAATCTTTCTTGATGGTTCCCTCAGGCAATAACTTAAAGCCACTTCTCTCTGTCTTGATTGACATCTACTCCCT
Source organism: Dipus sagitta (assembly GCA_036346955.1). Taxonomy (NCBI): domain Eukaryota; kingdom Metazoa; phylum Chordata; class Mammalia; order Rodentia; family Dipodidae; genus Dipus; species Dipus sagitta. The sequence continues at coordinate 233,642,426 of CM070770.1, read as the reverse complement.
TTATTGTTTCCTCATTTTTATGCTATGTGTCCCAGGCAGTAGTCTCTATATTTGACATTGCCAGCCAGCAGTATTGAAATGTGGCTTAGAGATGAATTAATCACCAGTGTTCTGACTTGGAATCTGGGCACTAAGAGCTCCTATATTCACCTACCCTTGATAGTCTACTTCTCCATTTTCATTTCCTCTTCCCAAGCCTTGTTGATTTGCAGCACACGGGAAGTAGGGAAGGTAAGAATCCATGTATTATGTAGAACTTTTGGCTATAATCTGTGTTTAGATGTTTTTTGCCCACAAATGCCCTCTAAATATTTGAATTTATGCCCATATGTTAGTGCTACTCTCATTTTTGGTTAGAGAAGCTTCTCTTTTCAGATGGTGGTGACTGATGGAGAGACTCAAAACTCATCAGTGCTGGGAAGTGACAGTGGAGTGTTTAGCACTAAGACATCTCTATCACACCCCCTGAGGCTCAGAAATCATATGAGAAAAGGGAGTGGAAAGGATGCAAGAGCCAAAGGATGGTGTTTTAGTCAGCTCTATGTTGCTGGGATGAAAGTTCAAACAGATACAGTTTATGGAAGGAAGGGATTTATTTAAGTTTCACATATCCAGGGAAAGTTGAATCTATGGCAGCAAAAGCTGGATCCCACTTGTATATCTAAGCAGAGACACACCACAAATAGCCAGCACCATGAATAAGCACAAATCACCATAGGTCAAACTGCTTTCCACATACCTGTGGGCTGGAATCAAGGTCTGCCCCAAACACACCTTAGGGTTGGACCTTAGAACCTGCCCTCAGTGATACCTCCCCCAGTTGAGCAGCTGAAGACCGAAGTTACAAGCTTAATTTTAATAAAACATTTTTGTATAAGGAGCCATATATTTACATTATTACATTCAAACTACCATAGATGGGGAGAAGTACTCTGGAATACTGTCTTCCAGACACAAATTGTTCATTGTACTCATAACCTCATAGCAAATGCTGTTACCTACACAAGAACTACATAACATTGGGTCCACCCACATGTTGTTGTGAATAATGGAAAGGCCAAAAAAAAAAAAAAAAAAAAAGACATTAAACTAGAAAGAAGAGGGGCTACAGTGGAGGGAGGGATAGTGGGAAGGATAAACAAAAGAAGATGGTAGGAGGGGATTATGTAAATTTTAACTAAAGTATTTTAATTAAAAATATTAACTTATAAGTAGAATAACAGATTAATGGTGGAGAAAAGGCCTAAGTGGGGTCAAGGGAAGAGACTGAATAAAGGAATGGTGGAGGGAGTGTTAATCAAAATGTAAGAGGATATAAATAAGTCATATGGAAACCTACAGTTTTGGACAATGGAACACTCAGAAACCATAGATTGTTTCTAGAAAATTTTCAGTGGCAGGGATGGGATACCTTCCAGTGAGTTGTTGGCCAGGGAGTTCACTGATACTCCCAAAACAATACAGGCCATTGCCGAGGCTCTTGGTTTCCCATGAGGAATAGATGGGAACACCAGTTGCTGAAGACTTCAGATACTTGAGCTGAGAAATCCTACTGGAGCTGAGCTGAAAACCTCCTCCATGTAGACCAATTGACAGAAAGCTGGAAAAAGCTAAGCTGCATGAAGTTCAATGGGAGAAAGAGAAATCACCAATGGAGATACTCAACAGTGGACACTACACACCTTAAATTTGGCCATCAAGGACAAATGAGCTAATGGGTGTAATAGTGGCATGTCTGTTATGGGGTAAATCAACTGCTCTCTAATTGGACTGGAGGCCTGCTCCATGGGAGGGAATAGATCCCTGATACTGAAAACCTACAACAAGGGTAGTCATGAGCTCTAGGGGTATAATGTCTGCTGTTGTCTGGCTAAATGTATATACTATGCTCACCAAACTGCCCAGTAAGCACTTCTCTTAATGTTGATAGCCATATGTTAATGATATTCTCACTTTTGGTTAGGGAAGCTTCTCTTTTCAGATGGCAGTGACCTTGGGATGACTCAGAAGGCACCATGGTGCTGAGAAGAAGTGACAGAAGAGTTCTCAGCACCGAAATATCTCTATCACACCTTCCAAGGCTCAGGGTACATTACAGAAGACGTGGCAGAAAGAATGTAAGCTAAAGGAAGGGTAGGATTCCTTACAACATGCTCCTCAAGACACAAAATGGCCTGGATGTCCATGACCTCACAGTGTCTGACACTACCTACACAAGACCATCATGATAGGAGGAAAAGCTCATGGCATCAAAATAAAAAAGACTGAGAAGGGGAGGGGATATGGTGGAGAGTGGAGTTTCAAAGGGGAAAGTGGGTGGAAGGAAGGAATTACCATGGGTTAATGTCTACAATTAGGGAAGTTGGCAAAAAAATAAATTAAATAAAAAATTAATTTATAATTGAAATTGTAATCTTGTCATGAATATTCTTCTTGTTTCAGGTAAGAATTTTTGGTATTGTTGCCTTTATATTTTCTTTGCTTTCTTCTTTTGTCCCTCTCTGTAGCAGACAGCTTCAGGTTCACTGAGGTGAACTTCCAGACCAGACACAGTTATGGAGGAAGGGGTATTTATTGAAGCTCACAGATTCAGAGGAAGTTCCATAAATGGCAGAAGAAGCTGGCCTGCCTTCACAGGTCCAAGCAGAGACAGAGAAGTACAAGCCAAAAAGCCACAGCACACTTCAGGAACTCCAGCTAGGTACACTTTGCATATCTTTAGATTGAAATCTGAAACCCACCACCACACCTTAAGATCCACCCAGTGACATTGCCTCCAGCCAGGGGGCTAAAGATGCAAACTACAAACAAATAAACAACTGAATATAGTGGGGGCCATCTATTCTATTCAAACCACCACACTCTCTTTTTCCCCTATCTCCCTTTCCTTCTCTCTTTACCTCTCCTCTCTCTTGCTCTGTGTTCTCTCTCTCTCTCTCTCTCCCTGTCTCTCTCACTTATGGAATATTTAGCAGATAATACCTTTTCTCAGGTAATGGTGCAAAAGAAGACTACAAACACAATGGGAAACTGTGGTGAAGAAGTGATTTTGGTTTCATTATGAAACACACAATTCACCCATATGAATGGAAACTTACTGAGAAGTATTTTCTTCCTCTTTTGTTCACTACTGCCTCCTAAATACTGATAGACCTTGGACTGAATTATTACATGTGGTTGTTTGATATCACCTGCCCTGCTGAGGCGTCCTCTTATCAGGCTGGGTAGGAAAGCTATGCCCTGAGGAGAATGAATGATAGGTAGGCTCAACCAATTGTCCAGCAAAAAGAAAAATAGCCAGGTGTGGTGGTGCATGCCTTTAATTCCAGCACTCTGGAGGCAAAGGTAGGAGGATTGCTGTGAGTTCGGGGCCAACTTGGGACTTCAAAGTGAATTCCAGATCAGTCTTGCTACAGTAAGACATTACTTTGAAAAAACCCTACCTCCCAAATCAAAATAAAATGCACATAAGCACTTGACATTGACCTATGCATTCACCTAGTATGCATGCTTGGTACACATTGCCATGTCTTTCTTGAGGCCAACAATATGGTCTATCTGTGGAGTTGCTACTTTAACATTTTGGAGAAGACAAAACAATACAGATGAAGAGACTGGCTGTTGGAATGGCAGGCAGTTTGTGCCTGTAGGATTAGAGAGCCTGGGGTTTGGATCTGAATCTTGGCTTCATTTTGTACAAGCTCTGCAAACTTGTTCAGAGCTTGTTATCTCTCTATAGACAAAACACAAGGGTACCTTTCTTTGCAGGAAGGTTTATAATAATGGAGATACAGTACCTCATACACAATCCTTTACTTATGGGATTTAATGGATTGTAGGTATTATTTTGAGGAGAGTGAGGCTTCCTTCTGCTCTATTCAAGCCTCACACACTTCAGCACCCAGATTCCTTATAATGATCTAAAAGCTTTATGTCATCTGCTCTCTGAGTGCCTCAGTCCAAACTTACTACCACTGTCTTCTTTCTCATACAAAGGGGCCATGTTGGCCTCTTTTCTGTTCTATGTGCTATGCTTGTCCCCTTTGCAGGGATGTTATAGTTGTGGCTTCTTCTGGATAAGAAACTTCTTGAAAGATTGGCTTCCACTCAGCTGTCTTTTTATTCCCTGGGCAAAGCCTTGCTTGACTTCCCAAGTGACATCCCTCCCCATCACTTTCTATTTTATTTTATTTTTTTTAAGAGAGGGAGAGAGAAAGAGAGAATTGGCATGCCACTGCAATGGAACTCAGATGCATGTGCCACCTTGTGTGCCTGGCTTATGTGGGTTCTGGGGAATGAACGTGGCTCCTTAAGCTTCCTAGGCAAGTGCCTTAGCTGCTAAGACATCTCTCTAGTCTAAGTCATCCAATTTTATTTCATGTATGTGGCTTCAAATGCTGAAGCGATCTCATTTGCTTATTAGCTCACTTAGATATTGTTTATCTCTGTCTACTAAAATGTGAGCTCCCTAAACAAAAAATTTATCCATCTTGGTTCCTGCTGAAGCCCCAATGACTATAACCATTTTTACAATCTCACAGTCTCAGGAAACATACCCATACCTGAGTGAATGGATTTTCATCAATCCTTACCTTTACCTTTGAGCAAACATAACTAAATGTGTTTCCATTTTCCATTTTCCATTGAAAGTTGACTTGTAATATAGAGGGTTTAGAAATTCCCAGTTGATTCAACTGAGAATTAAAGGGACAGAGGTGTTAAGAAAGAGAAATCTCAAAGAAGAAAATCCTGAAAACTTTCCCCCTAAATAGTGTAACTGATTTTCAGTGTTTACTCTTCAGAGTCTCTTTTCAGCATTCTTTTTTTTTTTTTTTTTGTAACTCTGACATCAATCATTGTCAATTTGAAAAAGTACAATACTTAGGGTCATTTATCTAGACCTATTGGAGTCTAAAATTATGCAGCTCAGTCAAATATATGTGAATAAAGACTGTCATTTCTGATTAATGACATGTGACTTGAATGTCTTAAAAATCATTTGTGCCATCCAAGCTTTACAGAAAGGTTATTATGTAAGGTCTTCCCCTAATGTTTCTGCTTTTCCCTCTAAGAACCCTAGAGGATCCAATTTCTCCAGAGGAGAAAATGTGGGTGTTTAATGATTTTAGTTATAATTGTTACCCAGGTCCTTGGTTTGCTGAACCCAGAGTGCTTTTCAAGTTGAAAATTCTCTTCCTCTGGGTGGTTAGGCAAGCTTATGATGTTGCTGTTTTGCAATTTTTGTTGCCAGCATAGCCTTCCTTTTATTGAAAAAATAATCCATGTAAGACACTAATCTTATTCAGTTGATGCAGAAAAGTGAAAAACATGCCAATTCTTTGTCAATTACACTTTCCATGATTCATCAACTCTCTTCCTGAAGCATAAAATTCCACTTCAGCATAGTCCCCAAAACAAGAAAATGAAAAGTTAGAAAACTTTAGAGGAGAAAAATCCAGGACGAAAATGATGACAGAAAATTGTCCAGAGAAGTAACAGCATGCCCACTGCTCCTCTGGGATCTTGTCTAGCCTTGCCACACATTTCCACCCAGCTTTTGGGAAATTTTTCTGTTTCTATCAACATAAGAAGATACCGTTAGCAACCATAAGTTATCATGCTTCTACAACATGAATGAAGAGAATGCCTTGAGTTTGTGTTGAGTGGTAGGAATGCTTCTTGCTTAACTTGGATGTTTCATTAAAGGTAGAGGGAACTCATCAAATGTACCATTTAACATCTCCCCCTCTCCATTCTTTGCTTAAGAAAGTGGAAGGGCATTGGGCTACATATGAAGGGAATAAACAGGTATTGTTGGCTCAGTTCTGACTGCATTCTTCTTGGGAGTGAGCTGTCCATTATGAACATCATTTCTCTCTTTCCCTTTCTGCTCTGTGAAGGAAGTTTCCCTGCTCAAGTGGTACCAAAACTAGACATCCAAGTCTTCCTGATGTGGGGTTTAGTGTTTGTGAGCTCATGTGACTAACATTTCTGGTGGATCTTCTATAAGATTTTCTATTTAATTTGATAAATAATATTTTGTCCTTCATCTTTTTTTTCTTCAGTGTGTAGAGAAGCTGGCTGGAATTGAGGGTCTCTGTTTTGGGAGACCTTTCTTGGAGATACAGATAGGTGGGTTAGAGCAAATAGATAACAGGAAGTTTACAAATTTTGAAAAGCCAAAAGCATGTTAGTCCCTTCCAAGTACCCTATACATAATAAGCATCTCTAGCTTATCTCCTAAGATGTGGCATACAATAAATTAGGGAGTTAAAGGCTTTAAAATGAATATAAAGCCTCATGAAACATGACCTCTAACTGCAAAAATTGTGCTTACAGCTAAAACATTTAAAAATAGTCTATAAATTGATAACACTGTACCTGAAATATGGGGTGGTGAGAGGTAAAGTGGAAGGGAGGAAAAGGAAAATGGGGAAAGAGGACTGAATTTAATGAGGAAGGCTTGCTGGAGAAGATGCCACTAGAACTGAGTCATTAAGAAAGAAGCAAATTAGAATGATGAAGGCACCACCTTAAGCATGGCTATCCCAGTTGCCAGCGTAGACTCAAATTCAAACTGGGTTCACATCTAAAATGTCCAGAGGTAACACTGGTTTTGGATATAGCTAGATACAGAACTTCGGGTGTTTTCTCAAAGTTTGGCCTCATTTTCTCCACTCCTTGGTGGTTGATATCTGTTTTGCTCTTATATTGGCTTAGACTAGCTCTATTGGTAGACCAGCTCTTTGGCGGCTAAATGGCTCCTGGTGTTTGCAGATTTAAATATCATGGTTAACCCTGACAGAAGGCAGATCATCCTTCCCTTCCCTTCCCTTCTAAAAGGCCTAGAAGTCCACCTCGTGGATGCTGATTGAGTCATTTGTCCATCTCTGAAGTAGACATTGTGGCTGTGAGGTCATAATTCTCTATTGAGAGGAGATTCAAGACATGGACTGTCTAGCAGAGGAGTGTTTCTCCATGGAAACTCGGGTTGTTCCGGCAAGATACACGGCAAGTAGGGGTTGGGTAGATAAACATAAGACGTGGCGTATGAGGCCAATCTACAAGTGTAAGGGAAAATGTTTCACTAAATATAGGAAAGTCTAAGAAACTGAATATGGCGTAGGGTTTGGAGTAAGGGCATATTAGAAGGACTTTCTTGGGTGAGAAAATCCTGTGTTCATGGAAGAGGGGAGAAGAGTTAGATGTAAAATTATCTTGAACATGGTGAATGCATAATATGAGAGAAGCAGAGGGGACCCAACCACCAAGCTCGTAGGAGGTAACTTGAAGCTAGTTAGATTTTATGCACTATGTAAAAGCAATTAAACATTGTACCACCCCATCTGCCATGCCAGTATACTAAAATGACCTCCTCTTTTGATTCGCTTTTTCTGGAAGGAAATACAGTTGACTCCCCAGCACATTCATGCAATCAGCCTGCTATGTCAGGGACAGCCCTGTCCCCTGTCCTGTGATGGAGTCAGAAGTGGACAGGTGACTCAGTAAATCTCGTGAGAGACAAGGAGAAATCTGTGGAAGAATTTCTCTAAGTTTCCTCTTTTCTAAGAAAGGTTTACAGAAAGAGACCATTTCCTTCCTCCATGGGGAGCTGGCCTCGATGCCTAGAGCTGTTGAACCCCTTTACTGCCATTCTGAGATTGGAGCTCACGTCAGGAAGATGTATGAAACTGACACACTGTCAGCTGCTCAGATGCGGGCTCTATTCAACTTTAGGCTTCCTATCATGTGAAATGATAAATACCTTCATTTGATTTGAATTTTCTGTTATTTGCAGTTAAAAGTTAGCAAGGAGATACACTTTCACACTGAAAATATAGAACAAAATACACTTGATTACAAAGCAATCCATTTGTTCCATTATCAAATTACAAAAATCTTAGTTGAAATGTAAAATAAAAAGTTATACTGTTGTGCTAAAAGTAACACACAGAATAGTGTGTATGTGCGCATGTGTGTATACCACAATTACATGGAAAGAAAAACTGTGAAGCAATAAACCGAAATTTCAGGTCCAAACAGAACTTTTAAAGGGCAAAACTAAGGATGTTTTTGTTTTTTCGAGGTAGATTCTCACTGTACTCCAGGCTGACCAGGAATTCACTATGTAGTCTCAGGGTGACCTTGAACTCATGGTGATCCTCCTACTCCTGAGTGCTGGGATTAAAAGCATGGGCCACCACGCCTGGCTTCTTTTCACTGTTTTTTTTTTTTTTTTCCTTTTTCTTTCAAATGTTATCTTGAAAATCTGATTGCTTCCCTAAAAGTTAGAAACCCTAACTTTTCTTTTCAAAACTAACTCAAATTCAATTACCTTAAAGTTTGTAAATGGGCTGTTTTTGACATTTTAATTATCTGGATAATTCAGAACCTTTTCTGATTTCAAATGTTTTGATGAGAAATTGTTTCAAAATGTATGAATCACTTTTCTATGCTAGTTAATTGTGGGTAACCGTAGGGGAATTTTTCTTTACTGATGGCAAATGTTTCAGATGTTAGGTCATCTTTCTGAAGGTCAAGGCCTATAGTAAGAGGCCCAGCCAGTGCTAGAAATTAGGCTGAATGTGTGCTGACCCAGTCCTGCCCTGTATGCAAATTCCTTAGAGCCATTTGTACTTCATTTTTGAGTTTTAAATATTCCTTTCTAAAAGGGTTTACTATTCTCTGTGAAAAAAATATTTAAAAGAAAAATTTATATCACTGTCATGTAATGAAAACTGTTGCCATTGCACATGAAAAAGAAGCAACCTATAAATATAATCCAAATAAAATTTTAACTATGCTGATCATATTCTGTTTTGATACAGTTGAAAGCTACAGATTATGAGCTGGTACCACTCTGTTGGTATCATAAGGGTGAGATTAATGTGTGTTAGAAAGATGTTAAGGAACCTATTAGTATCAAACTGAGTATTTAAAAAAATATTTATTTATTTATTTATTTGCAATGAGAGAGACAGAAGAGAGACAGACAGACAGAGAGAATGGGCATGCTAGGGCCTCTAGCCACTGCATATGAACTCCAGACACATGAGCTACTTTGTGCATCTGGCTTTATATGGGCACTGGGGAATTGAACTGGAGTTAGACTTTGTAGACAAGCACCTTAACTACTGAGCCCTCTCTCCAGCCCAAACTGAGTCTTTTTGATAGTGAGAAGACTAGAAAAGACTAACTTTCTTGCTCAGAGATTCAATATTACTTAACATTACATTGCAATGACATTTAAAATACCTTCTGAAGACCAAATAAATTGAACCTATAGTGATGGTTTATATTGATTGTCAACTTGACTGGGCCTAAAACCTGTGAGGGATTATTTAGATTAGGTTAACATCTGGGCATGCTTATGAAAATTATTTTGATTAAGTTAATTGAAGTAAGAAAACCTACCTTAACTATGGGTGGCACCATTGTATGGAATTGGTGTCCTATGCTGTATATTGTAGTTAATTTCATGTTGCTGGGATAAAACAGACCAAAAGCAGTTAACAGTAGGAAAGTTTTTATTTTTAGTTTCTTTTATTTTGGCTTACAGTCTTGAGGGGAAGCTCCACGATGGCAGGGGAGAGATGGTTGAGACTGGACATCACCTCTGCCTTAGCAGGTGGGAAATAGCAGCAGGTATGTGATCCAAGCTCTGGCAAAGAGGAGCTGGCTATAACACGCCATAGCCCATCTCCAACAACACACCTTCTTCTGCAAGGCCCACCTCTAAATTGCCACTAACCAGGGACCAAGCATTGAAAATATGAGTTTATGGGGTACATATGATTCAAACCACCACACTGTATAAAAGAGAGAGAGCTAGCTGATACCAGCATTCATCACTCTCTACTTCCTCACTGTGGACTGGATATGACCATGTGCCAAACTCCTGCTGCCATGCCTTCCCCACCATGGTGGTTAATGGTAACATGGAACTATAAGCATTCCTTCCTTAAACTGATTCTTGGTCACCCATGTTATCTGTTGTATTCACATTTTAGGAAACCATGAGCTCTATCAGTCAACTCTGGTTCTTCATTAAAAGCATCGAAGAGTGTTTGAATAGACACACACAGCCCTCAAACATTAGTGTGTGCCAGAAAAGCTTGTTGAAACAGTTCCTGACTCAAGCAGGGATTGGCATCGAATCTCATTGCTTGCATTTCTAACAAGATCCCAGGTAATACTGATGTTGTTGCCAAGAATCACACAGCAAGGCCCACTGCACTCCATGGTGGAGGAGCCTTTGTTTCACTCACTTCCAAACAATACACGTTGTCATTTATCCAGTGAGCACAAGACCAGAGCTGAGCTGAAATCCAGATGAATTAAGATGCACACACTTCTTAACCTTTACTCCAGCTTCGAGTACATCAGTTCCTACAAGTTGAACTGCATTATAAAGTAAATAGATGTGCTCTGGGAAAGGTCAGTACACATGTTCTGCTACAATCTAATTTTAGTCTATTGCCCTATGCCCTATTGCTCACTCTGGTGCAAGAGATACAATAGTGAAAAGCTTGAATTTAATTGTCTCATCTATACTAAAAGCTTCTTGGCATACAGAATATTCATGAGGGCTAAAGAGAACTGCTAAAGAAGACAGGCTTGCCTAGCCATGTTATCTATCCCACTCATCCCTTCTTCTCCAAGACCAATTCTCTAGTCTCAGCAGTGATGGGGAAAAGGTTCCTTTTGCATCTTAAAGTGGCCCTCATTGCTCGTTTCCTGCCTGCCTCTTCATGTCATTACCAGGAGCTGACTCTAAGAAACATTTCAAAGAGCAGTTTTCAGCATTCTCTCACTGGGGCGTGCTAGCTGCTGCCAGCCCTGCTGCCTAACATGGAATTGCGTTTAGTTTCTATGACTTAATAATTACTTTAATTTCACTTGGTACTGTTTTGAAGAACTCTTTGAATGAAGGGCACTTACCACATTCCTAGTGCTTTCCTGGAACAGACACAGCTAATCAGAATGTGTAGAATTAAATAAAAGAGTAATTATGGGAGGCTGTGATGTGTTATAACAGATGTACCAAATAAGGCTGGATCAAGTCATTGTTCGGAAGAGAAGTAATTTATTAAGGCAGTTCCAGCAAGGATCTCACAAGCAAAAGTGGAAACATTTAACAGAGTAGAGGAGGGAGGAAAAAAAAAAATCTAGTTTTTGAAGCATAGAATTAAAAAAAATAGGAGATTCCAATTATTTTATTTATCCTATGTGCTAGTTCCCATTCAGGTCTATCTTCCTATAGTCACTGGTGCATGCGACCAGTTTGGCATTTCTGTCCATGGATAATAGACCCTTTGTGGTTCAAATGGTCATGAGGCAAAGGTCACTAGGGTAGAGAGGTCACTGAGAACTAACTTTCAAAAGGCTGAGGGTACCTTCCTATTCCAACAAGATTCTCATCCCTCCTTTTTTCTAAGGAGAGCCATGGTGTGCTATATAGAAAACTGAAGGAAAGACCAAGTGAGGGCCCACTACTGACAAAAGCCTGGCCTGGTGGATCCCGGCTCTCACTCCCTCTGAGTTCTGTTGAGTTATAAGCTATGCCAAGTTCTTAGGGAAGGCAATGTTTTCCCTACATACTGCACAGTTAAAGCAGCCATGTACTTAGAGCTCATTAGCTAAATTAGATTTATTTCAATACCAGTTTTATGGTATTTAGCTGTTGCTGTGGATACAAACTGCTGCTAGGCATGATGAGGGGCCGAAAAGGTAGAGAACAAAGCTTCTATCCTCTGGAGGCCGCCGATGAACTCATAGAGACAAGACAAGCCTGTGCATTTCTGAGTCGGAGAAAACTTTCAGGAGGTCATTAACTAACTGCTAAATAATAATGTCTAATTACTGTTCAAAAATGGCTTAAAGGGTAGGTAGGGTTTACAATGCCTTGAGGAGGGCCTGTACCTTGACCTACTCTTGAGGGAACCTAAACATGAAGGGATTTATTGTCATTTAACAAGGACGGCCTTTAAAGAGTCTCCCTTTTAGATATCATCTTTCCACAAAACCTTTCTATTCTTCTCGGTATGAGTTACGTAGAATCTTAGCATAGTTTGTACAGCAATACTTTTCCATTTATTTTAACTCTCTCACCTATCTCTCTGGCTAACCATTCATACATCCAGCTAAATTTTTGCAAACTTTACAAAGCTGTATGTTTTTTTCCTCATTTTTTCTTGTGTTCATAACTAATTTGAAGATAAACATTTCTTATTCATTAGTGCATCTTCCTGGACTTTCTCAGATGGCGTTTTGGGGTTTCTCTTTGTTTTGTTTTTCCATAGGCATAGGAAGTCTTCAAGTTGAATAGAATTGCTCTCAACTGACTAGCACAAATCCCAGGGGTGGAAAATGAGCAAATAATTCTCTCATTTATTGCTTGTTTTTAATATTGGATGGGTGAAGAATGAGGGCAGAAGGTATGTGGCATGTGACTGTTGTTATGGATGGAGGACAAGTGAAGGGACAACCAAATACATTAGATTGAAGACGTTTTTCAGCTAGGGGAGTTGGGCTTAAAACCCCACCACAAGGAGTCCTGGAGACACTTCCTCACATAGGTTGCCAGTGACTCTATGGACAGATGGGGAGCATTCACAGTAGTGAGTTCACCTCTGCTCCACACATGGATGGACTGGGTGGGATCAAATGAAATACTATGTGAGACACATAAAGTGAAGTTCTAGTCCTGGGTAAATAAACAGAAATTGTTGTTTATAGCCAGGAAATGGAGAGAAGAGAGCACACATTGAAACCAGCATAAACCAGTTTGATCCAGTCCAGACAGTTTGGCAGTTTCAATAAGTCTCATGGCTTTATAAAGTTTCTACTGTTTACTTGAAAAATCATAACATTTTCCAAAAAAACAAACACAGGCCTCTTTAATTTGGGTTGCTGTGTGGAATGAAGGATACAGATGGTTACCAAATGGGCTGGAGGATTACTGAGAGGCGGTCGGATTAATCGTCCTTTCATTGGGCTGGGCGATCTTGGCTGGGGAAAGTGGGACTGGCCTGTGATCACCTAAAACCTGTGTGTGCCTGCTGAACGCCTCAGGTATGAGATCCACACTCCCTCAGACCTCCTCCCTGCTCTAAACCGAGCCATGATGAAAGCAAGGCAAAGGTTAAAGCTCTTGATGCTTACAGAACCATCTGATGATTTCTTTTTTGTCTTTGTGCCATCTCTTTCTACTAAGGGCACTTTATTTTCCTCCATTCTCAGATTTTAGTTCATGTACGTGTTCAGGTACTGGCTCGACTCAAGCCACACCCTGACCAATAAGACTATATTCATCCCTCAGTATCTGTAAGATGTTGCCTTCAGGACCCCAGTGGAGACCAAAATCCATGGATTCTCAAGTGCCATGAGACTGTGTTTGCATATAACCTTCGTACATCCTCCAGAATACTTTCAGTCAGCTCTAGATTACTTATGATACTTAGTACCATGTAAATGCTATGCAAGTAGAGGTTATCTTTATTACTTAAGAAACAATGACAAGGGCTGGAGAGATGGCTCAATGGTTAAAGGAGCTTCTTTGCCAAGCCAGATAGCGTGGATTAGAGTTCCCCAGGACCCATGTAAAGCCATATGCACAAAGTGGTGCATGCATTTGGAGGCTCTGGCATAGCTCATACTCACTCTCTGTTTGCCTCTTTCTCTATCTCTCATATATATATATATGTATATGTGTGTATATATATATATATATATATATATATATATATATATGAACAATGACATGAAAGTCTGTATGTGTTCAGTTCATTTTCAACTTAAAAAAAACACTTCCCAGGCTGGGCAGATAGCTCATCATTTAAGTGTTGTTGTTTGCAAAGCCTTATGGTCTGAGTTTGATCCCACAGTACCCATGTGTTGCAGTCAGGTTCACACTGCTGGAATAAATAACCCAACCAAGAGCAGCTTGTGGGGAAAGAAAGGTTTATTTTGGCTTCAAGGCTTGAGGGCAAGCTCCATGAAGGCAGGGGAAAACAATGGCATGAGCAGAGGGTGGACATTATCCTGGCCAATATCAGGTAGACAACCACAACAGGAGGGTGTGCCAAACACTGGCAAGGGGACACTGACTATAACACCCATAAGCTCACCCCCAACAATACACTGCCTCTAGGAGATGTTAGTTCCCAAATCTCTATCAGCTAAAAATCCAGCATTCAGAACACCTAAGTTTTTGGGGGATACCTGAATCAAACTACCACACCATGTAAAGCCAGATACACAAAGTTGTGTATGAGCCTGAAGTTTGTTTGTAGTGGCAGGAAGCCCTGATGTGCCCATACTCACTTTCTCTCTCTCTCTCTCTCTCTCTCTGTCTTTCACTCTCTGCCTCTTTCTCTCATATCAATAAAAATATTTTAAAAATATTTCCCTGGTGCACATCTTTAATCCCAGCACTCGGGAGGCAGAGGTAGGAGGATCGCCATGAGTTCAAGGCCACCCTGAGATGACAGAGTTAATTCCAGGTCAGCCTGGACCAGAGTGAGACCCTACCTCGAAAAACCAAAAAAAAAAAAAAAAAAAAAAAAAAAAAATCCCATTTCTAGTTGGTTGAGACCCCAGATGTGAAACCCACAGACCTACAGACACAAAAGGACTAACTACATAACATTTTCCTGGAGAAATAATTGTCTTTTTTTGGACACCTGACTCAAATCAAATCATCTTAGGACAAAGGGACTTGTCTACAGGATTTATGTGGAAATTCTCTTGACCCTGCAAAGGATACCAGATGGGAACTCCTGGTGCCTACCTGCCTACCTGTGGGAGAAAGTAAATAACAACAGAGCCAAATCAGGGCCGAGGAAGTGAAAGCAGAGAGAAAATGAGGCCAGTCTCTCGATATCTTCTCACTGTCCAGCTCTAATGGCCCATTGGGAAGTACTTGGAGAGATGATAGGAGTTCAAGCAGCAGCGCTTTCTCTGAGGCAGATGGAACAAAAGTACAGGATATTAAAGCCAGGAATCAGAGCATTTATGTTAGAATGTGCTTTATCCTTCTTTAAGCCAAAGATTTTCCCAAAAAGACCCTCTTCCCACATTGCGCACTTTTCATAACAGGAGCCATGTTGTTACAAAGTGTTTTCAATTTGCTAAGTTTTGACTTGGGTAAGCCAACATCATGAGCATGATCCTACTTTGAGACTTTGTCTCTTCAGAGCTGTCTAGAACATTCATACGCACATTTCTGTTACATTGGGACTAATGGGGAAATGACAATGTTTGTTCATTTCTCATTGGTCTTGCCTGTGGCCAAAGTGCATGATTGGTTTACCCCAGAAAAGATTTATTTCTTTTAGCTGTTCCATCCACAAGTTCCAGTAAAGAATCTCGATGTAAGCTTTCTTAGAGGATGCTCAGAATTGGGGTGGGGAGTTATGTGTTCTCAAGGGCAAGTGTTTTCCACTCTTCTACCACTGCTGTCTTAGCGTGACTTGCATCAACACCTGTGTGTCCTGAACTGTGACTCTATCGCTTGCCAATGCCACACTATGTGTGAAGAGTGTCTCAGCAAGAATAAGGGACCCTAAAAATTCCTAGATTAGTACATTAACCCCATGTCTTATAACTCACTCGGCTATTTTAGTTTCTCCCTATTCCTGCTTTCATGGGACACTCATTCATATCATTCAAATAGATGAGAGGCCAGAGACTCTGTTGTCATTCAATTGCCAAACACTTCTCTCTCCCCTTCCATTACCCTGTCCCCAGAGTAGCTTCTTTACATAGCCCAAAAGCAAGTTCTCTACCCAAAGTCAATTACTCTCCACAAGAAGCAACCTCATCCCAGCTGTACCCCAGCCAAGGCATTCTGTAACCGTATTTTCTTTGTATATGCATAGTGTGTGTGGTGTATGTACATGTATGTGCTGGTCAGAGGTGTCCCTCAGGTGTCCTACCCTATAGATCATCCTCCCATTTTTCCTTGAGATGGACTCTCTTACTGATTTTAGAGCTTGCTGTTTTTCTCAAACCCCATCAATTCTCTAGTCTCTGCTTCTCACTGGACTGGGATTACAGATGTATGTGGTGGGCACTGGGGAATGGAATGAAATTGGGCAGTCTCAAGCCTCCTTTGGTCTTCATGTTTATTCAGGAACTGCACTTAACTATTGAGCAATCTCTCCAGACTTTATTCTGTAATCTTTAAAAATATTTTATTTATTTATTTAGAGAGAGAATAAGTATTACAGGGACTATAGACACTGCAAACAAACTCCAGATATATGTGCCACCTTGTGCATCTAGCTTCACGTAGGTACTAGGAAATCAAACTTGGGTCCTTAGCCTTCATAGGCAAGTATATTAACTGCTAAGCCATATCTCCAGCCCCCATTCTGTAATCTTAATGACTAATGTCAAATGGTCTTCAGTTAGTAATCGTAATAACCAAATAACAATAATAGCATAAATAACCCTTTTTGATTCTTTAGCACACTGTGTAAAGTCAGGATGTGTAATCTGAAAATGGCCCCTGTATGTTACTTTTCTCATTGCTGTGACAAAAACAAGAAGCAAATTAAGGGAGGAAGGGTTTATTTTGGCTCATAGTTTTTTTTTTTTTCCCGCTGTTGTTGTTTAATGTTATTGAGGGCTGGGGGGATGGCTCAGCAGTAAAAATTTTCAGACATGTGCTTAATGCATTTTGATCATAATCTTTTCCCTTCTTTTGTCCCCACTCTTATTTTTCTTCTGCTGAACCCCATCTTCTTTCCAACTCCAGTCCCTTTTCTGTTTTTGATTTCTTCTTTCTTCTTCTTTTTCCACCTCCATTATCCATGATGAATGTTGATTGAGTGGGCTTAATATTATTTGTGTCTTGTGCAGGTCATGACAGCTACAATGAGGTCAGGAGTGCAATGGCCACTTCATGTCCCTAAGACAATGTCCCAAAAAAACTCATCCCATCTTCTGGCTCTTATATTATTTTCTCCCTCTTTTGCAATGTTACCTGTTGGCTCATGGTTGGAATGGATACAGTCCTCATGGCGAGAAAGTCTTGGTGGCAAGAGCATTAGGTTGGCTGGCCATATTGAATCCAGTCAGGAAGCAGAGAGAAGTGAGTGTTAGTGTTCAGTTCACTTTCTCCTTTTTGTTAAGTCTGAACCCTACCCCATGAAGTGATGTTGTCTACATTCAGGGTAGATCTTCCTTCTTCAGTTAAACCTTTTTAGAAGAACCTTCATGGATACACTCAGAACTAGTTTTTCATGGTGATTCTAAATACAGTCAACTTAACAATGAAGACTAACCATCACATTGCCAGTGATGATGGAATTTGTAAGGAGCCGGCCTTTGTTTGGGAAACTGGTCACATGACTTCTTGTTTTGAAATCAATTGTCTTTCTGTAACATTAACTGCTGGGTCAGAAGATTGAGATCAAGTCCAGATTCCTTTATCCCTTTGTATCCTTTCCCTTTCAGCTTTATTGGGTGTACACATCCCCAATCCATCTGTGGGATGTTGACCAAGCTGGTTGGAAATTTGATACAACTTCTTCTACTACTTCTCGATGTGTAGACAGAATGTCTCTAGTCCTAACCAGCTCTGAGAGTTCCACTGGACTCAAGGAGAGGACTATATGGGCATGTACCCTGGACCCTTAAAACAGAATTCCTCCCTCAGCAGTTGAGTTGTGATTATTATGAATGATAAAGAGGTTCCGTACTTTATTATTCTTACTTTGAAAATTCTGTAGCAAATGTTTCTCTCTGCACCATAACTGATCATTTTAATTTCCTTGCTTTTGCTATAATAAAAATTGACGTTAAAGGATGCCCGAGGCAGTGTAATGAGAAAATGAAATTAGTTTTTCAGTTGACTGATCAAAAGCATTTTATGTGTGATAATAAACAGTTTATTTTACTCTTTTGCTTATGACATAATTAATGGCAAAAAATATTTTCCTGAAATTCATATTATCTGCTGAACTTTCTTTCCAAGTCCCAGGAAAAATATAGTTTTGTAATTTTCCAGACTGGACAAAAAGGAACTTTAATAACCCCTGCTGAAGATAGGACATAATGCTTGTTTAACCCTTCATGATCTGTGGTCCACTGAAGTCAGGAAAATGTTGTCTATTATGGTCTTTCTTGAGAATTAAGAGTATTTCTGTATTGAAACTGAAGCTCACTCTCAGTGGTCTGTCTTCTCAGAACTCTCTTCTAAAAACCCTGAAAAGCTTGGGCTTGTTGTCGGATTAAAGAACAAGTTTTAGGAAAAGAATATATAGGTTAGTTGTTAGTCAAACACACACATCCACACCCCCCCCCCCCACACACATACACACACACACAAAACCCTCTGATTTTGAACTTCTTCGATTGTGACCTGGGAAATAATATGTGGCTATCTCTCCACTAGTTTTTTAAGAGAGTGATGGGTTTGATTGACCATTGAATTAGAATTTGAAGACCTGGCTGCTAATTCCAAGTATCTCCTTTCTCTTCTCTAAATCTGGTATTTCAGTTTAGTTTTGTTGGGTCTCAATTTCCTCTGTTTCACTTCCTAATTCACCTTAGAAAGAATTAATGCCAGTTGCATGTGGCTATGTAGCAAGAATGTCATTTCTTAAACACAGCTGTTCAGACTGAAAGTTGTACTAATTGGGCTAGAGTGATGGCTCAGCAGTTAAGTTGCTTGCATGTAAAGCCGAACATCCCAGGTTTGATTCCCTAGTACCCACATAAAGCCAGATGCACAAAGTGGCACATGTATCTGGAGTTCCTTTGCAGTGGAGGCCCTAGTGCACCCATTCTGTCTCTCCTTGCAAATAAATAAATAAAATATTTAGAAATAGAAAAATAAAAATAAAAGGTAGTTATTTAAAACTATAAACAGTTTAGTTTGCCCCTGATTCTATGAGCTAAGCCAGCTCCTCTGTGTTGTATGTGGCTTTTTGTCCTCTAGCAAGAGGGAGATAGCTTTAATATACAACATTTCCTTTCTCTGCTTGGACTGATAATTGCTATTATCCAAATCAAGCCACTTGGTCTAATCCAGAATCTGTCTCACAGTCCATGTGGGGAACTAATGTAGGAGTTATATAGAGCCTATGCAGTCCATGTAGGATTCATATAGTCCATGTCAACTTCAGATGGTCTGTGTAAAGGTTATGTACTACCTAAGAGAAAGGAATTTTTACAACCTCTTGGACAGATATCTACCATCAAACCCTAGAACCATCAAAACCAAGCTAATTGATTTAATTTTGTTTCATATTTACTTTGTATAGTCTTTTCATATACTCTTCTGTTTGGAACGCCATTTCCTCCTGTATTTAGTTATTTTGTTTTTCCATAGAGTTCAGTTCTAGAAATCTTCCTGGATTCTTTGACTAAGCCAAATTCTATTTTCAAAGCTCTCATCACACTGTGTACCTTCCCTGTTATCCTTTATATATCTTTTTGCATGGTTATCCAAGAAATATTGATTATGTCAATATTCTTTAATTCCTACACACTCAAGAGGGGAGGGATTATGTCTGTTTCAATGCAGCTTCCCTACTCAGCCATAGCAGGTAACGATTACATAAAAGTGCTCATTAACGAATTTCTATTAAATTGTCTTTAATTTCTTTCAGTGTTAGGTAATTTTTACCATAGAAGTTTTATCTTTTATTATATTTTTCCCTAAGAGTTTGACATCTTCAATGACTTTGTATAAATTGGTTCTCTTTGTCTTTATGGCTGGTGGATATCAATGCACTTGAGTTTTGTGTATTTTGTGTATGCCAAGGTTCTTGCTCAATTTACTAATTAATTATAGTATTGTAAAGATGTTTAAATTTTTCCCTAGTTTCAGTGACATTAGGTATAAATAATAACTATTCTACTTTTTCCTTTTTAGTCTTTGTGCGTCTTTGTGTATGGGACCTTTCATCTCCATGTTGAGTGCATGTGGTAACATTGGGAATCCTCATCTGATTTGTCATGGGTTCAGTGCTACTCACCATTTCCTAAACACCTCTTTTTACATTTTACTGTTGTAGAAAGTTTCAAATACACCTAAAACTAGAGAGAACACTATCATAAACTTTTGGTCCACAACCAGGCTGTAAAAAAATATGAATATTTCGCTACTCTCACTCATCTGTATCCACACATTTTATAACTTTGTGAGATACTTAAGTATATTTTAAATGGATACATTAAGGAATTCAGTGGAAGTCCACGTGATTACTGAATGTGAAACACATCAACCTGTGTGGACACAGAAAAATGTCTGCCATATGGTAAGTGAGTGTACACATCCTATTTTTGTCTTAAAATTACATATGCACTGGAATATATCTCTGTATATATTTATATGCATTTGCATATATGAGAGAAAAAATTCATCAAGCTGTTAGCAGAAGTTACATCTGGGAAGTGAGAAAGGAAGGAAAGGCTAGGTGTCTTTTTCAAAAAAGTAATGTTCGTTTGCATTATTAGAATTTCTTCTTATGAGCAATCATTGCTTCTATAATTTAAGAAAACCAATAAAGGAAAAAGAGATTATTAAATAATTTGTAGCATTAAGTAAAGAATGCAATGATCCAGGAACTAACAAGCTAGGCAGAACTAATTTCATTTTGTTCTCTCTCTCTCTTATAAATATGTTTATTGGATTACTAGTTCTGGGGAATGCAGACTAGTGTATCTTAACATGTCTTGGCTTGGTG
Organism: Dipus sagitta; assembly: GCA_036346955.1. Lineage (NCBI taxonomy): Eukaryota > Metazoa > Chordata > Mammalia > Rodentia > Dipodidae > Dipus > Dipus sagitta. Next base: position 233,621,724 of record CM070770.1, on the reverse strand, counting down.
TCTACTGACACCTTTCTAGACCAGGTGGGAACCTGCAGGCTGGGGAGTGCTCTGTTATCACTCATATTTACTAAGCATCGACCATATGGCAGATACTCCTCTAACATCTGGAGTGTGGACTAAACAAGCCAGACGAGTTCCTTGTCCCCAAAGATCATCAATTCTGATGTGGGGGGAGGGTGCAGGAAGGTGCATTCAGTACTGAACTGTACAATGGAACATAAATATGTCATCCTCCCTAAAGGAAATCCAAGTCAAGGATATGATGGAGACAAATGAATTTCTTTTGTACTTGTTGCAGTCAGGTTTGCATTGCTGGTAGAAATCACCCAACCAAGAGCAGCTTGTGGGATAAAAGAGGTTTATTTTGGCTTACAGCCTTGAGGGAGAAGCTTTATGATGGCAGGGGAAAATGATGTCATGAGCAGAGGGTGGACATCACCCCTTGGCTGACATCAGGTGGACAATAGCAACAGGAGAGTGTGCCAAACACTGGCAAGGGGAAACTGGCTATAACATCCATAAGTCCACCCCCAACAATACACTGCCTCCAGGAGGTGTTAATTCCCAAATCCCTATCAGTTGGGAACTTGGTATTCAACAACTAAGTTTACGGGGGACACCTGAATCAAACCACCACAATACTGTACTGGGCTACTATACTGGACGGTCAGAAAAGTTTCTTGGGAAAGCTTGTCAATGCTGAGATCTGACCTGAAAGGTAAAGGAGAGCTACCCTGGTAAAGACCAGGGAAAACATGCACACAGTAGACCTTGGGGGTAGAAAGGCCAAAAAGAGGGTAGATGCTTGGTCTGTTGGAAGAGCAGTGTGGAAATTACAGGGGCTTCATGGTAAAGGACAAAAGAGGGGAGTGCAAGAGATGGAGACAAGGAAGGAGGCAGAGCTGATGTGAGCTAGACTGTATGAAGCCAAGATGAGGATGGACATTTAAATATTATCACACATGGGAAGTAACTGAAGGCTCTAAGCAAGGAAGTGTCATGATCTGGTGGGTTTTATTGGTCATTGTTGGTTTCCATCACCAGTTGCTGGGTTGGGGATGGATTGGGTAGCTCTCAGGTAGGTACTGGGTGAGGGCTGTTATCAAATGAAACAAGATGCCAACCTTGACCCTGGTGGTGGACTAGGAGAGGAAAGAAGTAGATGAACTTGTGACACTTTGGGGGGTAAGTTACTAATGACTTAATTAGATTAGGAAAAGAGAAGAGTCAGGGTGACTTCTAGTTCTCCCAAAGAAATAGTGGGAATACTTTTTATTGAGATGGAAAAGAATAGAAAGAGGACATGTACAGACTGAGGTGCTTCCAAAATTCCCAAGTGGAAATGCCAAATCATAGCTTGATAAGCTAATGTGGACTCCCCTGTGGAGGCCGAAATTTGAGACAAAGATGCTGATAAAGTTGATGGTGTCATTGTCCACTAAAAATGCATTGCTTGGTACATCAGTCATCCAGATCACGGAGCTCACCTGCAAGAATGTCAAGTTCAGCATCAAGAACAGGGACCTAGTGGTGTCCAATTCTATTCAGAAGGTATTTATTGCCAGAGGTACCCATAGTAGCTATGGAATGGGTTCAGATTGATGCCAATGACTCATTCTTTCACTATGAGTTCATCATTCACAGGCTTGGATTAATGTCCCTTATTAGTGATGACACTGTGGACAAGCTGAAGTACACGGAGGGCTGCCCTGAGTGTTCCATGAAGTTCATACTTGACAATGTGTGTGTGGGTGCAATGGAGACCTGATGCATCATATCACCTCTAGATACCACATCTTCAAAAGCCCTCAGGTCATTCTGGTGACATCCTGGATCCAAGATAATGACCCCCAAGGACTATGTGGAACAGGGTGACATTCTTTTTTTTTTTTTCTTTTTTTCTTTATTAGTTAGTTTTGTATTCAGCAAATACAGTCAGTTTGGTACCATTATTAGGCTCATCCGTGACCTACCCCCTCCCTTTTGCACCTCCTTGTTGAGGTATATGGATCATGCATTGTGGAGTTAGCCCACAGTTATGGGTAAGCTAAATGTCTCTGCATATCATGACCCAACATGTGGCTCTGACATTCTTTCCGCCCCCTCTTCCGCAAAATTTCCCTGAGCCATGTTGGGTTCATTTTCGGTCTGCTTCAGTGATGAGGTATTGGGGGCCTCTGAGGCTCTGGCTCTCTGATTTGGTAGGAGTTGATTTTTCTCTGTGTTGTTCTCTTTCCCCCTTCTACTGGTATCCTGTTCATCAGGAAAACATCCCCCTTGCTTGTTTCGCCAATTTTTCTTAGTTTCAGCCGGGGCCCTTTTGAGGTATGATGGGGTGGCTCTCTCCTTAGGATCTACATCTATCTGAAAAAGAAAAGCAGATTCTCCAACAGAGAGTAAGTAAGCATCAGGACAAATGAGATAACCCTTACTTTTTTTAATAGAGAATTTAATAGGTGTAGGCCTTCTTGTAGCCCATGATTGATGGTAGCTTGATATTGGCGAGTGGGCTTATGTTTGGATATGGTTCTGACTTGTTTCCCAGCTCCAGCTATGTGTCCCATATTACTGAGGAGATCAGTTAGCCAAATTAAGAGCAGTTAGTTCCCTACCATGGCTGTGTACCACTATTGCACTTGTGTGGGCATCACAACAAGTTATTTGCTGCTAAGTAGGTTAGACCATGAGTTGCTTGGACAGATATTGGCCATTTTCCCCCAATCGCCCATGTAGCACCTTCTGGCACTAGACATGCTGACTGTCTGGGGACTGACTCTCTTCCAACTTCCAGCCATGCCATTCCATTTTGCATGTCAACCACATAAGGTGTCTTTAGCAGTAGGGTCTTACCACTAACCTTTGGTGGGTCATCAAGTACTCTGACAGAATTCTGTCTGTCTTTTAGGAAACCTTGTAGGTCTCTCTGATCAAAAGCTCATTGTGCATGATAGCCCCATGGTGGTACTGGGAGTTACCTGTCAGTGCCCACTAAGGAAATGAGGAAAAAGATAACTAATATACAAGAGTTAGAGAGAAGAGAGAGGGAGAGGGAGGGAGGGAAGATGTAGAAGATTAAGGTTAGTCTTGATCCTACCCTCTCCAGTGTCTTGTGGTTCAGGTGTTCCCTATAAGGGCCTAGTGAAGGATCAGCCATTTGGTCTGTCTTTTAGTAAGTGGAATTTTATGGTACCATTGCCGTTTGGGTCTAGATTTGTGTTTCCCACCACTTTATTGGCCTCCCCTCCCTCCCCTTCCATCCTAGTTTCTAGTCCACGAGATGATTGCTGGATATGTAAGGTATCTTGGGTAGATTCAGGTTAGGTGCTATAGATGAGTGAGACCATGTGGCTATTTTTTTTCTGTGATTGGGTAAGTTCACTGAGAATGATCTGTTCCAGGTTCAACCATTTTTCCTCAAATTTCATTGTGTCATTTTTTCTTATTGCTGTATAGAATTCCATTGTGTAGATATACCACATCTTAGTTATCCATTCTTCTAGTGATGGACATTCTTATTCTTATCATTATCTGAGGAAGGGCCAGGAGCTGAGACTTTGAGCTTATGCCAAAAAGGGCTTTGGCAAGGATCATGCCAAGTGGAACTCTATTGCAGGCGGGGGAGGGGGGGGCTTTTGAGTACGATCCAGACAACCAATGCATGGTGTATCCCAAACCCAAGGAATGGTATGCTTCTGTTGAGAGTGGGAATGGGGGAACTAAGAGTAGTGGAGTGCACTAACATCCACGGTGGCACCTGTGCTGACTGACCTGTGTTTAACCTCAGGCCAAAAACTGAGTACTCAGAGCTGGATGAGGATGACTCATAGGCTCCCTATGACCCCAAGGTGGGCCAGAGAGGTTTTACTATAATGTGGAGTCATGTGGCTCACTGTGTCCAGAAACCATCATCCTCTCAGGCTTCCCTGGATTGAAGAAGAAGCTGAGCGATTTACAGACTCAATTAAGCCATGAAATCCAGAGTGACATACTCACTATAAATTAGTGGCCATGGGCCTGTTGCAGCGGACGTGGGGTTTGAGGCAATCACTGGATTTGAGGTCTCTGGAGCCCTTATTCTGGGCTCTGGACTACAGTTGCTCAAGCTACCTAGCAGGTTCTCAGCACCATCAAGAAGGGGTCGCAGATGGATTGCCAGTGGTGCCACTGGTATTTAGGCAGGGCGGTTTGTCACTGGGCATTTAGTATCCCTGGGCCTGCCTACTGGTCACCAGTTCTGCTCCTCAGAACCCCAAGTGTCCAATCTTGTTTCCTAGCACATCAGTAGGGGGTCCTCACTGCATTCCTGTTGAGAAGCACTGAGCTAGACTTCAGCTCACTGTACTTCTTGAACCCCTTTCTGCCCAAAAGGAGTTTTCAGGGATCAGGCTTGCTCAGGGTATTGCCATAAACATGAAAGGAGTTTTCACAGCTCTGCCTTAGGTTTCTATGTTAGCACTGAGTGCTAGAACCTTCATTGAGGCAGCCTATGAACACTTCTGCCCTCTGGTAGGGCCAAGACCAGCCTACCAGCATTGCAGATTTCAGGTATCCCTAATTTGATATTTAACCCTTTGGGAATAGCATTAACTCTTGCTGTCTGCTCATCCCATAAGTAAGCTTGCTGTGTTATTCACTGATCTGACCATTATGTAGGGGGCTGGGAGGGGGCAAAGGCTCTTCACACATTTCATTTCTGTAGGAAAGGTTCAGGCTCTGTCCCTTTGTCTGTTTTCTAACCAAGAACAGCTCATGCCTAGCGTTCTTAGGCAGCCTGGGGAAAAGCAGACATCAGCACAGAAAGGAAGGGAAAGTTATTGATCAACAGTAGTTGTCTTTTTAAAAGTTATTTTCAGCAATAAAGAGCACAACATTAAAAACCACCTTACTCTAAAGAATGTGCTTTAACTCTTTGCAATGTCACCACAAGATTCTGCCCCAGGACTACCCTGTTCCACGTATTTAGTGATGTGGCAAAGAGAAGTAACATGTTTTCATCATCTTTACGACCAACACTCTACATGGAAGAAAGCATAGTTAGTTCCTGCTTGAGAGAAAGAAGATATACAAGCAGTGATAGGCAAACCAAGATGTTGGGATCTAAATGAACTTCATTTCAGTCTCCAAATCAGGGTGGAAGTCTATTGACCAAGGGGGTAAATCATTCATATAAAGAAGACTGGAGTTGGGTAGGGGAGATGGCTAAGCAGTTAAAGGCACTTGCTTGAGAAGCCTGACAGCCCAGGGTTCAATTCCCTAGTACTCACCTAAAGCCACATGCACAAACTGGTGCATGCATCTGGAGTTTGTTTGCAGTGACAAGAGGCCCTGGTGCACCCATTCATTCTCAATCTTTCCTTGAAAATTAATAAACCACTTTAGAAAATGAAGATGGGAATTTTGTGGTGCCTATCTGTTTAATGGGAAGAGTTAAAGCACTTGACTTAGTCAACATTGCACTGAGACATGTGTTTCTCACAGCTAATAAGGAAGATCTTTCTGGGGAGATAATTTCTGGGTAGAGACCTGAAGGAGGCCAAAGAGGGAGTCAAGCAGGTATTTCGGAGAAGGATTTCCAGATGTCAGGAAGTACACAGACTCTGAGGGGCATGGTCCTGGGCCATGCGCAGGAACGGAAAAGAGGCCTTGCAGCAGGAGCTCTGTGAGCAACAGAATGAGGTCAGAAGGGTGACAGGAAGCAACATGTCGGGAGAGCTCTGAGATCTTCTGGTCTTTCTCTGAGTGAACGAGATGCTCTTTCAAGGTGATGTGCAAAACACGGAGATGGTCCAGGACCACTTAGAACTTGGAAGTTGAGAGCACCTCCAATCCAGGCTTCTTGGACAGGCGTCATTGGTCCTTTCTATATTCTCATGTCAGCCTCTTTCCTTCCATAGGGTGCACTTTTCTCTGCCTGGATCACCCATTCACTGAACTCTCCACAATTTTGGTTTCCTCTGTGTCTCTGCTCACAATGTACCTTTAAGAAGCTTCCCACGGGGCCTAGAGAGATGGCTCAGCATTTAAGGCACTTGTGCCTGCAAAGCTTGATGACCTGGGCTTGATGTCCCAGTACCCAAGTAAAGTGGCATATGTATCTGGAGTCCATTTTCAGTGGCTAGAGGCCCTGGCATGCCCATTCATTCTCATTCTCTATCTGCAACTTGAAGTAAATAAATAAATGATAAGCTTCCCATGAACCATGCATGTTAGTCCTCCCATTCTCAGGTGCTCCTTGTCACACACCTGTTTTGTTTCCTTCTAAGCATTTATCACTATGGAAGTTAGCTTGTTTCATTGGGTGGAGGGCATTTTTAAATGTCTCCCACATAAGAGTGAGGCTCTGTGAAAGGAGGAACCCTGTCGTTCTTATTGTTACATGCCAAGCAGCTAGACATTGTCAGACATGCAACTAAACCACATTGTTTACTCAGTGTTTCTTCATCCCAACAAATACCTGAGAGAGATGGTTTAAAGGAGGGAAGATTCTTCTTGGTTCATGGTGTCAGTCTGAGCTTGGCTGCTTTGTGGTTGGGCCATCGTGGCAGAATATCATGGTGGCAAGAGTGAAGGGCTGGGGTTCAGGAGTCCGCTTAACTCATGGGAGCCAGTAAAGAAATGGGAGCTGGAGACAAAGTATGAACCCCCCAAAACAGAATAACCCCCCTAGCAGCCATTTCTAATTGGGCCCCACTTCCTAAAGTTTTTACTATCTTCCAAAATAGTGCCACAGCTGTTTTGAACAAAGCCTTCAATAGAAGCATCTATGCAGGACATTCCATATTCCAACCATGACATGTGCTTAATACAAGTTTTTGTTTAATATTTTACTTATTTATAAGAGATTGAGGGAGTGAGAGAGAGAGAAAAAAAAAGGAAGAGGCACACAGAGAAAATGGGTACACCAGGGCCTCCAGCCACTGCAAAATAACCTCCAGACTCATGCACCACCCTGTGCATCTGGCTTATGTGAGTCCTGGAGAATTGAACTTGCATCCTCAGAGTTCGCAGGCAAGCATTGCAACCACTAAGCCATCTCTCCAGCCCCCTAATACATGGTTTTGCATGTAAAAAACAGTGCACATTTATTAACATAGATCATGCACAGTCCCCTTTTCTTCATGTCTTCCTTTAGCCCTTTTTCATGTTGGGTTCTCTGAACCTGCACCAAAAGACACTGAGTTCTGATCTACAAGTGGGGCAGTGCTGAGCAGAATACAAAGAGAAGCCTCTCAGCCCTTCTAAAGGCATAGCCTCAAATCTCCTGTAATAGTTTTCCTAAAGAACATGTGAATTTGACAAGGACAGTATACTTGGAGCACAACAGATGCTCAAGAAAAGTGTTGAATCCAAATCTCCTGTAGAAAAAAAATAGATGTTGAGTAATTGGATTCTATTAAAGAATAGAAGTTAAGGGTAAATGTATTGAATAGTAAACTCTGTTTCTTTCCATACATATTCATAGAGTGGCTATTATGTATATGGAGTCTGACTGCAGGAAAAGCAAAGAACAAAGATGTATCGAGTGCTTAGTATTGTACTAGGAATTATAACAGATGTCTCACATATCACTTTATCTTAAAAACAATCATAGGAGGTGGTAATAGTCCTCATTTTCAATTGTGAAATATCTCCATTCAGAGAATCTGGGTAATTTGCTCAAGGACTCAACTCTGTCTTCTTTGGTAGCCTCGGCAGCTGGCTAATTCTGCATATGTTTGATTTCTGAGTTAAATAAGGTTAATTTGGGAAAAAATCCTTTTGCCTTTTAATATTTATAGTTGAAAAAGTTTTCTGAGGAGTATGTGTTACTTCTCTACCTTAACAAGTCCAGGGAGCTCCTATACCCAGGTCCTCTTCAGAAATGGTGATTCTCACTAGACTGTTCTGTCTCCCTACAGTTGGGCAATGTGTTTGGATCTTTAGAAAGTCTTAAACCCATCATTTAACTCAATAAAGTATGTTTAACACAATAAAGTGTGTGTGTGTGTGTATATATATATATATATATATATATATATATATATATATATATTGGCCAGGCATGGTAGCCTCTGTAATCCCAGCCCTTGGGAGGTTGAGGCAGGAGGATCATATTATGTTCAAGGTCAGCCTGGATGGCTTAATATGATCCTATCTTAAAAGGAAGAGAGAAAGGAAGAAAGAAAGAAAGGAAAAAAGAAGGAAAGAAGGGAGGAGGGGAGGAAGGAAGGAAGTCATACTTTGAATGGGAAACAGGCTATTTTATTCCATACACTGATGCCGAGGACGCTATGACCTCCAGGGGGAAAGCAGGAACAAAAATGATCTCCAAGACTCCAGAGTTGAAAATTGGTGGTCCATGCGCAGTCTTCCCACTTGTTACATATGCTGCTAGTGAGGCTCACACTTCACGCAGTCGGTCATTTGGTGAGTAATTTGTGAGTGCTGTGAATAGCTGCAAGGGGCCCCTGACCTCAGGGAACACCCACCACAACTCAGCCATGATGCTGGTAGTCCTGTGGGCTCTGCCTCACTGTGGTCTGCTCCTCATCCTCCCATGACCACACCGCACAGCTCCTGAAAGCACAATTAATTTTTATCCACTTCCTCTCTGCAGTTAAGTGTCATCTGTCATTGAGACCACCACACCACTTTGATGGGCTGCAGAAGCTCGGGGGGGGGGGGTCAAAGGTCCCTGTTAGGTCACAGCTTCTGCTTTGGGGCAGAGATAAAGTGATTTGAACACTCCCACAGGAAAAAGGAAAAAGGATGGGAATGAGTGGTCAGGGAAGAGGGATTGGAATTTAAAATCCTCTGGAAATGTCAACAGACCCATTAAAGTCTCTCAGCTCTGGGCTCATTGAGACCCACCTGGAGGGAGAGAATCAATTCCAGAAACATCAGTGATCACTAGGTACTCAGTACAGATAAATGTCAGTTAATGAGGTGCACTTAGTCAGATGATGCTCTAAGTACTGCTATGCAGAATTATCAATAAGAGAAAAAAGGCACAACTGAGCTGAGGAGAGCGGGCGAGGATTCTCACTTAGCATGTGTGCTCGAGCTTTATGCATTAGTTTTGTTGGGGGGGAAACTGATGAAATGTAAAATAACTACGCAATCTGACTTTTTCATCCAATGTGTGTTAATATTTGTCTCTTTTTTTTTTTCCTTAAGTGTTTCAGTCGTTAAGTTTTCAATCACATAACCACTGAATATGCAAGCTATAAACCGCAGGCAATTAAATGATAGCTAAGGTAATAGTGCTGGCTTGATTAAGCTGGTATGTTATGACGATTGGAAACAAAGTCTGGTCCAGTCACTTAGTAAAATGTTCTCCCTGGCTGAGGTCTTCTCCATTTCTAAGAGACAGTAAGTACCCTGGGTGCTGGTAGACCTGGGAAGGGTTTGATAAGTACCCTCGGATTTCTACTTCCCACCCTGTTGTGCAGTACTTTGAGTCTGACGTTAGTTACCTATCTGTTTGCTGTGTCAAAGGAACTGAGAAAAGCAGCTTAATGACTGAAGAGCTTATTTCGGCTCCCAGTTGAAGGGAAACAATTCATGATGGCAGGGAAGGCATAATGACCAGAACCTAAGGCCAGTCGAGAAACAGAAAGAGAAGAATGCGGGCGCTCCATCCACCTTCTCGTTTTTATTCAGTCTGAAACTGTATGGATATGATACCTACATTTAGGACGGGTCTGCCTACCACAGTTAACCCTCTCAGGCACTCCCAGAGGTTTGTCACCTAGGTGATTTGAAAGCCTATCAAGTTAACAATGAAAAAAATGAAGATTAACCATCGTAGTTCCAAAACATTACATTTCTTGGATGCATTGATTAAAATCTAATTCTATGCTGAAGAAAAGAGAAAAGACCATGGGACCCTGAATACGGTTTTCTGTTCATCTTCCTACCTCACTACAAGCGCCCTTTTCATTTTCTTCTAAGACTCTTTTCTTCTAACTTTTAATGGGAGGCTCTCAAATTTGTATTCTGCATTCTCTCTTCTTGGCTCAATGACAGGTAGTCTAATAGAAGGAGTCAGTCTGGGTGACTGGTTATAGATTGGAAGAGCTATCAAACCAAATAGAGGAACTCAAGACAGCCTAGAGAGTTGCAAACACAGAAAATCACCAACAGTTCTGAGGCAGGAAGAAGGGTGGCTGAGGTGGCAATACTGAAGCTTTGGGCCTGAGCTGCCCATGGAAGGTGACACCAAGGAGCACCTGCCTAGCCAGGAGCTGGAGCCACATAGAGACAGATAAGACCGTGCTGGAGATGACACTGAAAGTGGAATACTTGCTTGTGTTACTTTCACCACCACCAACTCCAATGAGCAGAGACCGAAATTTGAATAATTGAATGCACTGCTTTATTCAGAGAGCTGGTGTTCTGAGAAGACAACTGGTTCATAGCCTACCTTGCATTCAAGCCAGCAGGTTTCATAAAGAGGAAGAAAGAATAACACTTGGGCTGGAGGGATGGCTTAGTGGTCAAGGCATTTGCCTCCAAAGCCAATGGACCCAGGTTTGATACCCCAGTACCCATGTTAGCCAGATGCACAAGGGGGCACATGTGTCTGGAGTTTGTTTACAGTGACTGGAGGCCCTGGCGTGCCCATTCCCTCTCTCTCTCTTTCTCAGGCAAATAAATAAATAAATAAAAATTAAGCAATTAAAAAAAAAAAAAGAATGACACTTTATCATTACAGAGCTCAGTCTTGCCCCTCTAATCAGGTGGTCATCTTTGTCCCTGAGATTCACTGTGTTGGAGTGTCCCATCATGTCTTGAACTTCTGCCTTGTTATTGTCTAGATAGCTAGGGCTGGAGAGATTGTTCAGTGGTTAAGGCATTTGCCTGCAAAGCCTAACAGCCTGGTTCGATTCCCCAGTATCCATATAAAACCAGATGTACAACGTGGCACATGCATATTGAGTTCCTTTGCAGTGGCTGGAGGCTCTAGCACATCCATTCTCTTTGTTTCCCTCTCTTCTCTCTCTCTCTCTCCTTCTCTCTGTAAATAAATAAAAATATTTAAATGAAAATAAAAATAAATTTGAAAATAAACATGAACACAAAAATATATTTTAAAAAGTCTAGGCAGCTGGACCTGGACGCTGCCAAGTGCTCTGGGTTTGGTTATTGTCTGCTAGTCTTAGTCCTGCATCCTTCCTGGTACCACCCGGGCGGGGAGTGAACTCCAAACAAGCAAGCCATTGGCAGGGTGTACTTACTGAGCTGTGTTCAAAGTGGACATGTGGATTCCTTTCTATGATATGAAGTACAAATGTGCCCTATAATATAGGATATAAACATGCCTCTAGCCATCCCTCCTGTCCTCGGACATCACTGCAAACACAAGAGGCAGGAAATGCCCTGTCTCTCTTCTGCCTCTTCCAGGATCTCCACTGAGCAAAGGCAGGCAGCAGCAAGCAGTCAGTAACAGCGGGGACCAAGAAGAATGTGGATCTATGAGCAACCAACTGAGAAAGGCCAATACTTATTTATGCTCTTAAATCCACTCACTTTAAGGAATGAATGGTATTACTAGATGTAGATTTTTTTTTTCCTTTGAGGTAGGGTCTTGCTGACCTAGAATTCATTATGTAGCCTCAGGGTAGTCTCAAACTCATAGCAATCCTCCTACCTCTGCCTCCTGAGTGCTGGTATTATAGGTGTGCACCACCATGCGCTGCTTAGATGTAGATTTTTTTATTCTTTCTTTAATAAATGTACAATATGCACTGGATAATCAGTCTATCCTATCTTCTTAGAGCTCCTCAATCTGAATAAGAATTTTCAACCTCACATTAAGTTGAAATTTCCTTACTGTGTTTAGGAAGACTATTAAAGAATGCCTCCTTTTTTATAATAAAGCAATTCCTTTTGTTCAAATGGGACACTCTATCTGCCCAGTTATCTTCATGTGAACCATGTTGTTAGATACATTGATTGTTAGGGTAAGGCTGGTAAGGATGACAAAATCATCTACTAGATAAGAAGGCAGAATCTTAGAGATATGAAGCTTCTTGAGGGCTTGCCAACTGGTTAGGGGGAGATTGAGAGTAGAAGACAAGCCTTCTAGATGGAGGTGATAGTCTAAAGGTCTGTGGCTCAGAGATGGGAACTGTAGTGTGTATAGCTGTTTATCTCTATCATATAGTTGACAGTTTTTATGAGAATGTGATTAAAGGTAATAAATAAGTAGATAAAGGAGAATATTTAGATGTGTGTGTGTGAGAGAGAGAGAGAAAGAGAGAGAGAAAAAAAGAGAAAGAGATAAAGGAATTCCTATTTTGATCCTTTCATAATCTTGTGGTGGAAATTTGGACACTTCACCGCCTGGCTTTATTATAGCATTTGGACTATAATGAGGCCCATGATAGCTCGCCAGGACATGGGGAGCCTCAGGATGAGCCCTCCTATTTTCTGAAGTGGGTGGCAATGGCATTATTATCGAGCATATTACATTATCAAGGTTGACAATATATATCTATCTATAGAGATTATTACATAAAATATGCATATATATTGCTATAGTTAAATATTCATAAAATATACTATTTCAACCATTGCTAAATTTTATTTTTGACAATTTTACACATGTATACAATGTATTCTGATCATATTCACCCTCCATTTCCCTTTCTTGTCCTCCTCACACTCCTGCTGACACAATTCTTCACAACTAGTCTTTCCTTCTAGTGTGTGTGTGTGTGTGTGTGTGTGTGTGTGTGTATAGGTTTTGTGTGGACAGCCACAGCTGCTGTGTGTGTTCATGATTGCAATGGCCATGTCATATCCAGAAGAGAGCATTTTCCCCATTCTCTGGCTCTTAACAATCATTTTATGTTTCCTGGGTTTTGAGAGGGTTAATATAGTTGTCCCATTTAGGGATGGGAACTCAATAGTCATTTATTCTCACCACTTAGACCAATTTGGAATCACCCACTGCAAAAAGAAGCAAGCTTCTCTGACCAAGCCTGAGAGCAGCATTAGTGCCTGGGTGTAAACATAAATATTTGCAAAGCAGTTTGACTCTATGTCTGTTTAGTAAAACATCAGTACTAGATTCTTTCCTACGCCCTGTGGTCTTTTCTACCATAGGTTTTGGGTCGGGTTTATTGTAGCATTATACATTCCCTTTTGGGCGGGAGGCCTTATATCCAATCAGAAAGTGGTTGGTTACATTTAAAATGGTCATGCCACTATTGCACCAGTGGGCATATCTTTCCTTCAGTATTACATCATGAAGGTAAGCTCACTGATAAATTTTCTCCCTCAGCAGTCTTTACAGCATTTTCTTAACATCACGCCATCATGAACATTAGCAATCAGGGAGGGAGGGAGCTTCTGACTCTAATCCAGCTTGATCTCCCTATGTCCTGTATACAAAGTGTGTGGTGTCTTTAGGAATAGAGTCTTACCATCTAGCTCTATTGGCAAACAAGAGCAAAGACATGTTATGTATTGTTTTGGGAACCTTAACCATTCTTAAGTGCCTGCTTCAGTGGTATTAAATATGTTCATAATATTGTGGAACCATCTGTTTCTAGAACAGTGTTCATCTTGTAAAACTAAAACTCTCCTCTTTAAATAACAACATCTCATTTCCCCTCCTTCTAATCTTTGGAAACCACCATCCTACTTTCTGTCTCTGAATTTGACTGCTCTGACTTCCTAATGTTAATGGAATCATGCTATATTTGTGTTTGTGGAGGCTTACTTTATACAGCACAATGACAGTCCTGTTGCAATCTCTGTCAGAATTCCATCCCCTTTATATTTTATTTCAGAGTTTATATTGCATCATAATTACGCAGTGTGTTTTGTTTATCCATTCATTGTCCACGGCTGTCTCCATGTTTTAGCTGTTATGAATAATGCTGCTATGAACATGGGCATATAATATTTCTCAAAACCTTGCTTTCAATTATTTGGGGTATGTCCCTGTTCCTAAAAATGGAGCTGCTAGAACCAATGGTTATTTTGTTTTTTTAAAATTTTGAGAAATTGTCATACAGTTTTCCACAGTGGCTGGCTGTACCATCTTAAAAACAAAACAAAAAAACCCAAGAAACAAAGAAAAAAGAAAACCTCATCCACAGTACTCAAGGGTCCATTTATTTCTCTTCATCTTACAAACACATTGTTTTACTGAGGTGGTGGACAGGTTGTCCCCAAACGCTATTCAGGGACAGCTTTCTCAAGGGGTGGCCAGGCCACAGAGGGAATGAATGGTCATATGTCTGTGCAGCTCGAAGGGAATTCCTGGGTGTTGCATAGCTCTCCCAGACCTCTCATGTTATGACAGTTGGTAGCTACCAGCCTCTAAGAAATCCATGGAAAAGCTGACAACAAATTCAGTGTGGAATTCAGAGTTCATCCCTCCTTTTGTTCTGCATTTTGAATGGTGAATTCTAGCAAAGACTGAGAGGGGATTTCCTATCTCATGCAACAGGGGCTTAAAGAAAAAAATTAAACTGATGAATAAAACGAATACAGAATTTTGACAACTGTTGCCTTTCTGAGTTTTATGACCATGATTCTGTCCCTTAGTGGGTATATAGGTACTCCTCTATTAACCATGGGGTTATGATAAAGCTATCATAAACGGGAGATATTGAGTGCACTTGAATATACACAGCCTGCCCCGTTAAGCATGCACAGGACAGTGACATTAGCTCACGATTGGGAAAATCATTGCGCACAAAACCTGTTGTGTAACAAAGGATATGCCGATATGGCTTTGAAACTGAAAAGTATTACACTTATGTGAGTATACTCTCATATCATCTGAAGGTCAAAATATTCCATGTAGAACTATTATAAGTGAGGTACTGTCCACATTTAATAGGACCACTAGTGAGGAAGGGTAGCAGCCTCTGGTCACAGGCTCAGTAATGACCCTTTAGCTCTGACTATCTGAGTGATACTACTTCTTAATTAAGAAGATATCTATCCAGGAATTTAAGGAGTCCCCTGTTGGTAGGTCCCTAGAAGAAAGGAAATTTTGGGACCCTAGGGTTCTCACCCAGGGAGTTCCTCTCTCTGGCAGGAGCTACACAGTAACCATCTCATTTAACGGGTAATGTGCATGAGGATAGGTTCGATGGCCTGCATTATTCAAGGAGCTACATGTGCCTGGTAGCAACAATTACCAAGTCGCATAAATACAACAAAGTTAATTAAAATGTTAGCTGATATAAATAACCTAAGGTTATTGAACATTGTTCCATTTTAAATTAATAAATACGCAAAGGTAATGTTTATAATTAAAGCTATAATTTATCTTCATGCTCTGTTTGTTTAATAGCAGTGGTAATATAATGCTACATGCAGAAATGTAGTAATAGATTTGTTTAGCACTGACATTATAAACAAATGTCTCAGTCTATTTATTCTAAGTTATGATACAGATTCTTTTCACATGCATCTGATGGCCTTTATACCATTTAAAATGAACTGCATTAACGTAATCTAATCTTGATACTGAACATAACATTTCAGTTTGAATTATCCTGAATCCATGATCCATTTTATTACTCACAAAGCACTTTATACATTTATGATAATGGCAAACCTTGCTCTGTTATTTAAATCCCATTTCAAAAGGGATGTTATTTTTTTTTTTAAAAATAAATAAACCCTACACATTTGGGGTAGTAAAGTACAAATAAGGAAAAGTCAATGCCCAGCAAGCCCTTTAACAAAGCAAACAATTCAGATTTTTGTGACATTAGCAGATAATAAAGGGAAGAACTGACATTTACAGTTGATGAAATTTTATGTTATAACAGATGATGAAAATGGAATGAAAATCACATGGAAAAATTTGTCCATGAGATTCAGCTATCCTGAGGAAGGCTCTACCTGTAGACTGTCTTAAGGGACACTTTTCTCACTCCAGCCTTTACTCAACCCGGAAAAGGTCCAAGTTCACCGTGGGTATAAGGTTTGCTCTGACACTGAGCCTCAGAGGCATCTTCCTATCCTCCCTGTGGTTCCTCTCTCTCTCTGTCTTCACTCTTCCTGTCTCCATACTTTTTCCCCCTCCGTTCTGTCCACCACCTCCTGGACTCAAAGGACCTGGGTGTCCCCACCCTCAAATTTATATTATAATGAGGAGTGGCCTCACGGTAGTGAGGTTTAGAAGAAAGTCCCATGTGTCGTTCTTGTATACTTCCAGTTGCTTTTCCTTAGCATAGCTTCTTGCTTCCCTGTCCTTAATCCCTTTTAAAATAAATGTTTCTTCTGGGTTTATTTGCATTCACTGAAAGAAGTTTCACTTTATTTTAGTAAGACTACTTCACTGCATGTCTTAGAAACGGTTGTCCCTTAAGTCAAATAAACAACTAGAAATATTTTTTTAAATAGACTTTTTTTTTTCTTTTCAAGAGGAAGTTAAAAATGTAGCAGGTCTATTTTGGAGAAAGAATGAGTTGGAGATTTCTTTTAAAATTCTAAATAGATTATACACTTTGAAAAATCCTAAAAGGATTTTTTTTTATACTGGGGCCTCTGAAATTCAGGAAGGATTTAAATTTAAGATTATATGCTATCCTGCTGAAAAACTGCCTGTGACTAAATACCATATTTTAGGAGACTAGTGTCTTTGCAGCCTTCAGCCCTGCTTCTTCTCCTGAAGTGCCCTGCTGATAAAGCAGGAGAGATGCGGGCTGAGGAGAACATTCCAGAGTCAAGGGCTGCACAGCTGGCTTCCAATCAAAGGTTCCACCTTCAGAAATGAGTACAAGGGTGTCAGTCTGTCTCACAGGCTCTGCGTGGCCCAGGAAAGAAAAAAAAGGGTGCTAGAACCAGTAGATGTAGCCTAGAGGCACTGGGGCTGGAGAAGAGCAAGTATGGGAATCCCTAGCCCTTCCTGTGGCTCTTGCTGTCTCTTATAGATCTTTTGAATTCACTCATCGTCTAGTTTGACACTGGAATACACACCTGGGCATTATGTGCCTGTAGTTAACGTGAAAGAAGAGTGCGTCAAACTCTTGTCCTCCCCAGAAGGGTTCAATGGGATATGTAGACTAGTGGTTTTAATACTTTAAATGACAAGTTAGGTCTATTTGCATATGACATATACATGTGCACACACATTTATGTACACTTAGACATGTTTATATGTACATCTGTACATGGGTGTAAATGTGTACATGCACACACACAAATGTTTGATTTTAAAACTCTGTACTGGGTGGGGAAATGACACCTCACCTGGAGGTCCAGTATGTAGAAAGTCAGAGGAATGTTGCTTCACATGTTAAGGGCAGTCTGAAATTCCTCATCTTCTGAGTGCGTCCTGAACACATTGATTGACCTCCATTGAACCACACAACACTGAGCAGATACCAAATCTGCTCCAGTTCCTTCTTTTGCTGTTGTTGTCCATGGAATTAGTGTCAAAATAAGAAGCACCCTCTTTGGAGGGTCAGATTGCTACTGAGTGTGGTCCAGCTGCCTGTTCCAATTTCAAGGTCAGATACCATTCTTGAAGTTTGTCATCTATAAATTTCCAGGTTTGCTCTCTGTCTTTACTCTAGAAAACTACTAATCTTAAGTTGGTCCTAAACATGGACTGACAGATCCAGGAACCCAAATTCAGGGCCATCAAATTTGACGGGTCCATAGAAATATGTAGCTTTATATTAACTCTCAGAAGGGGGGAACATTGGTGTATGCTTGTGTGAAAAGCATGAGGTGCGTGAGTTAGTGGATCCCATGATTGATGTTCTCAGTGTACTTGCTCCTAAGTGTGCTTCCTGTATGGATGTGAAGTAAGTATTGATCACCCCATAACCTCAGAATGTTCTAGAGCTGTGATTCTCAACAGGGGTCATTCCATCTCCTAGGAAAGATTTGGCAATGAAGACACAAGACACATATGAACGTTGACGAATATCCCACTATGAAAGGACATACTCCCAGCAAAAGAATGATCTGAATTACCAAATGTCAAGCAATGCCAGTGCCACATGGAAATAATGTCCCTGACAATTTAGCAGTGGATATCAGATAGACTGTGTTACAATGACCCAATTCAATCCTTTTCCTTCATCCAGTTTCTCAAAATCATTTAGGCCCAGCAGTAACTGGATAACAAGCAAAGGCAGGAACAGCAAACACATTGAACAGTTGTGGCATTTGGGAATGCCATGGGTGAACTGGGTGATAGAAGTGACTGAGGAGATGGGGAGTCTACAGCTTCTGGCTTGGGGGATGGTAGTAGATGAATGGGGATGGGTTCCATGTCCATTTGCGACTTTAGCTAGGATGAGCATCACATAATTGCTCAGCTGTGATGTGGGGAAAGAGGGGTATGGAGGAAAATTTCAGGGGGATCAGAGAACCTACTTAGTTAATTATGAGAAATATGGAAGTAGGTAGCAGAATCCCATGGAAAGCAGATGAGAACCCAGGTTCAGAGGTAACCCTGTAAAAAAAAGGGGGGAGTGAAAAACCAGGGCCCTTAAGGACAGCCTATCCTTTGGAACCAACATCATTCATATGTGAAGACTGAAGAAATTCCCCAAATAGCCCACACCTTGGATCCTATTTTCCAAGTGCACTGCCCATTGCCTTGAAGAAAGAGCTTTCTCCTCTGCCAGCTCAGGAGACAAAGAGCAATGCTTTGCAAAATCCATAAAACAAAAGACTCCAGCAGTGTCAAGCCTCTTTAAACAATCACTTGTGCTATGAGGCAAAACAACTGAGACATCCGGATAAGCACTGTGGTAGTATTTTTCATGTTGATTGCAATAACACCATCAAAGCCATGCACATTCTGTGTAAAATCAATGTCTGCTTGTTGGAGGAAGGGGGAGGGGAGAGGCCTGGGGATTTTATCTTGTAAGTCAGCTTTGCAGATAATCGCATGCCTCAGGCTTGGAAAAAAAACTGATGGCAGATCAATGGTCAGGAATGTGAACTGTACTAGTTTTGTGACTAGGCTGTGCCCATGTTGGGATAGGGGAGAACCTTAGGGTAGAGGTTAGAAATGGGGGGGGGGGACTCAAACACTACTTTTAAGTGGGCTGGTAGGACCCTGGTATTAACTGCAAGGTGACTAGAAGGAACACTAAGGGAGGACATTAGACAAGATGAACTGTGATAGGAGAAAATTTAAGGTGTTAGAGGATGTTCAAGTCCAACAAATGGGACATGTGTGTATGTGTGTGGGGGTGGGTGGGTTTGGGTGTGTGTGTTTGTGGGTGCATATACAAGCATAGGTGCACTGGCACAAAACTTGAGTTTGTGTCAATTTTCATAAGGTATCCTGATCCTGGGGATATGTACTCATTGGTTTGTAAAATAGAATTACAAGTCCTCACATTAGGCAAGGGGTTGAACAGAGGGTCTCACTTGGTACCAGGCTGCTTGAAGCTGGCTCATATGGATAGCTCTTCTTTACTGGGGATACATAAGAGTGGGGCAAGGAAGGAAAGAAGGGACTCTTCCTGTTTCATGATTTCCATTGAGGTTCCTGCAGACATGGACCCTTCCCACCCACTCAAGTGGTCTACATCCCTGGCTTTGTTCCGTGGATTCCTGTCAGGATGAGGAACATTTATCGCGTGGAAAGTGTGTACTGATTTCTGTAGCTACCTCTCTCCTCCTCCCTCTTTAGTTCTTCTATCCCTTTCTCCCCTTCTCTCCTTTAGAATCCTCTTGTTTCCTGGTTGGCTGGGTTTCTCCAAGATGCTACAAACTTGAACTTTTCTCAGGTCTCTAACTCTCCCAGCTTCTCATTTGCACATTTCTAGACACATGGGGAACATACTCAGGACACATGTGGGGAGGTTCTTCTTTCCAGGTGAATAATTGCCTTTCTGTTTTCCTTTACAATCCAAAGAAGCTGAGGAAGACATTCACTATATCTCCTGACTGCCTACTTGTGTCTGCATGCAATCCCACCAAGTCACATACCCACAGCCTTCCAACAAATGCGTTGCTTT
Source organism: Dipus sagitta (assembly GCA_036346955.1). Lineage (NCBI taxonomy): Eukaryota > Metazoa > Chordata > Mammalia > Rodentia > Dipodidae > Dipus > Dipus sagitta. The sequence continues at coordinate 233,601,772 of CM070770.1, read as the reverse complement.
TCTGGCCCTTGGATAGATAGCAATGTGATCTGGAGTTAACCTGGTTCTAGAAGACACCTATGGACTTTGACAGATGCGTGTGCAGGAGGGGAAGTGAAACTTCCTTCTTATTAGGTCAGAGGCATTGCTTGCTTAACCAGATGCCTTATCTGCCGTTTTCTTCCCTTTTTACTTTGCAACCCTCAGTCCCTACCACCCCCTTGTCTGTTAGAAGATTATCCTGAGAGATTTGACAGCCCAGATTTGATTGGCAGCTGCCAACCACATACTGTAGTAAGGCACAAACTCCAGGTATACATAAGCTGGAGTTCAGGCTCCTCAGTGCTAACTGACTTACCCAGTTCTTATTCTCTCTCTCCTTTTTTCCCCAGTATCCAAGGCCTCATGCTGTCTAGGGTCATCCTCTAACCACTGACCAATACCCTCTATTGCTATTTGCTTCTCCCCAAGATGGCAACATCCCTTACATGCTGCCCCACCTTGTCTGTTGATGGGTTACCATGTTCTGACTAGATGGTGAACTTCCTGAGGACAACGACTCTTTCTTGCCTTTCTCTCTGTGTGTTTCACAGGGAATCCAGCAGTTTGCGGCCTCCAAGGAACTTGAACACAGCAAGCTACTGCATTAGGAACTTTACCCCTTGAAATTTGTTGAGGATACGCTTATTGGTGATTGATTTTTTTTCTTAATTTTTATTAACATTTTTCCATGATTATAAAAAATATCCCATGGTGCTATCCTCCCTCCCCCCACTTTCCCCTTTGAAATTCCATTCTCTATCATATCCCCTCCCCATCTCAATCAGTCTCTCCTTCATTTTGATGGTATGATCTTTTCCTCCTCTTATGATGGTCTTATGTAGGTAGTGTCAGGCACTATGAGGTCATGGATATCCAGGCCATTTTATGTCTGGAGGGAGGTGATTTATTTTAATAATATTTTTGTGCCCTTTTCCCCCCCTTTTTTTGAGACTAGTGACCCACAGAAGTTTACTGGCCCAGCCTTGGCATCCATAGTTCCATTCCTTTTTGTTTCCTTATTGAATTATTGAGAGACCATGGTATAAAATCCTTTTATTTCCAAATGAGACTATTTTCCATTTCTGAGACCAGGCTTCTCACTTATGCTCTGAAGTCACATTCTCTTTGTTTTTAAAGAATAGCCACTACTACATGTGTTTGACTTCAAAGAGAAATTCTTTAGAAATTAGGGAGAGAGAGAGAGAGAGAGAGAGAGGCAGTTACAGGGTCATTAACTCAAACCCCAACTATAGGGAGTTTCTGATTTAGTGCAGAACATTTGTGCCAAATGTCCACTTTGGTTCCTATTTAAAAAGGTTCCCAGGACATAGATGCTTGGGTTGGGTCTCATATGAGTTGGTGCTGAGATACATGAACTCCTACTTATGTGTACCTGGGACTTGTGTCTTACCAGACCATGTGGGTGCTGGCTGGTAGACCTGGGATAGCAGGTCCTAGCTGTGTTCATCTGACAGAAGACACCTACTCAGTGGAAACAGAGTCTTAGAAATATAGCATTAGCTCCAGCTATAGTTCCCTGTGGGGACCCAGTTGTGGGGCAAGGGGCGAGTCACACAATTTCCCTGAACCTCATGTTATAAATATAAAATTGGGTCAAGACTGGGACTTGGGAATAGATGCCTCCCAAAGCCCTTTTACTAATAGATAATGCCCAGGTAAAGTGAGAGAGAGGGACGCCATCATGGCAAGCTCCTGCTGGATTTCTGATTCCTTAAACAGCATGGAGTCCCCTCGGTTGTGACAAAGATCCAGGTTGACAATTGTTTATGGGTCATTTTCTATGAGACTTTGCAATGAAAGTTACCCAAATTCAGACTTCCGGTTAAGATGGCAGCGTAAGAACCACTCTAAAGCATCCTAGGGCAGGAAAAAAACAAAAAACAAAAAACAAAAAAAAAAACAAAAACAGACAAACAAAAAACCAACCAACCAACCAAACAAACAAAAAAGCAGAAAGTTACCCAGATTCAAATGGCTATGGTTCTAAACTTACCAAGGACAAGCAGCCTTTAAGAAGCTGATAACACTTAGAGAGCCTCCTCTAACTAGTATACACACACACACACACACACACACACACACAAACAGATTTTTTTTAATTTTGATTTTTGAGACAGTGTCTCACTTTATGGTCAAGTTTTGCTTGGAATTCACTTATGTAGTCCAGAGTGGCCTTAAATTCATGACAATTCTCCTGCCTCAGCCTTCCCAAGAAGTAGGCTTACTTTTCTAATGTCATATATGAATATATGGCATCAGGCGAGTTGGTGGACCTTGTAAAGATAGGGGACTCTATAGGCTCTTTGAGAATTCCTACTTTATGGTAAGTGGGCTAGCCATAATAATAATCTCCTCCTTTTGTGGAGAGACAGATTAATCACCCAGGTCCCTGCTTTTGGGCAGGAGCACATTCTCACTCAGCTTCTTCACTCAGTGATGGTGTAGCCTAGGACATGAGTTAAAGTAGGAGACTGAGGAAGCCCAGGACCTGTCTCTTCTCTCTGAACACTTCTGGACATGTCCAGAGTATGATGTGGGCAAGACAGTTAATGAACTTCCTCATCCCAAAGTGGGGATAGTGATTACATCTAGCCAGGATTGGTGCAGCATGTCTATAATCATATCACTCAGGAGGCTGAGGCAGGAGGATCACGAGTATGAGTTAAGCCTGGACTACCTAGAGAGATCTTGTCTCAGAAAGAAGCAAGCAAGGACTGAGGTGTGTGACTCAGTTACTCAAGAACTTGCCTAGCATGTACAAGCCCCTGATTTGATACCTAACACTGCATAATCTGAGCACTATGGTGTGTAACTATAACCCATGTACTCTAGGGGTAGAGGCAGGACGATCAGAAGTTCAAAGTTATTCTTAGCTACATAGCAGGTTTGTGGCTAGGCTGGGTTACATAGGACTCTTTCAAAAAACAATAAACAGGCTGGGTATGGTGGCTTACGCCTTTAATCCAACCACTTGGGAGGCAGAGGCAGGAGGATTGCTGTGAGTTCAAGGCCACCCTGAGACTACATAGGGAATTCCAGGTCAGCCAGGTTAGGAAAAACAAACAAAAAAAAACAAAATACCCAACAGGAACAAACAAACAACAAAAAAAAAACCTCCCAAAATAGAACCAAAAATAATTACATATATCTCACAGAATTGTTGAAAAAAATGAGGATGAGCCTAGGATAAGCAGCTAAGGCATTCTTCTTGGATGTAAAATTTAAGAGAGCACTCAAAAACTCAATATTTAACGTAATTATCCTAGTGAGATATTTTAGCAAACTAAAATTAATGTAATGCAAAAATCTAAGCCAAGTAAGACATCACAATGTTAAATGACAAGATTGGTACTAATGTTTTTGTCTCTCCCTCCAGTGTGGTTGGGATGGTATTATTATAATCCTGTCCAAAGCATGTGGCTGGCTGACTTCTGTTTGCTCACTGTGGGGACAGGGCTTGAATTCTCTTGAGGTGGACTAGTTATGGGACAATCCTCTGAGTATTTTGTCCAGGATGAGCAGCTCTGGCTCCTTCAGCAAATTTTCACAGAGGTGGGGTTGTGTTAGTCAGTTATTCTGTCACTGAAGCAAAACCCACAAGAAGAACAACTTGAAGGAGGAAGTCTCATCCTAACTCATGGTTACAGTGTCCAGTCTGTGATCACATAGCTCATGTTTCAGAGTATGTGGTGGGTAGTTGCTCAGCTCATGGTGACTAGGAAGCAGAGGGGAAGGTCTAGGGACAAGATTCATTTCAAAAGCTTGCCTCCAGTGACCCATTGTCTCCAATAGGCCCCACTTACAAACTCATCAGTGGATTAGTCTAAAGGGTGAATTTATCAGTCTCATGATCCAACCACATCGCAATGATGTCATACACAGTAGACCAAGCCTTCAACACACCAGCCTTTTAGGGGGACACTTTATGCCCAAACCATAACAGATGTCAAGGCCAAGAGGCTGAACAGTTAGCCAGTGTCTACTGTTCAAGGCAGACTCCAGAGCTCACTTTACGCTTGGTCGGATAATGTGGAGAAGAAAAAGGAAGGCTTGGCTCCTCCACCTCTGCACAGCCTAGTAGCTTGTTTGGAGAAGTGGAGTCTTCAAGCTGCTGCACATGACCATTGTCTCCTCCTGTGCTATCTTCATGACACACCTGGACAGTCACACACAGGTAATTACAAACCAAACTGAGTATGAGTTATGATTCCCAGGATATTTCCTCGTGATTTGTTCCAATATACATAGCAGTGAATTACCAAGGCTCCTCCAACTCCTCTGTAAGTGATGGATCTTAATAGTACAACATGATAATTATGGAGTCAGAGCAGAGCTGTTCTCCTCCTGTAATTCAGTTGGAATATGGCCTCCGAGGCTGCTGAACATCACAGCCTGTCTGCTGGATGGCGCTAAAGAGGGGTACTCTGGTCAGTTGTGACATTCACAGCAGTCTATCTCTAACCATTGTCCAGGTGCTTATAGGTTGACGGCTATCACATTTTACTTGTAGATTTTTATTTCAGATACAAACTAAGTTGTGGTGTTTTTCATTCCTAAGCCAGAAGGATTGATGGGGGAAAGTGGAAGGTCTGGGGAGGCCTGAGTAAGTGACACAACCCAGATCTCCCTAGTCCTCCTGCACTGACTCAGGCCTGGGCTGTGTCACGCAAGCTGTCCACTGTGTTTATTAATTTTTCTGACTTATACAGAGGACTTTTTCTCCAAGGAACATGAGATACCTGTCATTTGGACTCTGCTTTAAATAACTTTAATCTACAATTGACTTCATTTAGAACAACCATTTCTCAAACGGAATGAAAAAAAAAAAAAGCTCATTCAGGACATTCGGGAAATTAAAAAAATTGTAGGTGAGGGCCAACTAATTTTAGAAAACACTAACTTAATAAGAGTGAAAAATTATGTACAGAGAAAATAAAAGGCAGTTTTGAAAGGTAAAAGAAATAATGTTCTTTCCCATAAGACTTCCTGAAGACTTTACCTTGGTAATGAATATGGTTGACATTTAAGATAAAGACACAGGACACAGCTGTTTCTTAGCTGGTCACCTCGAGTTCAGGCACGATGACTGTCAGCCTACTGCCTACACTTCCAGGCAGCAGGAGAGTCAGAATACCTGGCTTTGGAATTTGGACTGGTCTCTTGACTTCCACTGACCAACAGAGTGTGTGCGTAACATTAGCATCTGCATTTCTTCCCTTCCTAGCACAGTGACTGGCCCAGAGCCAGTGGGCATTTGACTTATGTAAATGATTGGTGAATGAATGAGCACCTTTAGGAAAATGGTTTCAAAATACTTGTTCATTTTATTTTTTAATCTATAACTTTCCCAGTAGCTAATTCCATGGTCTGGTTATGGAAGGGGAGTTGTTTTTGTGAGTTGGGAATATCAAACCTCTTACCTGGCCAGCTTGTCCTTCTAGAGACAACAATAGTTTTAATATTTTTTAACTTTTTATTGACAACTTCCATACATATAGATACATACATATGCATGGGCATAATCTCCTCTGACTACACTCTCTTTTCCCCTCCGAATAACTCCTCCATCCTTTCTTCCCAACAGAGTCTGTCTTCCATTTCAATGTCATAATTTCACCTACCCCTCCTATTATGCAGGTCTTGTGTAGGGAGCATCAGTCATTGTGAGATCACAAATACCACAGTTACTTTGTGTCTGCAAGACAGTATTATAAAAACATTCCTTCCCTTCCTGTGGCTCTTATCTTCTTTCTGCCACCTCTTCCTTAATGGTCCCTGGTCCTTGGAGGGTATGGTAGAGATGATGTCTTACTATGACTTATTTTTAGCACTTTGATGAGTTTTGAGTCTCCCCAGTGGGCATCTGAAAAGAGAAGCTTCTCTAACCAAAAATGTATGGGTATCAACGTAAGTGTTTAGGGGTAAGTATTTAGAGGGTAGTTTAGTGGGTATAAGGTATACATTCAGACAAGTAACAGTAATAGTTCCCTTCTAAACTTATGATCTCCCCAGCCATAGGCCTTTGATTAGGTTTACAGTACCAAACATGAAGTCCTCAGATTCAATCAGAGAGTAGTTGGTTTCCCCCATAGCAGACATGCCACCATTGTACCAGTTGGTACATTTGGCCTGGCTGCCCTGCTATAAAACCTTCAGGGTCCATTTCTAGTTGAGAGAGTTGATGAGTTTTCTCCCCCAACAGGCTATATCCTTGTGGCTAGTCAGTAGGAAGGAATCTTCCAACTCAGCTCCAGTTTGATTTCTCAGTGACCTGCAGCCCAAGCATGTGGCATCTTCAGCAATATACTCTTACTATCTACTTTTGGTGGGCAACCAAGAGCCTTGGCAATAGCTTGTGACGTTTTGGGCATATTAGGGGCCTCCCTGAAAGACAACTGACTAGAAGATATCCCACCGCTGGTACTGAAATTTTCATATAACAATTTAAGGCTTCCGGGCACAGCATTATCCACCCTCACTGGGTACTTCTGCCAAAACTTTCTCTTCTAAACATATTATTAGCTAGCAATGAAGTAGGTTTCCATATGGCTTATTCACAACATCTTTAATTTTGATGAACCTTCCTCCCACCCTCTCCTCTCTCCCTCCTCCCCTTTCCTGACCCCATAGCAACCATGTTTAATGCCAACCTGGAAGACTGCCTCGAGCAGGGCTCAGAAGCTTGAAGTAGAATTTGTGATTCACTCCTGCTGTCTGCCACAAGCATGGAGATGGGGCAGGGTCGAGTCTGTGACATGAGTTCACACTGCTGACTTTCTTTTGTCTGATGTCAGTTTTGCCTCTAGGGCTCTCCTAAGAGTTTTGGAGATGCAAAAGTAGATGTTTGAAGACTTTAGGAGGTGAGATGATTGTTGCAAGACCTTTTATATTTCCTTCCTTCCTTAATCCCTTCTCTCTCTCTCGCTCTTCTCCACTTTCTCTCTCTTTCTTTCTCTTCCTGACAACATCTCATGTAGGATTAACTTGAACTTCTGATCTTCCTGCTTCCATCTCCATGTTCTAGAACTTTAGCCATGTGCCACCATGCCTGGCTTATATAGTGCATGGGATCAAGCCCTGGGCTTCATGCATGCTAGACAAACATTCTCTCAACTGAGCCACACCCCCAGACCTAGCCCCAGGAATTTCTTTGACAATTCCTAGGTATACCCTAAAATGGCTGTATGACCCTGTTGCCTTCCTCTTGCCCTCAGGGGAGCAGCTGACACACTTTGTGGCCTCTGAGATTCTGACTAATTTCCACTCCTCCAAGCAGAATTTCAGCGAACCTCAGAAGTATAAAACTCCAGCAACAAAGGCGAGAAATAAAAGAGCTGTCAGGACGAATCACACAGAGCCCTGAAGTTGTGCTCTCATAACTGAATAAATAACTCCTTGAGCAATAATTTGTTTGCAAGCTGTTAATTAGCAGCATAATTAATTTCTGCAGATTATAAATAACAGCACAACGTGGCATTCCCAGGAGAGCCAATGAAAAATTACCTAGGCCACTTTAAAAACCAAAAATAGTTCACAACATAACAGATGTAAATGGACTCCAGAATGTGGGTGGTACTGTTTTGCTTTTTTTCCCCTATGGATTTAAAGAAAAATAAAAATTAAGTTCTAGAACCTCAACAACTTTAAGCTTGTATCTGAAGTCAAAAACTATACTGGTGAGAAGCAGTTTCATTAATCACCCTGTGCTCTCTTATGGTTGCCATGTGGAGCAGGGAAAAAAAAATTCTCTGTTTATCTCTGCTTCAAACAAACAGCCGCATAAGTAGATTATTCCCAACAGAAAGATTTTCCCTGCTCTCTAATCTCAGAGCAATCATTCACTGCTCTAAATGAGCAGTTACTTAAAATGTTAAGAAGGGATGCTAATTAGCTCAAGGAAGAGCCCGCCAAGATTTTAAGCTTCAGAAAATGAAATGAAGACAGGAAAGGCTGTCACCTCTGCCACCTCAGAACCGAGGCTTTGTTTGCACTGAGTTGCTGGTCTTCAGAGTCTCTGGCCTCAGGATGGCAACTGGAACTGTTGGCTGACTGCAGCGGCGGGCTGGACTCAGATCCTTAAGAGTACAGGTACCTTTAAAGTGTGGGAGGAAGAGTCTTTGATAAGTCACCTGGAATTCTTTCCAAAAGAATGCAAATGATGATGCCAAAGATAAAGATTTTTGACAAAAGTGAACAATGAATGTAAGATGGTTCAAAGTCAATAGAAGTGAGAAGGGAACTGATCCAAGAAATGAAACCGATACTCCAGTGATAATAAATAGGTGCTGCAATTTGGTTTCATTGGCTTTGCGCTTCCCAGAACTGAGTTCATGTTGTCTGCGTAGAGGAACAGCAACAGGCTGGGGCATAGCCTGAGAGTGGACAATGTGACGAATGACAGAGGTTCAAGTTCACCTCACATAGAAGGTCTGTGATCTGGACAAACTACCCAACATATTTGTGTTAAACAATTAAGTGAGCAACAACAATAATAACAAAAACCCCAAAACATTTATTTCGAACTAATTTAAGACCTATTAGAACCTATCAGTATAGTGGCATGCATCTGCAATCCCAGCAGTAGGGAGGCTGAGGAAGGAGGATCATGAATTTAAGTCAGCCTCAATTATATAGCAAGACCTTGTCTCAACATTCCCTCCCCACAGCAAAAGTGAAGTTAACCAGAACAGTGTTGCCCCCAGCTTTCCCTAATGATAACATTGTGTAGCCAATAACACATCATTAATAGAAATTGACATTAGTACTATCTTATCAGACAAACTATAAATCTGCTCTCACCAATCTCAGGTTTGTCTTTGAAAAAAAAGAGGAAATGGCCCAGTGGTTAAAGAGACTTGCTTGAAAAGTCTGCTGGCCCAGGTTTAATTCTCCAGTACCTACGTGAAGACAGATGTACATAGTGGCACATGCATCTGGAACTTGCTCACAGTGGCTGGAGGCTTTGGCACACTTATTCATTCCTTTTCTTTCTCTTTATCTCCTCCCTCCTCTCAAATAAATCATTAGAAACACATACCTAACATACCAATAGTAATGAGTTCCAGAGCTTTGGAGACCATATAGCATCATAGTACACAAGACTCTCTTCATATCTCATTGATACTGACTGTGTAATAGGCACTCAATCAATGGTGGCCACTACTGTCCTCTTTAATATATGAGTTAATGAAGAGAAAGATCCTGACCACAGGGCATCATGTTGTTTCCTAGATAGGAATCTGGGTATAGCTTTGGTCACTAGACAAGCTTCTTAGGGAGAAGGGGTGTATTTGGTCCAGTGCAAAAGGGATTAGACTAGAAAGAGGGTTGACTGAAGACTGGCACATTCAATCTGGATTCTCGTGGTAAAATGGAAAGCATCGAAGCCTCTTCCCTTCGGTTTCAGACAGTGGTTTATGTTCTGCTTTTCCAGCCACTCAGCAAGTAAAAGCTCCTTTCTTATCCCTCTGATATAAAAAGAACAAAATGCCTAATTATAGATAGTGCATTTCTAAGAGCTGAGCCAGTGCTGCAGAGGAATGGGGCATGAGTTTGCAGTTTTATTGTTACCTCTTGCCTAGGTTTGAACATTTCTGCAGATGGTTGAATTTCATTTGACATAGCTAAGCTCTTATTATGTATGTACACTTCCTGGTGCTTGCTGGACACTACAGGAAGTACCAGAATCAAAAAGAAGCAACTTTTACCCCTAAGGAGCTTGTGCTCTAGTGAGGACTCAACAAGGGCATAGATCTTAGTATTAGTTCCCATCAGAATGTCAGCTGTTGTACTCAACTCCAGTAATAACTGGCTTGGGCACAATAAAGTGACTATCAAAGGAATATGTATTCTGAAAGGTGCTGCCCTGAAACTTTTTCTGCTACTGGAGGAGAAGGGGACAGTTATTTATTGAGTCAGTTAACATTTGTTGAGTGCACGTTGTGTGTGTTGGGGTACAGCATTGAACATGATAGACAAGGTACTTGTTGTGATGGAGTTTATCTCCCAGTAGGAGAGGAGCAGAGAAACGTGGTTAGAAGAAGAAGAAGAAGAAGAAGAAGAAGAGAGGAGGAGGAGGAGGAGGAGGAGGAGGAGGAGGAGGAGAAGGAGAGGAGGAGGAGGAGAACAGATAGAAGAATAACCGATGGGAAGCAGGATGCTACTGGAAGCCAGGACAATGGAAGGCTGCTGGAGAGAGATAGCCCTTGATCTTGACCTCTGCAAGGAGACCTCTGATAATGCAGTTACAAGAAAGGCAGGAAAGATGGGACAATCTGTGAAGACCCTATATGACAAGGAAAGGTACTTTTCAAAACCAAGCATGAGGTAGCCATGTCCTAAGCATATGAGATCTTGGAAGAAACACCCAGATGTATGGCACAAAATGTCCAAGTCAAATGGTCCCTGAAAGGTAAGAATGTACTTCCGAGAGGAAATGTGTAACATGGCTCTCAGGGAAAGACTGTCCTCTATCTATCTGCCCAGGAGATTTTGCCTCTTCGATCTGTTTTCTTCATGTTCATTGGTGGCGAGGGTTATCTCGTATGTGTTCCATGATCTTATTGAGTATTGGAGATGGTGCTAGTGGTGATGGAGTAGGTTGGATGGTATCTGGTGGAAGAAAGAGGCTGTACTAAGCTGCTTATATTTTCAGCTTGTACCTTTATGAAAAAAAGTAGTGCTTGGCCAAGAAGAGAAAGCACAGTACAGATGTGCCTCAACTTTGATGAGATTATACTCAATCAACCCATGGATGTTATTGGAAGTTGAAGGTGTATTGAACACAGCTACCTGGTGAACATCACAGCCTAGCAACACAGCGCTTGGTAGTACCTCCATTGTTCCCTTCATCTACTACTGCTGTGCCATCGAAAACTGAAAAGTCTCAAATCAGATCATAGGAAGTTAGGTATGAGATACACTTCGCAGTGACCGTCGCGTGCTTCTAGAGCACATTTTCTCTGCGTAAGGATACGTGGCTCTTCTACGCATCAATCACGTGGCTGAGGGCATCACCTCATAAGGCATGATGGCTACTTTGGCGTCCTTGTCCCTGGGCAAGAGGTCAGAGTGACAGTGCCAAAGAGCAAGCAGCTGATTAGAGCACAAAGAGGAGGCCAGCAAGGCTGTGGTCTTCATCATGCTGCTCTCAAGACCTGGCTAGCGTCAGCTGGACCTGAGCCACAGCGGGAGCCATGATCTCCGCACTTTGTCTGGTATACCTGTGCTGCTATCTGTAAAGGGCACTGGGCAAGAGAACACTAATGCAGCACGCTCAGAAGACCCAGGCTCCTTTCCGATGACATGCGCAAAGCATCAAGCACGATGCCTCCTTTACATGGCACTGGGGCACACCTAGTCGATTCAGTTTCTTCCTTTTTCCAGACCTCCCTCTACCTCATCATCCTGGATTTGTCTGCTTTCCTCTTTTGTAGCCCACAAGTAACTCTTTTTTTTTTGTTTCTGAACTTCATCTTTTTCATCTCTAGATAAAGTTGGTTACAGATGGCATATTGCATTCATCTCACATATCAGCTTGGATTCAATTTTTAAAAAACACTTAATGAAGGAGAATTTGGAAGCTATACGTAGCCTCAAAATTGGAGTTCTGTGACTGATTGGTGATGTCTTCCAGGGATGTAAGAAGAGAGGGTGCGTATGCATGTGCTAGGTATTTGACCAGGTTGGTTCTCTAAGTTTCAACTATATCAAATGCTTTCTGATTATGGATCAACAACCCATCATATATGCAAGAAACAAAATAAATCGCTCCTTTTGGGTGTGGATTGGTAGGGTTATCATAATACTTAAGAGCATCATGTTGTTATGGAAACTGAACAATGCAAGCCAGATTGGCTTGGCAGCCAGAGAAGGCAGTGGGGCCAAGCTCTTGGAGGCAATGTGAACATTCTTTTCCCTGTGTCTCTGGTCTTTTTGTCAGTTGTACAGGCCACAAAGACATTCTGTCCCTTAATTTATGCTATGGAAGAACAAATGAGTGGAGATCAGAGCTCTGCATATGGAGGGGAGGGGGACGAGATATGATGTCCTCACTGTGGATAAAAGTATGGAGGCATGGAAGAAGAAGGTGGAGGTGACTTTGACCACATGGATTCACTCCTGCCCTTGACTCCTTATTATCTTAAGTTACAGACTTCTTTTTCCTTCATTATTTTTCATATCACTTTTTAAAAAATTATGTTAACCTGTTTTGGAGTGAACAACCCTTTATCTCCTCTGCTAGTTTTATTTGGAGGGGAGATTCAAATTTATCAGCTATGCTATGGGGGGTGTTACACATTTCTGTGTTAGATACTTACTTTGTTGATGTAATCAGTACATGAAAGAAAGCAATTTAAGGTAGGAAGGGATTATTTAGTGGAGAAATCATGGTGGCAAGAGCATGAGATGGCTGATCACATTGCATCTATAGTCAGGAAGCAGAGACAGATAAATATTGATTCTTGACTTGCTTTCTTTTTCAAGTATTTTTAATGTTTTATTTGTTTATTTGAGAAATGGAGAGAGAGAGAGAGAGAGAGAGAGAGAGAGAAGAGAAAGAGAGAGAAAATGAATGTGCACACCAGGGCTTCTATCTACCTTAAACGAATTCCAGACACAAGTACCACCTTGTGCACTTGGCTTGGGTACTAGGGAATCAAACCTGTGTCCTTAGGCTTCACAGGCAAGTGTCTTAACTGCTAAGCCATCTCTTGATCCCTCTTTCATCTTTTTTATTCTGTCCAAGACTCCAGTCCACATCGAGGGTGGGTCTTCCCTTCCAGATAAACCTTTCTGGAAATAACCTCGTGGACATATTCAGAGATGGTTTTTCATGATGATTTTACATCTCATCAGGTTGCTATTAAAGATCAGCCACCACAGCCCCACCCTTTGTCAACTCAACACCCAAACACATCACTTGAAATAATATTCCACCTCTGTTTCATAAAAATCTCATGCCCATCTCATAATGCAAAATAAATTTATTCTATCTCTGAAAGCCTTTGAATAGCCTCAACACTTCATCTTCATGCAATGGCCTTTCAGGCTTACTTGCAGGGATCCCTACCTGACCATACAGTGCCTGCCTCCAGGGACTCTCTATAACCTGGTGGCAAGACTCCACAGCCATTTACATTTGGTTGACACTGCAGAGTTCTACTGCCAGCTGCAGATGTAGCCCAGCCCTTTGGTACCACTGCCTCTGAGGGCCCTGGTGGTTGTTTTCAAGTAGGGAACCATTTCAGAGGTGCATAACCTAAGGTTTCTCTCTCTTTTTAAAAAATATTTTTAAAAATTTATTTATTTATAAGGAGAGAGAAAGAGAGAGAAAGAGAGAGAGAGAGAGAGAGAGAGAGAGAGAGAGAGAGAGAGACTGGGTATGCCAGGACCTCCCTCTGCTACAGAGGAACTCCAGACTCCAGATGCATGTGCCATGGTCATTGTGCTTTGCAAGCAAATGCCTTAACCACTGAGAGATCTCTCCAGTTCCATGGTGCTGATTTCTTAAACAATTACAGCTGCTTTCTCAGGCTCCTTGTCTGAAATTTTAGACTCATTCATTTCCCTGGCAAATGAAACATTTTTCATATTTTTCTGCAACATCTGTCACTCTCTCTTACTGTTGACCTGGCTAAGAGCACTGAGCGGTGGCCATGCCACAAACAGAATGCTATCCTGATGTGAAGATTTCTCCAACAAACAAGCTAGTCCATTACTTTTGAATTCCTCTCACTCAAGCTATCTCAGGATATGGATATGATGCAAACAGATTCTTTGTGAGAAAAATAACAATCTTTTATACCCCCAGACACCTCATTCACTGAGTCTCTGCTTTTCTGCATTTCTGTCAGCATTCCCTACCTTCTAAACTTCTACCAACTATCCCATTTAAGTTCTGTTTGCATCTTTCTTGGGCATCTCCTGCTCACAGATCCAAACTTTTGCATATCTCTCCCCAAAAACCAGTTCTAGAGGTCGAGGAACCATATGACTAGGTTTATCACAGCAACAGCTCTACATTAGTTACTTTTCTCATTGTGACAAAATACCTGACAACAACCTAAGGAAGAAAAGCCTATTTTGGCTCACAGTGTGGGGGTAAAGTCCATTATGTTGATAAGTCATGGCAGTAGAAGCATAATGCAGTGGTTATATTTCATCCATGGTTAGGAAACAGAAATAGATGAATGTCAGTTCAGTGTTGCACTCACTTTCTCCTTTGTATTCCATCTAGGCCACAGCCCATTTAATGGTAGTACCCAGATTCAAGGGGATCTTTGCTTTTCAGTTGAATCTTTCTAGAAAGACCTGTAACTTTCTAGGTATAAAGTTCAAAGTCATAAGGATCATCTAGTTTATTGCAAAATGTTAATTACTCATTTATCACACATATGCATAGACAAGTGCAGATTTTCCAGAGTATTTATCTTGTGATTTTGATTGAATATTGCACATAATCAAATTAATAATAAAAATACAATAATGTAATAGAAAAGGATATGAATAACCAATTTAGAGAAGAGTGAATCTAAAATGACCAATAAGCATATGAAAATATACTTAACCTTGATACTCATTAGGAGTATTTCTAATTAAATACCTAAAGCAAACATTTCAAGTGAATCTTCACCCTGTGCTGGTGATATAACAAGGATAAGAGAAAGAGGCTCTCACACAGTGCTGAAGGAGTCAGAAATTATTTCAGTCATTTGAAAATCAACCTGGTAATATTCATTTCAAGTGAGACACAGAGCTTTTGACCCTGTAATCCCATTCCTGGGAGTCTGGCTGATTAGAAAAATACACCAGCATGTAATAATATCTTTGTTCTAGCAGAGTTTTCAGTGAGGAAAAAAGAAAAGGAACTAGACCAAAGAAATGAAGCCAACTGAGTACCAAGCAAGATACACTACACAAACAACAAAACGATGAGTTGAATTTGTGTAGTGTATCTTGCTGCCAAATTAGAAAAGTTGAAGACCCAGGTGCATACACAGTTTGATACCATTTCTATGAGTACAAGAATAAAAATTACAATGTAATTCTTTGTGTGTTTGTTTGTGGTGAGCATGCATGTGTACATGTGTGTTAGTATGTGTGTTTTTATGTTTATATGAGTTTGTGTGTGTGTGTGTGTGTGTGTGTGTGTGTGTGTAGAGGCCAGAGAACAACCACACAATTGTACCTTAGGTGTATCACCCACCATTTTTGAGTCAAGGTCTCTCATTGGCTTTGAGTTCATAATTATGCTACACTGCAAGCCCATATATGCCCCTTCCTGGTGTTGGGTTACAGGTACACTCCATCATGCCTGGCATTTTTATGTAAGTAGCAGTAATCCAACTCAGTTCCTCATGGGTGTGTGGCAAGCACTTTACTGACTGAACTATCTTCCCAACTCTGCAATGTAATAGTACATATGTCTATTGATATATTTGTTTGATCATAAATAAATGTGTAGAAACTGAAACAATAGACCCTTAATCTTTGTGGCCGAGACTCAGTGTGGAGGTACAAAACGTAGGAAGAGACAAAGAGGGAAAAGCGGGGATATACATAAAATCACATTGTAGGAGAAAAAGAATATTCAACTGGAGATATGGCTCAGTGGCTAAAGTATTTGTCATGCAAGTGTGAGTAGCTGAGTTCAGATCCCCAGAACCCAAGTGAAGCCAGATGCAAGAGTAAGCATCTGTTATCCCAGTGGTCCTATGACAAGATGGGAGGAGACAGGATCCCTGGAAGCTCATAGGCAAGCCAGCCTGGAATATGTGGCAGTGAACAAGAGACTCTACCTCAAACAAGGTGGAAGGCATGGACTCAAACCAGAGGTGTCCTCGGACCTCCACATACATGCTGTGGGATGTGCATGCCCATACTCACACACATGAACATGCACCCACAGACACATGCAGGTCATATATACACCAATATTAAACATAAAAGGTTTACAATAAAATGGTACATATGATTTCATTTACAAAATACATATATGTTACTAGAGAAGAACATATATGAAAGTATGCTCACAAAAATGTTAACTCGGGGCTGGAGAGATGGCTCAGTGGTTCAGAATACTGCCTATGAGAGTATGAAGGCCTGAGGAAGCCTGAGAGAGTTTTTGGTTCCTAGGATCCACATAAACAGCAGGGCATGGCCATACATGTCTGTAATTCTAGTCTTGGGGAGCAAAGACTAGGGAATTGCCAGGATGCTTGCAAAATAGCAAGCTCCAGGATCAGTGAGAGACTCTGGCTCAAATAAGAGCAGGTGGAGGAGCGATGGAGGGGAACACCCAGTGTTCTCCTCTGACTACCACAGATGAGTGCACCCCACTGCCAAGGAGCAAGTCAATCCCTCCATGTGTACATACACATGCATATTAACACACATGTGCACATACACACCATGTTACACACACGTTAAAAACGTTAATTGAGATTATCTGTGAGTGATGTGACTTCAGGCAGTTATAGAAATGTCATTATTCTGTGTTCCTACCTGTATGCTTTTGTGTCACATTCCATCTTATTCATTACACAACCCCATACCTACTCTTGCTACTCCACTTACCCAGAAAATAAGAATGCCATCAGTGATATGCTCTTGCTTAATACAATAAAACCTGCCTCTTAAAAAGCTAAAGATTGCTTGCTGTCGCTTTCAAAAGGGAAAGTCCAAATTTCTATAGTCATGATCCCCATCTCCAAGGGATATTATATTATTTCTCTAATCTGAATTTTATCTTGATATCTGTAAGCTATAGTTCAATTTTGTGTGTACATATGTGGTGCTGGGGATTGATTTCGGGACTTTGCACAGGTAGACCAGCACTCTACCACTGAGCTGTAACCCCACTCCCCACTAGAGTAATTTGTAAAGGTAATTACCATGACCATACACTGCATGGAACAATAAGGGGAAATAAAATTAGTTGATATAAATAAATATGGACAAGGGCAGCCAGCCTCTTCAGTCTTTGCTTCTGTAATGGATCATGAGGTTTCAGTTGACATTTAAACTTTGTCCTCCACATTCCAGGTAATAGGCCCCTTGCTTCCATCAGTAGCTAGTTTGCTGGGTTCATTTGGTGGCCACACATTTCTAGGCATTTGAGCTTTGTTGATATAACCAGTTTAGGTTTCTGGCATTTTCTATTTACTTTTGTCATTATATAGGAAAGGTTCTCTTCTTTATATAAAGGATTGATCAACTAGCCAATACATTTTCCTTTAAGGGACATGAGGGGAAGAAAGTTCTGTTTTGTATTCAATGGAATAATTTTGTGTCCTTTGTTGAAGAAAGAATCCCTCCCTCAGGTATCACTATGCCTCAACCAGCAAAGTCCAGCGTAGCAGAAATTAAAAGAGATTCTTTTTTTTTTTTAGGTTGTTAGTTGTGAGGTGAGAGAAGCTCTCACCCTCACACCTATTGTTTCCAGCTGTCTTGCCATCTAGCGAAGAGAAAAATGGCACCATGCTATTGCTCTCTGGTTTGTTCAGAACATATATTACATACGACAATTACCCAGTCTCTCAAGAAGTGGCCTCTGACAGCTGATGTTTTAGTAGGCTACTCCATCATTCTGTAAGATGAATAACTTCTAGGTGATGGGGTACATGGAAAGATAAGGGACTCTCATGAATATTGGATACTGACTTACTACTTTTATACAATGAAGAGGCACTGTGGTGTGTGATACTGTGACCATGAATAAGGAATTTAGTGATTCTATTGTCTGGGAAGCTGGACGACGTAATGGAACAAAGTAAACCATATAGAGGATAAGTGGCTACTTAAGTGAGTACAAATGTCTGTTGCTTCATGAAAGAAGGGTCCAATGTAGTTCATTATCTCTAGTCAGCAGGCTGGTCCTCAGAAAATAATTCTGTGTTCAGAACTCTGGTATAATCAGCAATGATGTCACCTGAGACTAATGTTATTAAATGTGCACATCACATCTATGTTTGCTACCATGACCATATTATCCATAAACCTGTCCCTTTGGAGTGTCTGGGAAGAGATGATGGATATCTACAGAGATATGATTCATCACATAGTTACTTAGAAGTCCCTATATGATGGTGTCTTTTGCTGAGCATTCACATGTGACCCAAATACTTTAATATTTTTGGATCCAATTAAAGATGATCCTTCTTCATTAAGTCTTTCTTATTACTAGTCTCAAAATTCTACATTTTCTCAAGTTCTTTGAGCTTGCATAATGAAAATGAACGCTGAAAAATCTTACATACTGGATAGTTCTCACATTTCTCCATTGTCGTTCCAGACCCTCCTTGAGAGAGTCTGAAATGGCACAGCAATCCATTTCACATCCACACCAACATCAGGTTTAAAATTTCTCACAGTTATCAGATGACAGGGACTCCTTATAGGTCCTGGCATTTCAGTGTGCCTGAATTATGTGGCAGGTTGTGGGGCTCCTGCCAATAACTTATATATGAAACATCTCAGGCCCAATTCTATGCATACTTTACTGATTTGATGGCATACTGTTGCAAGACCTGCCTGCCTAACTCAGGCTGGGGGATCCAACAACTCCTACTCTATGAATAGCAGTTCTGTGTGTATGACTTCTTAGCATTCAGAGCCATTCGTTAGAAGGAGAACATTTAATTTCTGAGGGGAGAATGGGTTTGCTATTAATCCTTAAGGGCTGGAATTGTGATCCCCCAAACTATCTTGCTTCAATCCCTATGAAGTACATGGTCAGGCACCATTCGATCTAAATGATCAAAAAGGTCAACTGGAGAGTGTTCTCTGGCTCCAGATAGTCTTCTAACTTTGCAGCTTTATGGGTTACTCAGTCATTTCTTCTTGTACTTTTGGGTAGTTGTGATAAAGCAAAAAGCACTAGATAAATCAATGTGTGCACATGAGGTGCCAGGATCTGTATTGATTCATCCCACCAAGAAAGCTACATTTCAGTTAGTTTAGTCTGCTATAACAAAAATGCAAAAGAATTGGTGGTTTATACAGCAAACATTTATTTGTCATAGGTCTGGAGGCTGGCAAGTGCAAGATCAAGTAGCTTTCAGATTCAGTGTATGGAAGATCCTGATTTCTGTCCTGCAGATCCCTCCTCACATTTCATCTTCTGACGCCAGGGCTATGTGCATGACTCAGAGTCTGAATCCTCTCATAAGGATACTGATGTTATCGCAGGGGCTTCAGGCTCATGACCATATAAATCTAATTACTTTCCAAAGATTATACATCCTAAAGTCAGTCTTTTTGAGGTTGCACTTTATATGGATTGGAGTAAGAAACAAAAAGTTGCCATTCATTACAGCTTACCTTTGGCACCCCAAATTCTCATCCTTTACATACAAAATACATTCATCCTGTCACAGTACTCCCTAGAAACTTAAAGTCCAAAGTCTTATCTGAACATCATGTAAATCAGGTTTGGATGTGCCTTGAGGTACAATATATCACCCAGCAAAATTACGAGCCTAGAAAAAACTAAATGATTATGTGTTTCTAAAATGGAATGGCTGACCAGCCCCAACAGAGATGTTCCCAAAGGAATCAAAAGGAAAGAAGGGAAGCTGTGTTCCAAGTTAGTCTAAAACATAGCAAGGCAAGTTCCAGGATATTTCATGGAGTGAGAGTAATCCCCTTTGGTCAGTGCTGTGCCCCGCAAACCTGCTGGGGTAGTGACTTTGTCCAGTGGAGTGACATGCTTGTGGCTTGGCTGAGTGGATGGTTGTTATCCCAGGGCTCAGTGTAGTCTTAGCTGCATGGCTCAAAGTTTTGCTGTGTCCAGTGTCCCCAGCAGCCACTGTCTTGCCTGCCGGTACTAAGTTGATGGCCCCACTCACAAGGTCTACTGAGTGTTGCCCTGTAACTCTGATGTCTTAAGGCAGCCCTGTCTGTCAGGCCCACACACTTTAGGCTTGTGATGGGAGACAGAGCCCGGATGATCTCTGAGATGACTAGTTATTCTTCTTTTGTCTTGAAGAACAACATGTTTGCAACCCAAGATCTATGGTCCAGTTCTGTGAGAGTGAAGAAGTTTGGCAGCCTTCTTTTACTGCATCCAGCATTTTCCATTTCATTTAGGTCAAGCTGACAGTATCTTTGCTGGCCCCATCCTGTCTTCATTTCTACTCTCTGTTGCAATGGTGAATATGGTCCACGGGTCCATGGTTCACAACCATACTGATATCTTTGTCAGAACTCTTTTAATCAGTCATTGCCTTGGTGCTTTGGTCTCTCTCTCTCTCTCCACAATATGAGCAAGCTGAGAATTTTCCAACTTTAACTTCTGGTTCCTTTTTTTTTTTTTTTTTTTTGCTTGACAATTTTTCCATGGTTGATTTATTTTTCTCTTCTTGCATTTTACTGTAAACATTTTACTATAAATAGTTGGGAGGGGGAATCAAGCTGAACCTTTAATACTTTGCTTAGAAACCTCCTTAGCTAAATATTTAATTTGATCTGCTACAAGTCCTACCTTTCACAAAATACCAGAGCACGAACACAACTTGCCCAAGTTCTATGCTGCTTTAAAAGGCTCCCCTTCTCTTCATTGTCACATAGCATGTTCCTCATTTCCATGTGAGACCTTAGCAAAGCAGTCTGCCCTTGTTTCCATCAGCTTGTACTGATATTCGTCTCTGGGTATTTTCAGATTCTTATTATCTTGCTCAAAGAAAGGCTCACATAACTAGTTATGCAGAAAGACACTTTCTTCAAAGCAAAGCAAGAGTAAAGGTTGAAAACGCTGCTAAAGGTGCAGTGGGCTATCCCAGTGGAGATACTCAAGGGCATCAGGAAGTGGTCTGGGGCTTCTCTTTACAGGATATTTAGGGGAAGCTGGATTGGTTGCTAGGGATGTAGTTTAGTTGGCCTTATGATTTGATTGACAAGTTTGTGTTCTGTATTTTCTCTAGTGTGCATGTTCCTTCCCATGATGCATCTGATTTAATCATATGTATAGCCAGTTATACATAAGCATGAGGTAGAAAATAGAAGATTCTTCCTAAAAGTTAACTTAAAGGACAATTTTCCATACTATGAGTGTATCTCAAACCAGCCAAGGCTAGATCTCCTCCTGTTATTCCAAATCCTGGATCTATCTAAGAATATATTTTAAGGCTGAGGAGATGGCTTAGCGGTTAAGACACTTGCCTACAAAGCCTAAGGACCCACGTCTGACTATCAAGATCCCACATAAGCCAAACACACAAAGGTAAGGCAAGTGCAAGGTTGCACATGTCCACAAGTTGGCGCAAGGGTCTGGAGTTTGATTGCAGTGGTTGAGACCCTGGTGTGCTAATTCTTTCTCTCTCTCTCTCCCTCTCTCTGTCTTTATGTCTCTAAAATAAAAAAATTAAATTAATAAGAATATATTTCAGTGCATATTTATCATAAAGAGTGATCACTAGAGGGAGGAGAAAACTAGTTCTCTGTGTGGAGCAGGGTGTACTTACATAGTTTAGGAGAATAATGTGTTTAGTGGTTAAGCCTTGCTTGTGGCTGAATTATCCCTCATGCCTGTGTGTCCCTACTGTGTACATATGATCCACACACTCTCAGAGAAAATAAAAACTTCCTCTTCTTGGGCTGGAGAGCGCTTGCCTGTGAAGACTAAGGACCCCGGTTCTAGGCTCAATTCCCCAGGACCCACGTTAGCCAGATGCACAAGGGGGTGCACGTGTCTGGAGTTCGTTTGCGATGGATGGAAGCCCTGGTGTTCCCATTCTCTCTCTCTTTCTTTCTGCCTCTTTCTCTCTCTGTCACTCTCAAATAAATAAATAAAAATAAACAAAAAATTAAGAAAAAAAAACCTTCCTCTTCTTTTCTTCCTGACCCACAGCAGAATCATCTTTATAAGTCCCTTCATGACAATGTCAGCTTTTTTTCTAGCATGTACTTCAAAACTGTGCAGCCTTTACCAACTACCAGGTTTCAATGTCACTTCTATGCTTTTAGATATCTGTTATCAAAAGCCCCTACTTCTTGATGCCAACATTTGTATAGTCAGAGTTCTTTCTCTAGAGAAACACTAGACCATACAACCAATAAGAGGTCACATATATACACACATCCATACATACCCACACATATGTATATATATAGTAGTATATATTTATATGTGTAACATACTGTATTGTATATTTATATAAATTAAGGCATTATAGGTTATGCCTGAGAAATGTTGTGATCTGTCCTCTACAGGCTGGAGACCCAGGAAGGTCAGTGCTATACTCTAAAGGCCTATGAGCTAGGCAGGATTAAGTGTCCATTCCAGGAAAAATCTGGAGGCTTGAGAACCAGAAGCTCCGAGGGTAGGAGGGGATCTTCCCCCTCTTCCACAGTTTTGTTCCACTGATACTCAGCAGATCAGATGATGCTCAACACTGGGAAGGACAATGTGCTTTACTCAGGACAATTCTAATGCTAACCTCTTTTGGGAACACTCTCACAGATATCCCCAGAAAAGATGTCTACCTAGGTATGGGGACATTCTCTGGTGTAATCAATATGACACATAAAAGTAACTAGTCCACCATTTGTCAACTTCCTGACCCCCATACTCAACTCTTCTAGCAGCACTTGATCTGCAAATTAAAATTATCAACAAGCCATAGTTCCAATGTTCTAATATGGTGCAACTATCCTATGAACTATTGAAAACACATTAATCCCATTTCCAAAAAACAGGAAATGAAGTCCTTAAGTGATGCTTAGTCTTCTGGAATGATATTTCACAACCTGAATACTATGATGTAAAGCTTTTGCTTTTATTCCTCTAGAGAACCCTGACTATTGCAAACTACATCTGGAATAGCGGTCATAATTGAAATCAACACCTGTAACCCACTAAAATTCATCCATCTCCTGCACAGTTTAATTAGACAGTGCTGATATAAAATTTAGTTGGTGACACTCATCTCTATTTCTACAGGTATAAGGACTGTTTTGGGTTTGCCATCATTTTTAAAATTTGTTTTTATGGGTTTTTTGGTGTATGTATGGAAGACAGGTATAGGAATTTTCCTCTGATGTTTCTTCCATAAATTGCTCACTTCAAAATATTTGGAGTATATTATTTTTAGTGTGAACTCAGGAACTGGAAAAATCACTCAGTTGGTGCTCCTTATCTACCAAACCCACTGTAGCATGGTTCATGCCTAAATCCTTTTTTATCATTCCTATCCAACATTTGGTGAGTAGTTGTGTTATCATCTCCCAGGAGTTGGTGACAATTCAGAGCCATTCAGTTCAATGATGCCACAAAGGTCTATAAATTTCATGTTCCTCGTCTGAAGATATAATGGTATGAGGCCAGAGTCTGTTCTGAGGAAGAGCAGGAGGAAGACTGGCGACACTGCTGTGACACAATTGGGGCTCCACTGTGCTTACTCAGCTTCTGTCTTCATCAAGGGCTTCCTGTCCTACGACACAAACCAACTCTTAGAATTGGATCACAACCATGTTTGTCACACTGGCATAAGTTTCTACTTTTAGATCTAGAGCTTTTTTATGTTATAGATCAGGTTGGGCCTAGTGAGCTATCCTAAGCACCACATGATAAATAGTCATTGCTAGAGATATCATGGATTGGGCTAACCACAGTGCCAGTACCTGTGCTTAAAAAATCAACTTGCCTCTAGTAGTTCTGCCCTCTTTGCTCCACTGAGATCACAAAGCCAAGTTCAAAGGCATCATCTTGCATTTTCATATCTGGCTTACAGAATACAGAGACTAAAATGCTCTTCCAGGATTCTACTGCTCCTCTCATCACAGTATTCTTCAATGTTTTGGCAAAGGGCATTTGCATTTGAGACTACTCAAAGGCTCTGTGTCAAGAGAGTATAATAAATTTGCTCAAACATTCCCTTTTTATTTAGTTGCGAGCAGAAAGATATACAGAGAAGAGAGAGTGAGAATAGATGTGACAGGGTCTCCAGCCACTGATAACAGATTTCAGCTACATGAACCACTTTGTGCATCTGGCTTTACATGGGTATTGAGGAATCAAACCTGGGTCATTAGACTTTACAAGCAATCACCTTAACTGCAGAGTCATCTCTCCAGCCCATCAAACATTCTTTATCCCTGTGATATTTGAATGTTGACTGTTAACTTTATTGTATTCAGAGACAACTAAGAGATTAGTAAAGTACTCCTGAGTGTATCTGTAAGGTCATTTCCAAAGAGGAATGACTAATAGGGGAAAGTCTTAGTTTGATTGTGGGTAATACCATCGAAGCAGGTGAACGGGGTGTGTCTTTGAAGGTGGTGACTTGCCTCAGCCCCTTGTCTAGCCCCTTCACTCTGCTTCCTGGCCACCATTTTCCATCCCCTTTCTACCACGGTGTTCTGCTTCACCATGACCCAAAGCAGTCCATGGACAGAAGCCTCTGACACTGTGAGCCAGAATAAATCTTTTCTCCTTTCAGATGTTTTTTTTTCCCCCACTATCTAATTTTTATTATAGAAATGACAACTCTAACAGAATTCCTGTGTCTTTGAATCTACCTTCAACATGGCAGCAAGTAATCAGATGAGCACTAAATTTCTTTCAACCTCCAACAGAGTCAAGATTTCCAATAGTCATTTGTATCATCTTAGCTGTTTGAGCAAGTGTTGACTTTAGAAACTTTGGTTGCATGGGATTCTGCATGTTTGATCTATGATTGTAGCACACATTTACCCGAAGTTTTATTGACCTCATTTAGTAGATGTTTCCAGTACTTTGAGTGTGTCCTTTTTCTTTCTTTATTATTATTATTATTATTATTAACAAGATGTTTCATATCATGTATTGGTATCCTCTTTTCCCTCGTCCCTGCCCTCATTCCATTGGGGTCACTCCTTAGTGGGGTTGCAGGTAATCCCTGTGGGGCTGTACTTTATGCGTTGTGGGAGCAGTAGTCAGCTATTTTGAGGGGAGGGCATGCCTCTGGGCATGATATCTCAATTTGTGGCTATTAGAATCTCAGGAAATTTTGTGGAAGAGGGGTCAAAAAGATTATAAGTCTGTTCCTTTTCTGTGGTTTTACTCTGTAACTATGGCCCAGAGCATGTTGAATTTCAATTCTGGTTTTACATATGGAGTCTATGAGAGAACAGTGCATTGAGGCAAAGGGATAGTTGTGATGGTAACTACCTTGGTCAACATCATAATGGCTATTGTAAGGTACAGGCCTCCTTCCTCAGACAGGGAAAGAAGGACTGCTGCTATTCATAGGAGGTCAGATTTTGGTAGACTACAGGTCCCTGGGATTATTCCAGTCTTCTCAAATGTCATGATTCTTATTGCCAACATTTTATTCATTCTCATAAATTCTGAAACTAGCATCCAAGTGATCCAATTAGGGGATCCACTCAGTCTATGCTGAATTTTGTTCATATCATGGGATTAGACTTGGTGTCTTTTTTTTTGCAGCCACATTCTTTGAGATTAATCATAAGAAACTCTTTTCTTACTATTCATTAAATAATTTTTAATCAAATTTGTGATTTTTATTGTTGTTATTATTATTTTGTTTTTCTATTTAGACATGATCTCACTGTGTGATCCAGGCTGTTTCTTCCCATAAGCTGCTTCTGGCAGAGTGCTGTATCACAACAACGAGAAGGTAACTACTACAGTTGCCTTCAGATGACTTACACCACTGCTTCTCTTTTTGAAGATCTGCCCACTTGGCAAAGGCAAGTATTACTGTGTATGTGAGTGCATGGTCACATTCATCTCTCTGCATTTCTCTCTCTCTCTCTCTCTCTCTCTCTCTTTTTTTTTTTTTTTTTTTTTTGGTTTTTTGAGGTAGGGTCTCACTCTAGCTCAGGCTGACCAGGAATTCACTATGGAGTCTCAGGGTGGCCCAGAACTCAGGTGATCCTCTTACCTCTGCCTCCCAAGTACTAGGATTAAAGGCGTGTGCCACCATGCCCTCTTGCATTTCTCTTTATGCATCTGCATTGGAAACGCTCATAAAAGTGTGTAAGTGCAATACTGATATTGGTGTCTGAAATTATTCACTGTCTTTTCCTCATAATGTTTAGCCCTTCAGTCCAGATTCTACTGGGGGTATTTTAAAAAAGTGGTGACAGGGACTCAGTGGACTAAAGGAAAAAATATGCTTATCATCATTGTGAATCAAGACTTTATTCTGTTAGGAATGAGAATGAAAAGTCCCACACTAAATTTCTTTCGATATACAAAGGTGGAAGTATGAATGCTATGTTGCATGGCCGTGCAAGATGAGAATGCAATTGTTCATGTAGCTTCAATCTTGATATTAAAGCAAGTATTGTGGTAGGATAGTACATTTAGTTGGGAGGGCTTCATTGGGTCCTTCCTTATACATTGGTTGTTGCTGTTATATTTATCAACTGTTTACCATGAGTTTATGCCTATGAGAGTGAAAAGAAAGTACAGATGCTATTAACCTGCTGTTAGCAACCATTGTCCATTAGTTATCATCACCTCTGTTCAGCGAGAACTCATAGCATGCCACACATTGATAGAACTGTTTTCACACATTACTTAATTCAAATCTTCAAATTCCTGAAGTAAGTTTATAAGTGATATTTCCTACATTATATCCACTAAATAAAATGGACAGATATATGAGCCTAAAGCTCACAATTGAGCCAAATTTTGACATTAATTTTGTGTGCCTTCTATCAGTGTGATTGTTGATCTTGATCTTTAGCTGATTGGAGTAAGAAATGGCTGGGAGGTTACTGATGCACACTTCTGGGTGTACCTTTGAGGATAAGTCCAGAGACAGGTGATTTTTTTTTTTTTGAGTCAAAGTCTCCCTCTAGCACAGGCTAATTTAGAACTCACTGTATAGTACAGGCTGGCCTCAAACTCACTGCCACCCTCCTCCTTCAGCCTCCTGAGTGCTGTGAGTAAGGGTGTGTATCACTATACCCAGTACCTCAATGACTCTGTACCTTATTTATTGAAAAAGTTGAACCTAGAGCTTACAATTTGGCTAGTCTAGTGAGCCAACTTTCCCTGGGGATCTCCTATCTCTGTCTCTCAAGTGATGGGATTACAAGTGGCCCCAATACCATTTACTCAGCATTTCTGTGGGTCCTGGGGATGGGAGCCTGGTCCTTGTGCTTATTCAGAGAGTGTGTTACCAACTAAGCACGATCATGCTTGGCTATTTTTTAATATTTATTTTATTTTTATTATTTATTTGAGAGAGAGAGAGAGAGAGAGAGAGAGAGAATGGGAATGCCAGGGCCTCCAGCCACTGCAAACGAACTCCAGACACGTGTGCCCCCTTGTGCATCTGGCTTATGTGGGTCCTGGGGAATCGAACCTGGGTCCTTTGGCTTTGTAGGCAAATGCCTTAACTGCTAAGCCATCCCTCCAGCACTTGGATATGTTTTTTAAAGAATTTTGGTGTCTTCCTTCATAGAAACGTCTCAGAACATTTAACACTATATTCTCCGTCTAACCAATGTGTTAAGTGACCATCTCTGCTACTACTGAGGTGTAGTTTCTGATCCTAGTTGAGTTAGCAATAGTCAGGAAGTCTTTCTGGAGTACCAGATAAGGTCTTTTTGGATGAAATTCTTGAACTGTCCTTGTTTGGGCTTCCATGATTTGCAATAGTGAATCAAGACTCTCTGAAAGAGAAGTTTGAATGAAGCAGATTAGCTACTTATAATGACACCAAATTCACAACAAGAATCAACCTTCCCCAGTCAATAGGAGTTGGTATTTGGTTATCGAACATGCACAGGATGGTTCTTCTGCACAAGCATAAGTGAAAAGGCTCCACCCGTGTATGTGTTCTATTTTAAGAACCTTTCCAAGTTTCCTCTTCTGATGTTTATCTCATTCAGTATTTCTTCTGTTCCTTCAGCAGATCATGCACATATATTAGCACCCATTTCACAGATGGTAAAATCATTACACAATTTTCCAGGTCTAGAGGACTTGCAGCCAGTGTCTCCTCTTCATGGTCCCTTGGAGCTTTGCTGTAGACTTTTATGTCCATGTAACTTAATCTCTTTTCCTCATCCTGGTCCCTGTCCAGCAGAGGGACTCCAAACAGACTTTGCTACTCAGTGATGAGGGGTGAGTTCTGTCACAACTAAATAGATCTTGCAACAAATCATTGAAAAGAGATCCTTTTCACCCGGGGAAACCACAGCTTGAAGGCTCAAAGCTGTGAAAGATAAATTAACCTTCTCTCGGACTCCATCCAAATTGCCAAGCAAACTGGAAGTAATTATTTTATGTGGGATGCTTATTGCTATTACTGTGGTGGGGACTTGATCTCACCATTTAGCAGATCCATCTGTTCCTTCCTTGGCAGGCACTTGGATCACATCTCACCTGGGGCCCTGGCATTCTCCGCACTGATGGACAGGCATGTCTGAGGCTAAGATGTAGGGCATAGGGAGAGTGAGAAGACCTGGTTTCCTCTCCCTGTATGCTGGAGTGATGGGGCACAGTATGAAGTGAGACGTGCTTTTCTGAAAAGAGTTATCAGCTAGCCCATATTCCAAAAGTTACCCATAACACACCATGGTTCAGCAGAGGCCCTGGTTTTACTGGACAGATGACTCAGAGGTTAAGGTGCTTGCCTGCAAAGCCTAAAAACCTGGATTCCATCCTACCTATGTAATGCCAGATGCACAAAGTGTCACATGCATCTGGGGTTAATTTGCAACAACTGGAGGCCATGGCAAACACATTCTCTCTGCCAGTCTCTGTCTTCTTGCAAATAAATAAATAAAAGTATTTTAAAAAATGAGTACAATGGCACTTACTTCACTGTGCATTAAATGAAATGGCCAAAATTTAGTCAATGTGATTATGACAACTAGCTCAGAAGAGGGAATTGCTCTGGCCTGATTAGTAAAAAATATCTGATTTGGAGAAAGAGAGAGAGAGAGAGAGAGAGAGAGAGAGAGTAAAAGAAAGAAAAAGAGAAGGCCTTTGAGGTCTGGAAACACTGCTTCTTTGATTGGTCTAAACATAGTTACCTGACCAAGTGCTTAGCCAATCAGGGTTCTTCCACAGAAAATGCAGCCCTGAAGAAGCCATAATGCCCCTGGCTGAGACTAGAAGTAAAACTGGAGGAAGAGCTGGAAAGATTGCTTAGTGGTTAAGGCACTTGCCTTCAAAGCCATAGGACCCAGGTTCAATTCCCCAGGACCCTTGTAAACCAGATGCACAAGGTGGCACATGCCTCTGGAATTTGCTAGCAGTGGCTAGAGGTCCTGGCATGCCCATTCTCCCTCTCTGTCTTTCTCTCTCTCTCTCTCCCTGAAATTAAAAAAGAGAGAAAAAAAAAAAAAAACCTCAAGGGAGATGGTAGCTAAGTTTCCTGCTATGTGGTCAAGACAGGATGAGGGAGGCTTTAAAGCCAGATAAAATTGTTCATTCTTGGGCTGGATAATTAGACAGCTTAGTGGTTAAGGCCTTTGTCTGCAAAGCTAAGGGACACAGGTTCGATTCCCCAGTACCCACCTAAGCCAGATTTATAAGGTGGTGCATGCGTCTGGAGTTTGTTTGCAGTAACTGAAGGTCCTGGCATGTTCATTCTCTCTCCCTTTCTATGAAATAAATAAAATAAATAAAAAATTCAAAAATTATTGGTTCTTCATTTGTAAAGAAAGGGGCATTGGTGGGAGTTTCTGAAGAGGGACATTATGATTTGAGTGGAAAATGCTCCATCTACCCTGTAGGCTTATGGTGCTGCTGTTTTGGAAGGTTGTGGAGCCTTTGGGAGGTGGAGCATTGCTGGAGGTATTGAGTCACTGGTGACACACCCTTAGGGTGTCTAGCTTGAGCCCACTTCCAGTTCCCTCTCTGCTCAACTTACTGTTTGCTGAGCAATGTGACAATTTTCCTTTCCCCAAGTTGCTTCTAGCTGGGCATTTGTTCATAACGACAGAAAGTAACTAACTGATAGAGACATAAAATCTGACAATCAGAGGTATAGGGAGGACTAGGTCCCCTCTTTGAGTCTCTTTGCTATAAGGTAGCTGGTTTTTAAAGAAGCAGACAGTTAACCTGCATGAAGTTTTTTTTTTTTTTTTCTTGGTTTTTCGAGGTAGGGTCTCACTCTAGCCCAGGCTGACCTGGAATTCACTATGGAGTCTCAGGGTGGCCTCGAACTCACTGCAATCCTCCTACCTCTGCCTCCCGAGTGCTGGCATTAAAGGTGTGCGCCACCATGCCCGGCCTGCATGAAGTTTTATATTCAGAGTTGTTACATTGGCAGTCTGTAGCTTCCAGCACATGAGCCATATTTTTTTGTGTGTTTTGTATGTGTGTGTGCATATGTGTGTGAATGCAGGCACATGTGTGCCACAGTCTGTGTATGGAGGTCACAGGACAACTTCAGGTGTCCCCTCTTCAAATGCCATCTTCTTTGAGTCAGGGTCTCAAGTTGCTGTTCACTGCTGCCTTTGCCAGGCTAGCTAGCCCTCAAACTTCTGGGTGACTCTCCTGTCTCCACCTCCCTTCTCACCATAAGTATGCCAGGATTACAGATACCTGTCCCATCATCTGGTTCAGATGCGTTCTTGGGATTGAGCTCAGCTTGTGCAACAAGCACATTATCCTCTGAGCTGTCTCCCCAGACCATTTTTTGGTCCTTTATAGGTAGTGTCTATGACTATGCCTTAACTACCTTTCAGATTACCCCAATGTAGTTATTCAAACTACACAATTACCCCTCATTTCCCTATGGGGAAAAGTGGCCAACACTGTCTATTCAATATTATTTATTTATTTATTTGAGAGAGAGAAAGAGGGACAGAGAAAGAGAGAGAGAGAGAGAGACTGAGAATGGGCACGCCAGGGCCTCCAGCCACTGCAAACGAACTCCAGATGCATGCGCCCCCTTGTGCATCTGGCTTACATGGGTCCTGGAAAGTCAAACCAGGATTCTTTGGCTTTGCAGGCAAATGCCTTAACAACTATGCCATCTCTCCAGCCCAACACTGTCTATTTAGACCAGTGGCCATTTGGTGTCACATGGCAGCCCAGAAGGAATGATGATCACATACAAACTATCGTGCAAGTTTCTTGCTGAATGGGGTCTAAGGTCAGGACTACACATTGAAATGCACCCTTAGATATTCATAAGTAGCAAGCCAGTTGTGATGAATAGCATGCCACACAGACTTATGACAGACACCCTAAAGAGTAGACAACAGTTATGCTTGGGTTTTTATGTGCTTGGTAGAGTGGCATTGGAGCTTGTCTTGATTTTGACATTTCTCTACCTCGTGCTAATGTCGGGAGGAAAAGATGACAGAAAGTGGGTCAGCTTTCTATCACTGATTAAAAAAAAAAAAAACTTGAAGAAAAACAATTTAAAGGAGGAACGATCTGTCTTAAAAGCTGATGGTTTTAGAGGTTTTAATCTGTGCCCACTTGGCTCTATTACTTTGAGCTTGAAACAAGGCCAACCATCATGAAAAGAATACATGCTGGAAAGAAGAAGAGAGTCAGTGCAGGGACCATTTGGGAGGGGAAAAGAGGGAGTTGTGAAAAGGGAATATGATCATGGTGTGTGATCTATATTTATGGATGTTGTCAGTGAAAAAATGGTTCAAAAATACATGGTGGAATGAAGCTGTCCACCTCATGGTGGGCGAAAAGCAAGAGACATAAAGAAAAGGACTCAGGACAAAATATGCCCTTCAAAGGCATTGCCAATGACGTGCTTCCTCCAACCAAACTATACCTCCTAACCTTGCCATTCCCTCCCAGTAAGGCCACCAGCATCACGCCAGCACGTGCGTGCGCACACACATTTTCATGGGTTTTCAACACAGGCCTAGGTTCTCATAATGACCACCATGAGTTGGATTCCATCCTGACCTCAAGCCGTCCACCAACTCTTTGGAGCCACTGATGTATTCTTCAATCCTATCTATACTTTCGTCCTCTTCAGAATGTCATAGCAATGGAAAAATATAAATTTATCAAGACTTGTTTTTCATTCAGCATTCATGTCTTTGCAGCTCAACCACATTGTTGGGCTTATCTGTGAAACATTCTTTCTTGTGGCTGAATAGTATGCCTTTGTGTGGATGTGCCCATAGAAGGACATTTATAATGTTTTCAGCTTCCAACTAATACAAATGCATGGTCTATGAAGATCTACTTGATGATGATCAGTCTATTCATGGTCCTGCTTTCATGCATTCTTGTTGGGGGTAGAAGTAAATATTTTGAATAAAATGGCTGTGCCATATAATTGGTATCTGTTCAATGTCATAAAAAATTTCCAAAATGGGGGCTGGAGAGATGGCTTAGCCATTAAGGCATTTTCTTGCAAAGCCAAATGATCCCGGGTCAACTCTCCAGGACCCATGTAACACAAGGGGGTGCATGCATTTGGAGTTCTATTGCAGTGGGTGGAGGACCTGGTGTGCCTATTCTCTCTCTCTCTCTCTCTGCCTCTTTTCCTCTCAAATAAGTAAATAATAATTTATTTTAAAAATATCAAAATGTTTTCCAAAGTGACTCCCATTGCATATTCACCAGTAATGTCTGAGAGTTCTGGTTGCTCCTATCTTCAGCACTTGGAATCTGTCTGCTATATTTCAGTTTTAACCATCTCAGTAGATGTGTAGTGGCATCTCATGGTGGATTTGATTTGTGTTTCCATAAAAGTTAAAAACACAAGCACTTTATTGCATGCTTATTTTTCATCTATATATTCTGTTTAACAAAGTTTCTGTTCACCCATCTTTAAAAATTGAGAAAGAATTCACATACCATAGCATTCATTCTGTTAAGGTATAAATTTTGTGTTTTATGCAACATTGATAAAATTTTACAATCACCCCTAGTTTCAGAACACATGCATCATACCAGAAAGAGATTTTATGCCCATTATCTAATCTGTCAATATTTTTGCCTTTCCCTGAAATCCAAAGCCAGAATCTGTTTCTGTATCTCTTTGCCTGGTCTGGTCATTTCACATAAATGCAGTCGTACAGTTTGCAGTCTTTTCTTACTGACTTCTGTCACTTAGCATTGAATGTTTAGTTATTCATGTTGAAGAATGTATTGGTACTTCATTCCTTCCTTCACCTAGCTGGATAATGGCCCCTTGTGTGAATGCAGCACATTTTGTTTTTCCTTTCATCAGCTGATGGACATTTAGGTTGTTTACATTTTTGGTGTATGTGTCTGTGTGTGTAAGTGCATGCATGCACCGTTGTGCATAGAATATCTCTGTAGGTCAGAAGACAGCCTCAAGGTGTATGTCCTCACCTTCCTCCTTGTTTGAGACAGGATTTCTTTTGTTGTCTGCTACTGCAAATGCCAGACTAGCTGGCCCATGAGCTTTGGGATTCTCCTGTCTGTCTCCCATTACTATAGCCATGTTGGAATTACAGACATGTCCGCCACTGTGTCCAGCTAAACATGGGTTCTGGGGAATCCCAACCCCCGTCATCAGGCTTGTACAACAAGAGATTTTAATCCCTGAGCCATCTCTCCAAACCTGTTTACACTTTTTGGCTGTTGTGAATGATACAGCTATGTGGATATATGCATACAATTTTATTGGATGTAATTCTCTAGGGCTGAAATTGAGGAAGTTACAAACTATTTCCCATGTGGCTCCATTTTATGTTTACACCAGAAATATGTAGGGGTTCTAGCTTTATGTAATCCTTGCCTTGTTTTTGCCCACCTTTTTGCTTACAACAAACCTAGTGGGCAGGAAATGACATTTCATGGTGTTTTTGACTTGGTTTTAATAAATAATAATGCTAACCATATCATGTGCCTTTAGATATTTCATTTCTTCTTTGAAGAAAGATGTATTTAAACCTTCGCCCAGTTTTGAATTGGGTTGTCCCTTTGTGTTGAATAGTTAGAATTCGCTTATGTATTCTGGATGCTAATCTTTTATCAGAGATATGCTCTTCTGAAAGTTTTGTAGTCACATGCTTTACTTTTACAATTGGACCATATTTAGTTTTTCTATAAGGAATGAGGTTATATTGACAATTACTGATTTATTGGTATGTATATGTTCAATTGTTCTAAGACTATTTGCTGAAAAGCCTACCTTTTGTCCATTCTGTTTTCATTTGAAACCTGCTGGCCATATCTATGTGGGTTCACTTACACTCTGCATGCCTTACCACTTACATGCATCTCTCTTTACCAGTGCCACAATATGTTGATGGCTGCAGCTCTTTGGAAGTAGTTAAGCTACATAGTGTAAATCACTATGTATATTACTCATGTCTCTGAAATACTGTGATTATTTCATTGTTTCGCCTTTCCACAAAAGAATAAAACCAGCTTATGTATGTCTTCTAAAAACTCCTAGAAGGGCTTTGACTAGAATATCAACAAATCTAAAGACTGGTGTGGTGACAAGATTAACAATACATGAAGTGCTGACTCATAGATATAGACTATCTCTACATTTACTTGGAGCTTCTTTATACCAAGAGAACTTTACCATTATCAAGTTCCATGTGATTAATTAAATGTAGGCTTAAAAATTCAATTCATCTTTTAGAGCTATTTTAATGTCACTGCTTTTCAAAGTCTATTTATAATATTTAGAAAATGATTATACTGGCAAATTAACTTTTTAATCCATACTTTCTGTTTTAAAGACTTTTGTTCTGGATCCATAGTTTGTGGCATAAATTGTCAAATTTATATAAATAGAGATATTTTTTAGAATTTATTTAACAGTCCTTAAATGTGTATGGTTCTACAGTTATAATCTACCTTTATTCTTGCAATTGAGATTTATATTTTTTCTTTTCTTTGCTTCTTTAATTTTTTTTTTTATTGGGTGTTGCAGTTGGGTTTTCATTGCTGCCAGAAAATACCCAGCCAAGAGCAGCTTGTGAGAAAAAAGTTTATTTTGGCTTACAGACTTGAGGGGAAGCTCCACGATGGCAGGGGAAATGATGGCATGAGCAGAGGGTGGACATCACCTCCTGGCCAACATAAGGTAGACAATAGCAACAGGAGAGTATGCCAAACACAGGCAAGGGGAAACTGGCTACAACACCCATAAGCCCACCCCCAACAATACACTGCCTCCAGGAGGCATTAATTCCCAAATCTCCATCAACTTGGAACCTAGTATTCAGAACACCTAAGTTTATGGGGGAAACCTGAATCAAATCACCACATTCTGCCCCTGGCCCCCATAAACTGATAACCACACATAATGTAAAATGCAAAAAACAATGGCATGAGCAGAGGGTGGACATCAGCCCCTGGCCAACATAAGATGTACAATAGCAACAGGTGAGTAAGCCAAACACTGGCATGGGGAAACTGGCTATAACATCCATAAGCCTGCCCCCAGCAATACACTGCCTCCAGGAGGCTTTAATTCCCAAATATCTATCAATTGCTTTTGATACTTACCCACATAATATTTAAAATATGTTAACTTTCACGTAGCAAGATATTTCTAATTATAACACTATTTTTTATAATATATTTCTGTTGTGATCCCAGAATATACCTGTTGTGGGAAATTTTTCCACTGGAGAGATGCAAAAAAATGTCAATAGAGCTCAGATGACAAACCAAAGTAATGTTACACCAAAACCAGACTGGTGCACTAATGAGTTTACTGGGAGTACTTACAGCGCAGGGTGAGAAGGGTGAATCACAGGCAGCTGTATCACCATAAAGCCCACCCTGGCATAGGTGATGAGTCCAGGAAGCTGCATCTCTGGAGCTCACTGCACAAGCTGTAGGCAGCTCAGCTGGTCGGAGAGGCTTGAGCACACTAAAGGACTTATAGTCAGCTCAGTCTGAGAGTCCCATCTCCAAGCAGTTGTTTTCCCTGTACATTGCTTTAGGGAGGGTTCTGGCAACCTTTTCCTAGACTTGTTGGCTTCCTGATGCTCTTGAGCATCCTTCTTTCTCCTTACCCCAAGAAGGGATGTCTTAATACTTACATTACACTGGTCAAAGCCTTCTCATCAACAGTTGTTTATTATTCCCATAACTTTGAAGAGTGGTGTGGGACCTTTTAAGTTTCAGCTCTCCGGGACTTGGCTCCTTGAATCCCCAGAGCCTCCTTTCTCTCTCTTCAGGAGGGAACATTCAGGAGGGGAATTCAGAGGAATCTGCTACACAACAGTATCTCATATAATTTCAACTTTTCTTAAAATTTTGAAGATGTGTTTTTGTTACCCAAGATATATTCTAATTGTAGTAGTTGCTAAGTGACACTTGGAAAAAATATGTATTCTGCTATTTGGTGTCATATTCTATAAATATCAAGTTCCTATTTGATGATAGTATTTGTTTCTCTATATACTAGCTGGCTTTTTTTCTACTTATTTTATTGATTACTGATATTTATTACTGTAATTTCAGTTGTTTCTGTTTTTTGTTTTATTTATTTTGAGCCCCTGTTGTTAGATATGTGCACATTTAGGGCCATTGTTTCATCCTGGTGAATCAATGTTTTTATCATTTGTAATGTTCTTCCTTATCTCTGAACATTTTTGCTGCTATGAAATCTTCTTTGACTAACACTGAGTACCTCACCAGATTTATTTTGTTTAGTATTCGTATGTCAGATATCTTCTGCCATTTTACTTTTAACCCTTCCATATGATATTTAATGTGAGTTTCTCATATGCAGCATATAGTAGGATTTTTACTCATTCTGACAATCTATATTTAATTTTGTTTTGCATCTAGACTGCTTACATTAATGTCATTATTAATACATTTTAATTTAGCCATATGACTACATCATTTGTTTCCATTTGTTTTTTTCTTTCTTTAACTTTTATTATTTCAATATTTTTGTATTCTGCTTAAACTTATCTATTGAGTTTTTAGCTACTTCTTTGCACAATATTTTAGAGGTTAATCAAGATGGTAAAATGTATGTATCTCATTTTTATAGACATCCATATTTTTGGTATTGAAGAGTGAATTTGGACACTACTCATGATTACTATTTTTTACTTCAAGTGGATTGTATGTCTTACTAGCATATAAATCAGTTTATTCTCCCAATTGTTTTCATCTGTGTTCCATCTTCATACATGGAAACTCTATCCAAAAATGTAAGTTTTACTTTCATTTATCATATCTGCTGTAAATAACTTAAGAGAAAAAAATTTATTCCATTCATGCATACTTTTACCATTTGTGTTTCTTCTTCCTCATTTCTGGTCTTGCATGTTTACCTCTGAGATAAAAATTTTCTTTTGACATGAAGAATTGTTTTTCTTGTACTACTTTAATGTTCTCTTTTGGAGATGAATTCATAGTTTTCCTTCACCTTAGGATGTTACTACTTCTTTATTTCTAAGACTACTGCTAGAACAAACTCTACGTTGACAGTGCTTTGTTTTTAGCACTTTAAATATTAGCTTCACTTTCATGAGAAATCTGCAGCCATATAAGTTAATTTTCTCTGGTTGCATTCAAAATATTTTCTTTATAATAAATGTTGAGGCATTTTGAATCTGATGTCTCCAAGTGTTTATTTTATTTTATTTTTTTTGAGAGAGAGAGAGAGAAAATTGGCGCTCCTGAGCCTCAGCCACTGCAATCTAACTCTAGACACTTGTGCCACCTAGTGGTCATGTGCAACATTGCTCTTGCCTCACCTTTATGCGTCTGGCTTATGTGGGATCTGGAAAGTCGACCATGGCTCCTTAGGCTTCACAGGCAAGCGCCTTAACCACTAAGGCATCTATCTAGCCCTCCAAGTGTGTATTTTTATTTTGTGTGTGTATGTGCATATTCTTGTGTGTGCATGTGTGTTCCTGCATGTATGTAGAGGCATGATGACAACCTAGATTGTTATTCTTCAGGCTCTATCTATCTTTTTTGGAAACAGCATTTTTCCTCAGCCTAAATTTTGCCAATTAGGCTAGACTGGCTAGGCAGTAAGCCCAGGGGATTCACGTGCCTCCACCTCCCCAGCGCTGTGATTAGAAGTGCAT
This sequence comes from Dipus sagitta, assembly GCA_036346955.1. NCBI lineage: Eukaryota > Metazoa > Chordata > Mammalia > Rodentia > Dipodidae > Dipus > Dipus sagitta. The sequence continues at coordinate 233,563,774 of CM070770.1, read as the reverse complement.
GCCACTATACTTGGCTTTCTTAAATGTGGATTCTGGGGATTGAAGTCAAGTCTTCCTGCTTTCAAGCACTTCACTTGCTGAGCTATCTCCCCAGCTTTGTAGGTTTAATTTTTTTATCTTGTTTGGCTTTGTTTTTCATTTATATTTTGGATGTTTTGTATCATATTGTAGGATTAGGATGTCACAGATGTACAGTTTTAACCATGGTGGATCTGCTCATTCTATCCTCCTCCAATCTTCCTTCTTTCTGTTGTTGTTTCATGATTCCAACTGATTGGTCTTTTAAGAATATTTTATTTATTTATTTATTGAGGGGAGAGAGAGAGAGAAAGAAAGAGTGAGTGGGCATGCCAGAGCCTGTAGCCACTCCAAACAAGCTCCAGATGCATACATCACCTTGTGCATCTGGTTTTTGTGGGTACTGGGAAATAGAACTTGGGTCCTTAGGCTTCATAAGCAAGCATCTTGTTTTGTTTTGGTTTTGGTTTTTCAAGGTAGGGTCTCACTCTAGTCCAGGCAGTCTGGAAGAAAGGAAGGAAGGAAGGAAGGGAAAGTGACAGGGTTTGAGGGAAGGAGGAAATAGGAAGAGAGATAAAGAGACCTAACATATCCTTTAATAACAAACTCACTCCTGTGATGACCACATTAATCCATTCATTAGGGTACAGTTCTCATGGTATTGCCATCCTTCAGAGGTCCCACCTCTTAACAACATTACAATGGCAATTCAATTTAAAACTAACGTTTGAGAGAGGACAACCATTCAAACCATAGTTTGGTAGTTTATGAACACATTTCAAAGGAAGCTAACCTAATTAAAAGAATGGAGGGGGAAAGTAATCACTCATGAGTGGATATCTGAATAATTAATAAGAAGTAAATTGGCCAACTGATGGGGCCAGGCAAAATGGAGAAAGGAGAAGAGGGTTCTTGGTAGGGACAATAGTCCCTGCAGCGGGATGAGTGTGTCATATTTAGGAATCAATATGCTCGCTGAGTGGTTCATGCAGCTGCAGTTTCCCTGAGTAACTCCATCTCAAGGGAACATATAGATAGATGCATGATATCAGAGGACACCCACATTCTCTGCAAAACAAAACAAGGCAAAAAAATACAGATATTCAAACTGCTGGCTAATGCAATCCACTCCTGGAAAATTATCCAGAAAATGTTAAGTAAGGTTGTTTTCACCAGCCCATGATGCTGTGTGTTTTTATGTCAGTAATGCCTCCTTTCCTTTTCATCACTTACCTCTGCCCTGCTCTTCAAGTGCAACAAACAAATGAGCCCCTGGCATTGGCTCCTCATTGCTCCCTGACATTGCTCCGGCTGAGGAAAAGTGGCTTTTCTTCCTCTACTGGGAAGAGGCTCCCAAACTGCCCCCATCTGACTCGGGCATTCCAAGATACCAATCTGGCATCAGCTCTGTGAAATTGCTTTCATGTCAGGCAAGGGTCTCCCCCCCCCCTCCACTTACTCCATGCCCAATGAGAGCATTACTAAAAGAAAGTAGAAGAAAAACAAAACGTGACTGGGTTCCAGCCCTTCTCTTTCCTTTTCCTCCCAGGTCTCATGTTACTTGAACGAAGGGGCTCTGGCTGGTTGAACCCTCTGTGCTCAGCTCTGTAAGCTGACAGCTTCCCTTTCTTCTTGTGCCGGGAGAATGCTTTTGAGGGCTTGGGCATGCTACTCCTTCCCTGGTATAGCGGAGTGATGCTGCCCCAGCTCAGGTTAGCTAGAGAGATGTAGGATTGCTCAGCCCTTGGCCCCACAGTGTGGTCCTGGCACCACTTTCCTTCTGCAAGGGACTCAGGTACCTTGTTCCAGGAAGCCCCAGTACAAGTGGGTAGTCTTTCATTCCAGGTGCGGTCTCCTTTCTCTTGGACATGAGAGGAGGCAGTGTAGTGAGGTGCCCTTCTGTGGCACAGACCTATGGCCTTACCGGTGCCAGTGGTCAGAGACTTCCTAATTGTGACAGGAAGAATGCATGTAGGAGACAGAAAAACACTTGTAAGATATCCCCTCCATCTTACCTTCTTCTATTTATACTATAAACTATAAAATGCAAGCATTATGCATTATTTTTCCTTGCCATATAAGTCCAAGCCTTAAAAGATGGTGGATTGAATAGAAAAGGTGAAAAGATTCAGGTGTCACTAATAATGTTCATTTTAATAAATGTCATTATTAATTCTTTAAATCATTTCAATACTATTCTATCTACTACGCATTCAGTTATGCTCTAGATAAGTGTTTCAAAAAGCATTTCTTATTGAATCCTTCCAACCACCTTTTGGTTATCCTCTTCAGCTTATAAACAGGGAGAGAAAGGTTAAACTATTTGCATTGGTTACCTTTCTCACTGCTGTGAGCAAACACCTGACCAGAAGCATCTTTAGGAAGGAAGAGTTTGTTTCATCTTACAGTTCAAGGTTATGGTTCGTCCCGGTGGGCATGGCTCCGTGGCAGGAGCATGAAGCTGAGCAGGTCATATTGCCTCCACATTCAGGAAGCAGAGAGCGAGGCATGCTGGCACTCAGCTCACTTTCTCATCTTTATTCAGTCCAGGACTCCAGCCCATGGAAAGCTGCTACCCAGAGTTAGGAGATGGGCTCTTCCTTTTTAGTTAGTCTGATCTAGAAAATCCCTCACTCATATTTCCAGAGATTTGTTTCCATGATAATTCAAAATCCTGTCAAGTTGACAACCAGAGATTAACCGTCATGTCATTTTTATTCCACAGTTTCAACCCTGACACCTTTCATGCCTTATATGGAAAATTGCATGCTTGTTCATGCATGCCATGATGTGCAAGGAAAGTGGCCTTGACTCTCGGTGGGTAGTGTGCGTTTGTTTAGGAGAGAATTCTTATCTATTCAAGGAAAAGCAAATGGAAGTTTTCTCCTTTGGATGTTCTTTGTGCTCTCCTGCATCCACATCAGACTTCCCAGGCAGCTTCAGTTCATGCCACAATGGTGCCAGGTACACTTTAGGCACCCATACAACCTGAATTCTGTGAAGCAAAACTGGAAACCTAGAGACTGTGTTTTTAGGAAACAGGAAAGATCTTTGTAGCATAGAGCAGAAGCATGGGAAAGGCACAATGGGAAGACACAGCGTTTGGATTTTTGAAGGTTAGTATAAAGATTTTGTGATTTCTGGCTTTAGAGGGAATTGGTTTTTCTCTCAGTGTCAGAAGCCGAGAAGCTACCATGGGCATGATTTTTCTGTGGGTTGGGTTTGGAAAGCATGGTGTGACACCTTGGTCCTTGCTTCCTGGCACGTGCATCTTTGGCAAACAGATCAATGAGTGGAAGCAGATGGGCAGATGTGGCAGTTTCAGTAAAAGGCCACTGCCTGGCAGAGTCAAATATAGGGATAGACAGATTCACCAGAGCAGGTCATCTGGGTAGCTGCTTCAAGAAGGACATATGTAAGCTTAAGTCTGCTTTACTCAAAGCCAGCCATGGGAGGCTTAGAAGAAGCTCCTTAGAGCAGAAGTCACAAACAGATGAGCTTCACTTGTCTGAGAAGCAGAGGGAAGACCAATGTGACTGGAGAATGGCCAGTGAGGAGGAGGCTGGGGTGAGAGACAGTGGAAGAAAGGTTGAGAATAGGTCAGACAGACTTCCTTGGGCCCTGAACAACACTGCTATCATCCTATTTAAGTTTTCAAATAATTATGCTGCTTACCCTTTGAGAATATATTTATGTGGGACAATCTTCACCAAGGAGACTGTTAGGAGACACCTTAATCTGTTAATATTGTTATAACAAAATTCTTTTGAATGGGCTATTTATGTATTATTATTATATTTTCTTTATTTTTTATTATAATTACATATTTTGGCAGTATTGAGGATTTAACTAAGAGCATCACACATACTAGGCAAGTGCTCTACCACTGAGCTATATTCCCGCCCCCTTAATAATAATTATACATATTGATGGACTTCACTATGTCAGACACACATGCCTCTGTGGTGCTCTGTTAGTAGCCACCCTCTCAAACCCTGTATCTTATCTTGCCACCTCCCATGTTTCCTAAACCCTCTCTTTCTTCTGTGATGTAGGTTGGACCACATATAGCAGTGCCAGTTTATTTGTTATAGCAATGGAGGCTGTAGAGTCCAAGATCAAAGCACCAGCAGATTTAGTGTCTGGAAGTGTTCACTACCTCCAAGATCATGCCTCTTGCTGTGTCCTCACACAGCAGAAGAGACAGAAGTGGCTGGGGTGTTCTCTCCAACCTCTTTTATGAGGGCATTAATCCCATTAATCCCACCTGTTCACACTATTCCGCTGGGGATTAAGTTGCAACATATAGATTTTGCGGGGTACTGATGTGGAGACCTTAGCAGGAGGCCACTAGAGTTGGCCAGGTGAATGGAGATGAGTGCTCAGAAGAGGGAATTAAAAGTGGAAATACTGTGCTGGAGAGATTACTCAGTGGTTATGGCACTTACCTGCAAAGCCTAATGATCAAGATTTGATTTCCCAGTACTCACGCAAAGCCAGATGCACAGAGTGGGGCATGCATCTGGAGTTTGTTTCCTGTGGTTGGAATCCCTGGCTGCACCCATTTCTCTCTGTCTGTCTCTCTCCTCTCTACTTCTCTCTCTTCTTGTAAATAAAATAAAATAAAATAAAATAAAATAAAATAAAATAAAATAGTTAAAAACTTGTGGAAATACCAGATACAAAGGAGAAGACATAAAATTGATCTTTTGTCCACTTGTCATTACCTTTTAAAGATCAAGAGCCCTTTGTTCTGGATAAAAGGTTTTTGTCACACCACTTTCCCTATTTCTCTCTCTCTCTTTCATTTGAGATGTCTTCATTTTTGTGCCTTTAGATTTACTACTTTCTCCTGTAAAGTCTCACAAGCTGTTCCTTCCATCCAGTGTAGTTTTCTTCACTGGAATTTTATTATTCTAACTTTAATTTGGTATTTTTATTATATATATGTATATGGTATAAATTTTCATGTATTCATTCATTTATTTATTTTTTTGATTTTTTAAATATAGGGTTTCACTCTAGTCCAGGCTGACCTGGAATTAACTATGTAGTCTCAGGTTGGCCTCAAACTTATGGTGATCCTCCTACCTCTGCCTCCCGAGTGCTGGTCCATGTATTTATTTAACATGTTTACTATTTGTTTATTCTGTTATATAGTTAGAATACAATCACAATAATTTGAATTTTTGTAATATTATTTATTATTTGCAAGGAGATAGAGAGAATGAGTGTGCCAGGGCTTCCAGATGCTGCTAACAAAGTCCAGATAAATGTGCCACTTTGTGCATCTGGCCTTACATGGGTACTGGGAAATAGAACTTGGATCACTTGGCTTTGCAGGCAAGCATTTTAGCCTCTGAGCCATCCAGCCATTTCAGCCCAATCACAATATTTTAATGTCTTGCTCTGTTCATGTTAATAACTGAGACAACTTTGGCTTCATCCAGTTGATTGGTTTTTCTCTTCATTTCACCTTTTTATTGTATGCCCAATAAATTTTAATCAGAAGCTAATTAGGTATTTCCAGCAACCTGCTGAATACATTAGGAGGTTTTTGAAGATCCATGGGGTCTCCCTCTCTCTAACTCCTCTGGATTTAGCTCTATAAACTCTGGATGTCTTCCTTTCCTTGGACTCACATTTGTTTCCTCAACCAGAGAATATACCTAGCTCTACCTGGTTTCCCTTTCTGCAGCATGCACTGAACCGTCTCTCAATGGAGCAAGCTGGGATCATTTATGGGTGTGGCTTCTCTCATTTATTTTCTGCCTCCCAAAGACTAGCATCCTTGTTGACCAATGCCTGCCTAATGTCTTAGAAAACAGTACTTGATGCATTTGACTGTGTGTTCATGGCTTCAGGAGCCATTGTACCTGTCATTCCATCTTTGCTGGAAATGAATGTCCTGAAGATTATGCTGAGTGAACGATTTATAACAACTGAGAAGGTTGTTTAGATCTCTTGGGATGACTTAGCACAGTCGTGAGGGCATGCTCATTACATATGTATTATAACAGATAAGAACATTTCACTTTAAAAGTGATCTCATTCTAAGATACAAGGAGTGTGTGTAGCAGCTAGCTGTGTGAATACTGAATGATTAATCGTTCAGATGTCTGAGAGTTAAACTCGACATAAGATCTGTGAAAGTATTCACAGTACACAGGACAATTACTGATGATAGGCTGTTTATGGTGCTAATGGAACAAGTGATGATTCTGTAAAGTTTTAGAACAGATGGGCCAGTTTGTTCTGTTTCTACAAAGTCAATACTGAAGATAAGAGTAGCTCATTTGCACCTAACCAGGGGACTTTGTTTATTATAAAGAACAGAGTGAGTCAATCATTAACTTTGAGGGTCTCAAAAAGTCCCAGATAAGTGTCCATCACCTTAATAGATACTTACCAAATCATCAAGTATTCATCAATTATAGAAAGAGCAAACTGGTGGCTTTTGTGTGAAATCTTTCCCATCTACAAAGTGTTTTTAAACATCAAATGAGTTCTCATAAAAATCCAGACTTTTCACATTCTTTGTGATAAAGAAACTTCTGATTTGTACTTAACCCCCCCTCTTTTTATTAGTTATGGACATACTTAGTGTGTAAACAGCACATGTTGGTACCATCCTTACCCTCATCCCTGTCTCCTCCTCTGAAGGGACCCTCCTCACTGGGGATGCTGGTTATTACCATGGGGATTGTGGGTCATGCATTGTGGGGGTAGCTATCAGTTATAGGGAAGAGGCAATGTCCCTGTGTATAATGTTTCAATTTCTGGCTCTAACAATCTTTCCTCCCACTCTTCCATGAATTTCCCTGAGCCGTGTTGGGTTCGTTTGAGGTCTACTTCAGTGATGAACTCTTGGGAGCCTCTGTGTCTCTGGATTTCTGATTTGGTAGGAGTTCAGTGTCCTCAGTGTCTATCTCCTTCACCGTTGTGCTGATATCAGGTTCACCAAGAAAGCAGCACTCTTGCTCATTTCCCCAGTTACTCTGTGGTTTCAGCTGGGGCCCTGGTGAGTGCAATGGGCTGGTTCTCTCCTCAGGTTCTGCGTCCATATGAAAAAGAGAAGCAGATTCTCCAGTGGAGAGTGATGTAAACACCAGTTAAATGGGATAACCATTGTTAGTTTAGAGATAATTTAATAGGTGTAAGGGCTCTTGTAGCCCAAGATTGGTGGGAGCTTGATATTGGAGAGCAAACTTGTTATTTGGATATGATTCTACTTGTGTCCCAGTTCCAGCTATGGAGTCCTTTCCATGAGCAGATCTGTTAGCCAATTCAAGAGCAGTTGGTTATCCTCCATGGCTATGTGCCACTATTGCACTTGGGTGAGCATCATGTCAGGTTGTTTGCTGCTGAGTAGCTTAGACCTTGAGTTGCTTGGACAGATGCTGGCCATTTTCCCCCAGTAGCTCATGTAGTGCCTTCTGGCACTAGATGAACAATCAGTCTGGGGACTGGCTCTCTTCCAGATTCCAGTCAGGTCTCTCCATGTTCCATACCGACATCGTAAGTTGTCTTCAGCAGTAGGAAAATCTTGACTCCTTTTATTCATTTATGTCAGCTACATGGCCCATGTGCTCATTTAAGTTTATACTTTATGTCCATTAACAAATGTTCCTTTTAACTATTACGATGGTTTGATTAAATGGATGTGTTGTGGTGATCAGATTGTCCTCTAAATATTTATATTATATTTATGCTCATATATTAGTGATTCTCTCACTTTGGGTCAGAGAAACTTATTTGCAGATGGCAGTGAATACTGGGAGAGTCAAAATTTGTCAAAGTGCTGGGAATAAGTGACTGTTGAGTGCTCAGTGCCAAATGAGACACTCTATGGTGCCCTCCGATGCTCATAAAATATTGCAGAAAGGGGACGAGGAGATTGTAAGAGGCAGAGGATGGGGAGGAGTGTGCTGTGGAATGCTGTCTTCAGGACATGAAGTGACTGCTGCATTCATAATCCTACAGTAGATTCATTACCTGCACTACTCCTGCGCACTGTTGAGCTCATCAACATTTTGATAAGGATGAGTGAATAGGGAAAGAAATTGATATCAAAATAGAACGGGGACTATTGGAAAGCAAGGGGTCAGTGGAAGGGGGTAGGAAAGGAGGGACAAAAAGTGGGTGGAGAGGAACAAAAGAAAAGGGAATAGGATCAAATTATATTATGTGCATGCCTGAGAACTGTCCTAATGCCTTCCTATAAAGGTAATGATTAGAGTATTCTGAGTGGTGAAATAAATCACTGAAACAGGTTTGCTTCAAAAGAAACGTATCCCTGACAGCTCCATAATTACCATGATGTGACCTAATGACCTTTTGACTTTATGATAGTGTAAAAAGCTTTCAGGAGAATTTTTACTTTAATTTTTAAATTCTGGACTTTTCTGGAATTAGTGTTACTTTCTTGTGACATTGAGCAGTGGGAACAAGGCATAGCTACCAGTCACCTATCATCTTAAGAGTCAGCAATTAATACTCTTCAGGTATTCTCTATCCCTCAAGCCTTGTTAAACTATGATATGCAGTAGGGCATATTCGAAGCCTTTTTTAAAATTTATATTATCTTTAGTTTATGGCTTTTATCAAGATATAACCAATCTGTGAGTTGTATCCGTTACTTTTGGAATGCTGTGACGTAACTACAGACACGACTTACAGGATTATAGTTTTAAACATCTTTAGTTTATCATATCGTGGGGAGGCATGGTCAAGCAGTTCCGTTCATGACAGTGGGCACAAGTGGCCAAAACTACTGACAACATAGTAGAGCAGGAAACAGACAACAACCCAGGAATTAGGGGACAGTTATAAGCTTCAAAAACCCATCTTGTGCAACCCATTTTCACCAGCCAGACCTCACGTCTTAAAGGTCTCACAGCTCCCCAAATAGCACCATCATCCAGGAAACAAGGGTTCAAAACATGAGATTGTGTATGTGTGTGTGGGGGGAGGGTGGGCATTTCAGATCCAAACTGACACAAATCAAGAGCTTTTGTCTTGTAGTTTGTGGTAGTTTAAAATAACCAGTGCAGGGGCTGAAGAGATGACTCAGTGGTTAAAGGTACTTGCTTGCAAACCCTGATGGCCAGGGTTTGATAACTCAGTACACCACGTAACGCCAGATGTACAAGGTGGTACATGCATTTGGAGTTCATTTGCAGTGGCAGGAGGCCCTTGCATACCCATTCTCTTTCTCTCTGTCTCTTTCATAAATAAATAAATAAATAAATAAATAAATACAGTCAAAATCTTTGACACTTCTCTCACTAAAACAAAGAGGTATATCCCTTCTCTTTCCATCCTCCCTAAGAATTTTGAAAAGCTGGAAAGTCTATTGAAACTAAAAAATATGTCAGAAGTACCACCACGAGACTCCCTAGTGTAGGTAATAAAAAATAACACAGCTTCCTTCCTGTCAGTTCAGCTTCTGCTCTACATGGCCTGGGCTTCCCCACAGCATGGTAGCTTTGGGACAGTGAACAGAAAGACAAATGCCAAACATCTCATTTATATATGAATCTAAACAAGTCAATATCTAAACCAATCTAAGTGGTTACCAGGGGATTGGACTGGGATGGAGAAATGGGGAGATATTAGTTTAAGGACAAAACATTTCAGTTGGACAAGAGGAATACATTCAGAAGATCTACTATGCAGCATGGTAACTAGAATTTATAGGAGTGGATTGTATGCTTGAAAACTGCAGAGAGACTAGATTTTAAATATCCTTGCCACGAAAGTCATAAGTATGCGAGGTAATAGGTATGTCAATTAGTTTGCTCCAACCATTACACACAGGCATGCACAGGCATCATGTTGCATATTATTAGTAGGTATAATTTTTGTCAGTTCAATATAAATTCATAAATAAATATTTTTTAAAGTTGAGGGGTCAAGCACTTACAGAAGTATTTTTTTTCTTTTCCCAAGGCAGAAAAATTACCTTCTTCCCCAAATGTCTCTTTGAGGCTGTATTTTTACCTTAATATCTGGAAAGTATTTGGGTAACAGAAGTCTCTACAGGCTGGGTCTGGTTCCCCATCTGACAGCCATGTGAATTTGTATTTTACCTTCCTGTCCATACACAGCCCACTTGCTCTAGGTCTTCCTTGACTGCTCAGGCAGATAAACATTTTTAGGTGCTCTTGAAGCAGGCTTAAATCTGTTTGGGTGAAAGAAAGTATGTGTTGGAGTTCTGTGTGGGAGGTTAACTGACGTCTCAGAATGCTGGTTCCTCATGGTGGGGATCAAAATGATTCTGAGTCATTTACCATTGAAGACACATAGCCAAGATGGTTGGACAGCCTTCTCTTGTCAAGAGGGCTATTTTCAGTCCTGGAAATTTTAGAATGAGCAAAACAGACAAATACCCCTGTTTTCATGGAGCTGAGATATAAAAACAATGAATAATATAGTACATGAAGTGTATAACACATTAGAGGGTGATAAGGGGTAATGAGGGAAAACACGGGAGAGTGGGAAAGGAAACGATGTGAGTGAAGGAGGAAGATGGAGACGGCCTCAAGATGAAGAGAAAGTCTAGCACACACTCACAGGAGGCAGGAGATCAAGCCATATCTAGTGGACAGATGTCGCAGGCCAATGTTCCAGCTAAAGCAAAGGCCCCAAGGTGACACATTCCAGGAATAGGCAACAAGTCAGTGCTCTGCTTGGGACTTTTTATTCATAGCTCTTTTTCAAATTGTCTCTGCATGGTAGAAGAAGGCCTGAAATGTGGTTTATCATAATTTTTTTTATTGGTTGCAGATATGCAGGGAGCAGTTCTCATTGAATGGGTCTGGGGGATGGCCATGCCTCTATTCTTGCAGACAGCATCCTATGTCATATAGATCCTTAAGTCAGATCCTTCAAAGGATGATCTGAAGGGATCAGCTATTTAGGTCTAGTCCATTGCTATAGCACTGCCTTTTGCAGGACTATGAAGTGCTGAAAATATGGTCAGTGTGGCATTTGGGAATTTTCTCAGTCAGCCCATATTGTGTGGTAACAAGCTAATGTCCTTGTGCAGGAATTACAATGCAGTGTGGGATTTATGATAATTTACAGTTATGTTGTATATTTACACTCTTCTGTCCTTCCGTGTGGCCCAACCTCTGCCTTGAGCAGGTCCTAGTAGCTCTATTCCAAGTTTCTCTGTATATGGCAGTAAAGACTAACCAAACCAACTCTGGGATACAAATGGGATTCACCAGTGCATAGATACTTTTCTCATCACTGTAACAAATTTTTTTTTTCAGTTTTTCGAGGTAGAGTCTCACTCTAGCCCAGGCTGACCTGAAATTCACTATGTAGTCTCAGGGTAGCCTCGAACTCACGGTGAAATTCCTACCTCTGCCACTGGAGTGCTGGGATTAAAGGTGTGCACCACCATGTCTGGCCCTAACAAAAATTTTTGACAGACATAGCTTAAAGGAGGAGTGATTTCCTTTGTTCACGATTTTAGAACATGCATAGCATGGTTGTTAATGCCACATGCTTGTTCAAAAAATTCGTGGTATAGAGGCGAGTGACTGTCTCAGAGATGAGCTGTTCACTTTGCGTCCCACCAAGAAGGGACAAGGAATGATTTATCCCCCAAGGATGCAACTCCTCTAGCTAGTTTCCACCTCTCAAAGTTTCTAGAACTTCTCAAAATGACACTACCACCTAGGGCTGTGGGTAACATTTTATATTCTAACCATAACACCAAGGAATTTGAATGCACTGTGAAATAGTCTACTCTTTAGTTTGCTGCTCTCTGCTTGTGGGCCTCATACTCTATTATGCCACAAAGCAGAAAAATAGCTACCCACAATCCTTGAGTTTTTCAAATGACAGTTTCCGCGACCACAAGATAGTCTGATTTGTAATCTCTGGATCTCAATCCTAAGAAATCATCCAGAAAGTAGCCTGTTATTTGTAGCTGCCTCCTACTGACTGGATTAATGCCATGTTTAATCTGTGGCTACTTTACTGGTAGCCATCAGTGGTGGGGATGGCAGTTCCTATGAGGAGGAAAGGTTATTCATACCAGAGCTGAAGTTTACCTTGAATATTTTCTTTTGAAATTGATTGAGAGCTATAGTAATGAAAGACAAAAGTTCTTACTAGTGAATAAATGGCCCTGCCAAATATAGTGAGTCTTTTCCTGCCCATTTTACTTAAAACTGTACTTCTCCCACCACAGGGCTCCCAAACAATGTCTAGTAATTTTATCCAATCATTGATTATCATATGACATATGTCTTACATTATTTGTTAGCTCTGTCATGTACTGCAATATCAACTCCATAAAGCCAGAGACTTTTCTCTGTCCTGTACACTGCTGAATTTCTAGTATCTGAAACAGTGCCTGACTCATATAAGGCCTTCAATAAATCATGAAGGACTACGAAGTTCATGCCTATACATCTGGTCACCCCTGAATATTCCACAGCCATACTCTTGGTGTTTTACCATGATTACAGGATCCCAGGTGAGAAAGCTGTGCCCGAGCTTCCTTTGGGCTGAATCCAATCATGGCTCCAGAAAACAAACAGAAGAGTAGGGAGGCTGGTGTGGGCCCAGCAGCCTCTTAGCTATGAAGGGAGGCCAGTATCTATGTATTTCAGAGTCGGTAGCATCCCTTGGGAGAGAGTAACCCTGAGGCTTTACAGGTCTTTTCAATAGCTTGGATTACATTACCTGTGAAATATTTGTTTTATTAGAAGAGCATGAATTCTTTTCTATACACTTAAACTATGTCTGTTCTAGGCAGCAGAGTGGAATTTGCATAGTGCTTAGTGAACTCATAGGAACCTCCCCTCTCTGTCTTCAAGAGCCCTTCTCATCTCTCTTCCAAAACGTGTAATACCTTTGTTGATACAATGTTTCAGGGAAAAATGAGCTTACACATGGAAAAAAATATATGGAGAGAAGAAATCTCATATACCTCTGAATACAGAGGAACTCAGCAAATATTTCTTGATGGTTTGACTGAAGGTCTTAGAATGTTTGTCAAAGTAAATGCACTATGTAAGGATAAGTCTGGGGTCCAGAAAGAATCAACCCCCAGCTGATGAAAATTAGTTAACATGATATTGAGAGGATAAACTCCTCACATATATATGCCAAATTCAGTTCTGAACATCTCATCTGTTGGCTGCTTATACATCATATTTCTTACTGACATCTATGAGAGTCAAGAAGAAAGCCTTCCTTTCTGAGGGGAGAATGATAAAGGCTAAATTCCATAGTTAGTTCCCATGGTGAATGGAAAGAGAGCCTCCTAATTCTGAGCTGTGATCCTTTACCTTCATTCTGCATGGTAGAGATCTATCATTATGAGTGTCTGCCTGTGAGTGTGTATGTGAAGTATACAGATGGGCGTGTATGGAGGACATAGCATGTGTGAATGTCTATGCATACATATCAGTGTGTATAATGCATGGTAGACATGCTTAGGTGTTTGCACTGGAGGTGGAAAAGAGAATAGAACAGGATTAAATAAAGGTGATGGATGTAGTAGTTAGTTTAAGCTTTGTGCAATTTTCATGGCTTTTTCTGCCAAAATGTAACAATGTGCTACAGGTGTAGTTAAAATTTTTGCAAATATTTTGCAATTCACTAAACAACAAGGAATTGACCAATGTTCCCCTTTTTATTCTGTCCCATTATCTGCCTTTCCTAAATGACCATGATGAGAGTGGATCTTGTTCCATTATCTGACTGTCCCACATGACCATGAGAGTGGACCAGGGACATGACATAGATCCATCTACCTGCCCACCCATCCATCACCCTTCAGTGAATGCCAGTTGAAATCTAAAAGCACTATGGGGACTTGGGTAATTAAGGTATTATTCTTACTTCATTGAAGATAATATTACCGTGGAAGCAGGCAGAAAATAAATAATCCAGTAGACAAATAAATATAAAATTTTAAATTGTAATGAAAATAAACATGGGGTCCTGGTGGAGAAAAGACAAACAATACTCAAACAGGATGACCAGAGATGGAATTTATCTTGGACACAGACTGGGAAATGGGAAGGATATGTTGCAAGGTGAGAGAAGTAAAAGGAAACCTTTAGGTCAGGGAAATAGGTAATATTTTATATGTATAACATGTAATATATAACAATTACTATTAATAATGTATAATACATACCTGTTCTGATTCTGAAATACAGTATTTGTTTGCCATGTTATCCATAGTATTTATGATTCCTGTGTTCATATCTTTGTAAAATATTTTATTTATTTGCAAGCAGAGATAGAGATGAGATAGATAGATAGATGATAGACAGAGAGAAAGAGAGAAAGAGAAGCCGGGCGTGGTGGCACATGCCTTTAATCCCAGCACTTGGGAGGCAGAGGTAGGAGGATCGCTGTGAGTTCAAGGCCATCCTGAGACTACATAGTGAATTCCAGGTCAGCCTGGGCTAGAGTGAAACCCTACCTCAAAAAAAAAAAAAAAAAAAAAAAAAAAAAAAGAGAGAGAGAGAGAGAGAGAAAGAGAGAGAGAGAGGGAGAATGGGTTCACCAGGGCCTCTAGTCATTGTAAATGAACCTCAGATGCATGCAGTGCTTTGTATGTCTGGCTTTACATGGACACTGGGGAATCGACCCAGGTTGTTAGGCACCTTAACCTCTGAGCCAGTTCTACAGCCCCCTGTGTTCATGTCTTTGATTTTCAAGGTTTTCTTTGAATCACCTAGTTTCCCATCATGCAGTAGGTACTGTTAAATTGTAAAATTAATCAAGTACCAACAGACTCTACTGCAGGAAGAGGGTCTCTCACATACTGTCCCACAGACAATGTAAGTGTCATGGTGTACCTTATCTGTAGAGTCTCTAAGGACACTAAGATGAGCTCCAAAATGACCTGGAGGAATGAATATTATATTCATTTTCCCTTGCGTACCCTCCTCTCTGCGGGATCCTTACCCTGCTCAGGGAAGGGGAGACCGTCATTGCATTGCTTACCCATTCCATGCTGGAGAGAGTTTGTTGTTTGGTTTTTTGAGAGAGTGATGCTCTGTAGCTCAGATTAACTGACCTTGAACTTGTGGTGGTCCTCCTGTCCTAGCCTCCAAAATTGCTGGAATTAGATCATGAGCCATCATAACCTGTGCCTAAATGTCTTTCCAGGTCATATTATGTTTTGTTAAAGAAGAGCACTATCTTCTGTTCCCCAGGGCCTGTGGTCTTTTTACGTAGAAAGGAGAAAGAAGCTTGTGTTAGGACAGAAGATATTTTGTTTATTGCAGTATCTGGATTATAGGATATCCCAGCCTCCAATCACTTTCTTATGCCTACCTTTGAGCTGCTGCCATCTTACTAACTTTCTGTCTTGTCAGTCAGGCTGACTTTTCTCTAAAGCACGGTCTCAAGACAGAAGGGCTTTATTTTCTAAAGCAATGACTGGGATGGATCTTTGCTTTATCTCTTAAGTTTGGGAGGGCTAGAGAGATTGCTTAGTGGCTAAGGCAATTGCCTGCAAAATCTATCAATCTCAGTTTGATTTCCCAGTGCCAGGTAATGCCAGATGCACAAAGTGGCACATGTATCTGGAGTTTGTTTGCAGTGAGGTCCTGGTGTTTCTTTCTCATGCTCTCTCTCATCTCTCTCTTTCTCCTTGCAAATAAATTTAAAAAATTAAAAATATTTATAAAAAGAATATTTTAGGAGATAGCAGAAAGGATGATTTTAATTTCAGAAATCTATGGTCTGCAGAAATTACAGGATCTTAGAGTTAGAAGGAACCTTAGAAATCATTTAGGTCACTTTCCTACTGTACCGGCTACTTTCTTGTTGCTGTGAAGGAATACGTGACCTGAAGCAAAAGAGTACATTTTGGTTTCCAGTTCCAGAAGACAGAGTCCCTCCCTCATGGTCTGCATGTCATTGCGGGGGCAGGCACCAGCTCATCACATCATAGCGTCTGTGGGAAGGAAGCAGAGGCTGAACAGCAAGTGGGACCAAGCCACACATCCTCAAAGCCTTTCCCCACTGACCCACTTCGTCCAGTAAGGTTCGGTCTTGTGAAGATCGTGCAACCTTCCCAAAGAGCACTACTTTACTGGGGACCAAGTGTTCAAATACATGAGCCTATGGAGTAGCATTTCACATCAACACTACAGCGCCAACCCATTGTTGGAATTTGTATACAACAGCACTAAAAATACGTCTCATTCCTACATGAATACTTCTCTTGGTGAAGACCTCATGTTTTCTAAGGAAGACCATTGTGACTCTTAATGCTCTCTGGTTATTCAATGTTCTTTCTTCATACCAGTTTCATTTCATAAACTTTAATAGGCAGAGTCTATGTTTCTAATATCTTCTCTGTGATCCTATGTATGCTTACTAAAATGGTAAGTGTTGCAGTCAGGTTCACACTGCTGGTAGAAATCACCCAACTAGGAGCAGCTTGTGGGATAAAAAGAGGTTTATTTTGGCTTACATGCTTGAGGGGGAAGCTCCATGATAGCAGGGAGAAATGATGGCATGAGCAAAGGGTGGACATCACCTCTTGGACAACATTAGATGGACAATAGCAACAGGAGAGTGTGCCAAACACTGGCAAGGGGACGCTGGCTATAATACCATAAGCCCACGCCCAATAATACACTGCCTGTAGGAGGCATCAATTCCCAAATCTTCATCAGCTGAGAGCCTAACATTCAGAACACCTAAGTTTATGGGGGATACCTGAATCAAACCACCACAGTAAGGAACAAGTTTTATATGTGTACTAATTAAAATTAAATTGAGCTTTAAATCAGAAGATTTAAATTATAGTTCCACAAATTAATTGACCTTGGGCAGGTATTTAATTTCTATGCCTCAATTCCCTCCTCTGTGAAATGCAGAGAGTACAGATCTCACTAAGTGAGTGAAAGGATTGCAGAGGAAAATTTGCAAGAAGTGGCTAACAGGTGCCCAACATATAGTAGGTGCTTATATTAGTTCTTTACTCAGCACTATGACAACATACCTGGCAGAGCAATTTAAGGAAGCAAAGATTTAATCTTACCTCATGGTACAGAGGGTGTGGCCGAAGACATCAGAGCCGCTTACATCCTTGTGGACAGGAAGCAGAGTGAAATGCTAACACAAAGGGAGCAGGGCAGGACAAAGGCCCAAGGACATGCCTCCAGTGACCTGTTCCCTCCAGCCAGGCACCCTACCTTTCCTGGATCTACCAATTGACAGTCTGTTCAGATTGCGAATCTATGAATGGGTTACTCATCAGGTCAGATCCTGGATGACCTAGTCCTCTGCAAATGCCCTCCAGAAACACCCAGAGATGTGCCTTATTGATCTCCTAGGCAGATTTCTTAAATTAATCATTGTGGCGCCTAATAAAGTCTCTTTTGGTCCTATTTCCTTTTCTCCTGATTACTTAAAGAGTTTTGAGGGCAGGCATATGTGTATAGATACATACACATGCATATATTACATACATACATACACATACATACATACATGGAGAGGGAGAGAAAGAGTATATTTCATTACAAATAATATAAAACCTAAAAGAATTAGCTTAAATAATAGGAACATTGAACCTGCCATGAACTCAGACTCTATCTTTGTTCTAACCACTAATGTTATTGGTATTTCCCTCTTGCTTTCAGTAGCTAGTGTAAGAGAGATGCCAGAGTTGCAGGCATCATGGATGAGTTAAAGCAGGAAGTGTGCGTTGGGGAGGTAGGCGGCATCTACAAGCTCTTTTCACTCCTCTCCCTTTTCATAAGCTGCAAATGACATGTTCTGAACCTCACTGCAGGCGTTGACTTTCTTCCATTGTCAGGACTGGGTGGGGAAGAAGTACAAGCAAGAGGGAAGGTATGTGAGAGGCTGTACCACAGCTGTTCTTAATTCGCCCCCACTGCTTCCTCAGGCTTCAGTCTTCTTGGCTATGAAAATGACCAGGTTCAAACAGCTCGCCACCCTTCTGGTGTCCTTGGGATTAGGTGAATTACAGTTAGAACCAGGCAATGGCTGTCCCTCTTAGGTAGGGTTCAACCAGGAAGCTGAATCACCATGAGTATTATGGACCTTAGGATTTCCTGTGGGATTAGGTCCTAAAATGTGGAAGGATCTAGACAAGGATGATCCAGAGAGTGGAAGCACTAACCAGCTCTCCTAAAGCACAGGGAATTAGTTACCACTGTGGTAAACCAAGCATGTTCAGCTGCCAGAGTAAAACTACAGAAGTTTCTGGAAGGCTGTTGTTTGTTTAGCAGTGAACCAGGATGACCACTGGTCAGTGGTCTGGAGGAATAGCTGTCTGCAAGGGGAGAGCTAGGACATGCAGCATCTTATGTAGCCATGGTGAGCTTGGAGGATTAAGGTCAGATGATACAAACAGGCACCAGGAAGCTTCTCCAGTTCCAGCCTGTGTCACAGAACATGAAAATGAGGCCGTGTACCCAGAGGTACTCTGGCAGTGGTGAAACTTTGTACATTTTGATTGCAGTTCTGAGAGGCATTCTTTTAGGATGATTCTCTAAAGGTAAAGCCAATTCCAAAGGTAAAAATACATGGGCTTGGAACATGGTTTGCTTCGGACATCCACCAGGTGAATGAAGCATCTTCAATTGTGTGGATAACCTGGTGTGGTGGAGCATACCTGTCATTTCAACACTCAGGAGGCAGGGGAAGAAGATTAAAGGGTTTGAGGGCAGCCTGGGCTATGTAGCAATATCCTGTAAAGATGCAGAAAGTAGACAGTGAAATGCTGAAGCAGAGACCACAATCCCATTCTTACAGAAGTGCTTCAAATTTCCACTATTCATTTTTGTTCCTTTACCTTGTTTCAAAATTGCATGACAATAGTTTCTCCTTTGGTATGTTTTTCCTTTGGGATACAATCCTGTGTCTTTGTCTGGACTTGTGTATCAGTGAGTGTTTAGCAGGATGTTGCCTCTTATCTTGTGTGTACGGAAGCGCAAGACAGTTTGGAATAATTAAATCATGAGAGTCTCCTCTACCCATCTTAGTGTTGGCACTTTCATTTAGATGAGAAAAGCCATATGTTAATTCACATCAAATTGTCTCATGGTAACTTGAAAAATTAAGAGACAGTATTATCCAATCGTGAAAATAAGTTAAATTCTTCCTTTCATATAAATAAGAGTTATGAGAGTTTTTTTTTCTTATTTTCAAAGCAGACAGAAGCGCAGTGAGCAGAACCATTTTTCTAGCCCATTCTGATATATTTATTGTTTCTAAGATCTGTTCTTTAGGGTTAATTTGTCAAGAGACCACCCTGACCTGCATGGCAAGTAGAATGCCAAACATCGTTTTCATTCCACAAGCGCCATTCTATTTTATTTAGGCAAAAGATGATGCTGGCTGAACCAAGAAGCAGAATCGACCAGAGCGCCTTCAAAGGCAAACTTGTCTCACAAACCTTTGCAGACAGGGTAAAGTTTGTTGTCAGTTCTAGTTAAAGCAATTGTTCCAGTCTGATTTCCAATTATTGTTGTTGAAATGGGAACATTCAAGTGCTGGGATTTCCTTATAAAAATTGTCACCCTAGAAAAAGTCACATTAAAAAAAAATCACATGACTTAAGGGTATATACAAAAGCCAGCATTGTAAATTCCATATTGCTCTGGACATGGAAAAATAAGCAGATGGGATATATTGGAAAGGCTAAGGGCACAGATGTCTGCTTGGCTTGGGTTCAGAGTGGAAGAAGAAGCCCATTTTGTAGTTGAGTCTTACTAGGAAACACCCAGATAGGCAGAGGCTGAAAAAGCAAGTATATGAGATCTAATGAATTACTTTTCAAGATAATGATTACAACATTTAAGCAACAAGTCACTATTTGGGGGCATGCCCTTCTAATTAATTCAAATGTGTTTGGAGTAGGAAAAAAGCTCTTGAACAATGATTGACCTGCAGAGAGTCCTTAGCTCTTGTTGCAATAGTAGATTGCTGATGCTCTGGCCAAGAAGAAAAGTCGACCTGTTATATCCCTAAGTCCTGTGTTCATGGCACATACTGTCTCTGTGACATTAAATAAACAGAGAATAGGCATATACTGTGTAAAGCTTTATCTTAAAATATTAAAAATAAAGTTGTATTCTATGCTCAGTGTACAGATCATATTCCTAAAAGAGAAGCCATAAGAAATTACTATGATTGTTAGGTTTTTGTGGCAAAATATGTGCATTTTAAACCACAGAAAATGTAAAAAAACATACAGACTAAAAGAAAAGGTCAAAATCAGGAGAGATCTTTCTTTGAGGCAGAAATTACAGTTAATGTTTGATAACAAAATATCACCATCCATGGAATTATTGTGCATGTTTTCATCCCCTGCTCTATTCCTCTAACAGTACCTCAAAGGTTGTCCTTTGTCAAGAAATGCAGAAATACATTGAAATTTTGATGGAAGCCTATGTTATTTAATCTATCCTTTATCTAATTTATCGAGCACTTATAGACACTGTGATTGTTTTCATCTATCGTCCATCTATCTATCCATTTCTTTATTTTTTAAAAAAAGAACCAATCATTGTCTTTGCAAATACCTTTCTGTGTGCTGCCTTTATTATTGCTTTGGGTTGAATTCCCAGAAGTAAAATTGCTGGATCAACGGGTCTGCCCAACTTTAACTTTTGATAGGAATTGCCAAATTGCCTGCCAACATTTCATACCCATTATACTTCCTTCAGCGGAGTATGAGAGGAGTGTCTCTTCTCCATATGCTCCCTAACACTGAGCAATATCAATCCAATTAATCTTTGCCAAGCTGAAACTCCAAAACAGCCACAGTGGCAATACTCATCATTCTTGTCTACTTAAGGTTATTATTGAATTTGCATATCTTGTTATATGTTAATTAGCCCTTTACAAAGAGCATTATGCATTTTCAGATGATGAACTTCCGTTGATTGTCTTTGCACTGTCCTTGCATTTTACAGTGATTTTATGATACAGCCTGAAAGCTAGGAGGCCTGGCATTTCATCCAGTAGCCTACTCAATCACCAATTAGTTACTACTTCTCCTAACAAACCCTTAAGAAGGAAATGTTTACAACACAAGCATAGCTAGGAAGAACATTTTCTATTGTTATATAATTGGGGGGAGTCCACTGTTCTGGTCTGCGATTTTTATAAAACAAACAACAAACAAAAAATCCAACTCTTCAGTCCTATAGGAGGCAAGCTATAAAATGGCCCTAAAGATCCCACTTCCTAACACAAACACACACATGCACACACACACACACATGCACACACTTGTGCAATCTCCCCTTGAGCATGGCTAAAGCTACACACTACTCACTTCACCACTGCACACAGAACACAGCAGAAAAGACTGGATACCTTGTCCCGGACTCAGTTAGCAATTCTGGCTCCTTTGCTCCACCGTGATCTCTCTCTCCCTGTCTCTGTTACTCCTTCTTGGGCACTTACTCTGGGAAAAGAGAAGAAGGTGCCTGGTGAGGAGCATTCAGGAGAGAGAAGCATGAAGTGAGGAGACAGCAGGGAGACTGGAGGCAAGCAGCAGTAGAAAGGAGGCTACTGTGGGTGGGGGAGAGGGCTCAAGGCTCAAGACAGGGAGGGAGAGGAGAAGGGAAACAACAACAAGCTATGTTTGAAATATAATGAAACCTAATTCATTGTATGCTAATAAAAATTAAATACACTGGGCTGGGAGATGACTCAGCTGTTAAGAGTGCTAGCTGCTTAAGCATGAGGGCCTTTTGTGTGGGAGACCTACAAGTTTGATGCCCCAGAATCCACATTTATAGAAAAAAAAATTGCTAGTTGTAATACCAGTTGGTGAGGGTGAGGTGGGGTGGAAACCAGAGAATCACTGGGGCTCACTGATGGTTGAAGGAAAGACTCTTCTCAAGAAGTGTGTGGCTGGGTGATGAGAAAGGAACCCAATGTTCTACAAGGGCTTCTGCATGTACCCGCATGAAGCATATGTATCTGCACACACATGCATATACTCAACACTACACTAGTACTCTATGCAAACATGTGTGTGTACATGCAGGAAATAAATGAGTAAAAAATATATTAAACACATTAAAAATAAATAACAATAAAAGTGCTATATATAAAGGCCCATGTAGCAAGAAACTGATGCCTTTGGTCAACAACCAGCCAGGGCATGGGGCCAGGAGTGAGAGCAGATTTTTGCCCAGTCTTGCCTGAGTGTGCCAGCAGCCCCAGCCTTTATTCCCTGGCACAGGCTTGCAAGAGATGCTATGGCTGGGGCAACTAGGTAATGTGTGCTGATTTCCATGACCCTGAGAACCTGAGACAAGTAAGGTTAATTGTTTCAAGCCCCACAGTTTGGGGAGTATTGTTCTATAGCAGTAGATAATGAATCCGATTCTTGAGTTACCTTCTTAACAGTGATCACTAAATGTTGTGAGATCCTGCTTCTAGTTCCCGATTTGGCGATGTACTCCCCAGGTCCCTGGTCATCTCTGCTCCCCACCTGGGTTTCTCAGACTCTCAGTTCAATGGACTTGGGCTATCCTCAGCAGAGAGGCTGGGGAAAGCTACACATATGTGTTGACCATACCTTTTATTTTCCATCTTCTGATGTGATACTTTGACACTTGGGACCCACTGACCTTGGGTGGACACCCGTGGCAGGGTTCTATCCTTGGCCAATTCCCAGGGACAGTAAATAACTCACCCACAGTGTGCTTTCAAATGCAGAGCAATCCTTGCAGAGTCCACACTCCACACTTCTTACTTCTTACCACCCAGAGCTTTGGCCTAGATAATGAGGGACATCTGTTGAAATTGTTCAAACCTGTTCACTATGCCCCAGGAATATTACCCCCAGAATTCCCCTCTGTCTGCTGTCTAACTCCACTGCTTCTCCTCTAGTGGTCCCTCAACCCATGGCATGCCCACCTTCTTGAACCTATGAGGATAACACAATGTCTTTCTAATAGTAATCATTTCATCATATGGATAAAAAGAGCTGTATTTAATAAAAAACAAAACTCTGTACTTCCCATAAAGATCTTATTCTCACACTACCTCCTCTCCATGCTTTACTAGGTATTAATGGCTTAGGTACACTAAGTGCTATGGCCACGTGTAGCCAAAAATAAACCATTTCCAAAGGCTCATATTAGCTAAAAATGTGATGAGAAGAATTGCCTTTGTAAGTGCACTTGATGAGGGCAGAGTCCCATTGCAGCAACTGGTAGGAGAAAAGCTCTTTACTTTGGCTTTTACACTGGAGGGGAAACTCCATGGGGGCAGAGGAAAGCACGGCATGAGCAGAGGTTGGACATCACCTCTGCCACAGCTGGTGGAAAACATCAGCAGAAGAGTGAGTCCATCCCTGGTAAGGAGGACCTCGCTATAACATCCCTAAGCCTGTCCCCAATAGCACACCTCCTCAGGCAAGGCTCCACCACCAAAAGTTCCTTCAGCTGAGAACCAAACACTCAAGACATATGAGTTCATGGGGGACACCTAGTTCAAACCCTCACAGTTCCTTACTAATTAATCAGCACCAATAATTCTTTGTTTATTTCAACTCCCAGATTCTACCCTACACTCATCAATATTTAACAAATTAGGAATAAGGCTACTTTGAGATGGGGAGCCTGGCTTTTACAAAGCTTGGTCTACAGCTCTGGAAATGCTACTTTGAAAACTGAAATGATGTGTTGTGTACAGCTATCTCCTCTGCCTTCCATGTAGATGGAGGGAAACAAGGGCTTGGTCTCTCAATTATTTCTTGCAAGGCTGTAGAACAAATGATCTCTCAGGATTCCACTGAGTGCTTAGAGTTGCTTGCTTGTGGGGTGGTGCTATTTGGTAGAAGAAAGGCCATTACTTATTCTACTGCCTGATTTGTTGTCACTGTTTTATTATTATTATTAATTATTCTTGCTCATTTTCACTTTGAAGAACTAGTATTCTGGGTTGTGCGACCCATGTTCCTAGCTCAAGTTCTTATTTTGAATGGGGTGGGGAGTATATTTGAGCATCCTTCCTGTCTCCTCAATTTCCTACACCCTCCTTTTCCTAAGCAGGATATCATCACTGGTATGTAAAAGCAATGTACTTAGAATTATTCCAAAAGTGAGCAGCGAAATGTTGTGCTTTCTTGAGGTACAATAGACTTTTGTTGTCATTTGTATGTAATGAGGCAATTTGTCAACATTGCATTGTACCTAGAGATGCTTTTATCCACTCTTATCTTCAGTTGAACTAAATAGTGTGTAATTTACTAAATCACTAAAACATGGAGAAGAAAAGCAGAGTATTTCTTACTCTTTCTTTGTTTTGCCTCTTAGCTGTGATGTGCAATGGATTTTTATCCTTCCAGACTGTCAATCACTTCTCATTCAAGAACGGCTTTGGTAAAAGTTAATATACTCTGACATGTTATATTCGAACTTAGTTTTCTTTATGATTGTGGATCTTTTGAGACTTCTCTCTTTGTTTAAATATCACAGTCATCCTGTGGAGGAACAGCACTGTTGAACTGACCTGTGTGTTGACTAGCAAGCACACATATATGTGAACTAGTAAGTAGCTGGCCCTCTGTAGCCAAGAGAAGTTTAGGAAACGTTACGTGGTGAAAGGAGCCACAGTGTTTGACAGACTGACCTTGAAGCTTTGAAAAAGTGAGTTGATACACTGGAAAAAGAAATACAAAGCCAGCTTTGGTGCTAAATGTAAATTGTTAAAGATGGTGTGGAGTAACATCTGCCTTGGAGTATGGCTTAATCAGCGCTGTGAAAAATGAAAGTTTAACGATCCACCATCGTGGCTTCTAAGTGAAGGGTAAACAAAGGATGAAAGAGCTGCTTGCATGGCTTGTAACCGATGCCATGAAAAATGTCAAGAACCATCTGCCTCAAACTTATCCAAACTGTCATCAAGTATTCTAATCCAGTCAAACGAGATACAACTAGAACAACCTATGTAACTTGCTGAAGGCTTATCAAAAGAGTTGTAAATAAAGGAGAAAAAAAAACCTCATCAACCGTGTAGCTGCAGATTGTAGCCAGCTTGCCTGTGGCTTTGAAATTCAATCCCATTTCTCTAGTCTGACAAACTGTACTAAACAGCAAAATGGATTTTTATTGCTTTCAGCCATTTTCACTTTAGTTGCTATCAGGAGATAAATATACAGCTTCTTAATAGAATTGAAATCATGATATATATTAAATACATACATTGGTTTGGACCTTACTATTCTATCCACAAGTATGCAACACGTGTGTGCAAAGGAGTTTAATATTGTGTTTCCATCACTAAAGAGATCACTTCCTCATGTATGGCTATATTTCCCTGGTCTAAAATCCTGCCTGTTTTTAAAATTGGAATGTCATGCTACTTACTAAATGAATTTTTTCATAAACTACTCATTAGGAGCACAGAGCTCAGAAGCAAATTGATGGGCTGAAATTTTAGCTCTACCACGTGCGTGCGTGTAGACTCCAGGGCTGTTACCTGACTTCCCTTCCTCATCTGGAAAACCAAAATCACTCTAACCACCTAGTCCTCAACATGAACTCATGCTTCTCCAATTCCTAAACCAAAGGAAGCTGATGATGGCAGAGACAAGCAATGCTCACTGAATATCTGTGAGCTTAATTTGGTTTCCCAGTTATGTTATCATGTGGCATGCTGGTTTGAATGTAAAATTTCCCTTCCCCCTCCCCCAGCCTCAAGGGTTTATGATTAAGTCTGCTACTTAGTCCCCAGCTGGTGAAACCTTTTGGAGGTGGAGCCTCATTAGAGGAAGCATGTCACTAAGGGCAGACCTTGGGTTCTTAACTGTTCTCTCTCTGCTGCTGATGTATGAAAATGTGAGTCATCTGGCTGCATTGCCAAGTATCCCCGCCATGATGAAACGTCCCTCCAAAACTGTAAGCTGAAAGTAAACCTTTCCTGCCATCAGCTGCTTCTGGTTGGCTGTTTTCTCTCAGCAACAGGAACACGTGGGTAGGGATTTCTCTGATGGCTCATCCTGTGTGAGGCTGATGTAATACACGACATTCAGGACATTATTACTCCGTGGGAGAGGGTGAGACAAGCCGTCAAAATGGACTGTTTCTGCTCCAGAAGTCCCATCAGATTGAAGAATATGGGCTACCATTGTATATATTTTAATCATTTTACTATTATGTCATTCTTCTAAAAGTAATCATGTCCCTAATTTTGTAAGTCTGAAGTGTTTTGGCAGGTCACAAAAGAACAAAGATGGATTGATCCTTTTAACAGCTAGGAAGACTGGAATGCTCTTGTCTGGTGCAGTCAATGGAGAGACTTCTTCGTTTTATTATCTTGAAAAATAAAACGAGCTACGTTTACTGAGTGCTTCCTACCTGTCATGTCTGTGCTGAGCACTTTGTATGTAATATATCACTTCATCTCCCCAAAACCCTGCAATGTCAGTGCAATTTTTATTTCCACTTAATAGATAAAGAAACTGATTGTGTAACTTGAAGTTCCATTGGATATATATATACATAGCAGAATCTTTGTTTTATCTTCCAATTGGCGATGGTCAGCACCTAGATAGGGGAACAACATGAAGGTTGGAAAGGACCCAGGTGTTGGGATTAGATGGCATGGGTCATACGGTCTCTAGTTCTTGGTAAGGTTCTTCCTTTTTGGCTGGCATAAACATGGAACACACATATGGGCTTATTCTCTCATCCACATGGGAGTGAAGGAATAAAAGCTATATATGTCTTCATATCTAAATCAATACTAACGACAGCATAGGGATGGGCGAGGAGTATCCTAACACAAGAGACTGAAGGAGGAGAATAGTGACTAGCATAGCAGAGCAGAGGAGCTGAGGTCTGTGGACCTGTGACATGAAGTGGTGACGTAAGGACAACTTGCTTAGCGCATCAAATCAGTGTTCAGAGATTTACTCATCCATCTGGTTGTTTTTCTCAGAGCAAGTCAATCCACTTGGGGAACATTTACTTTCCAATGCATTCTTATATGGCTGTTTCCTTTTTCTTACTTTTCCACATTTTTTGTATTTAATCTTTTATTTATTTAAGAAAGAGGGAAACAGAAAGAGAGAGAGAGAGAATGGGTATGCCAGGGCCTCTGGCCACTGCAAATAAATTCCAGGTGCATGTGCCACCTTGTGCATCTGGTTTATGTGGGTCCTGCGGAATTGAACCTGGGTCCTCAGCCTTTGCAGGCAAGCACTAAACCACCTCTCCAGCCCTGTCCTTAATCTTTTGCACAAGTATACTTGTGCATGCATGGATGGCATGTGGAGGCCAGAGGACAACCTCTGGGTATCTATCTTCACATTCTTCCTTGTTGGAGACAGGGTCTCTGTTAATCTCCTGTGGTGTGTGCCAGGCTAGCTAGCCTGCGAGCTTCCATGCAATTCTGTCTCTGACTCTTTTCTCATCCTAGTCATGCTGAGATTATATATAGAACCCCACAGCCTCTAGCTTTATACATGAATATTGGGAATTCAAACTCAGGTCCTTACACTTGCTCAGCAAGTACTTTACCAACCGAATCACCTCCCTGTACCAGTTTTTCCTGTTTCTTTCAAATTAAGAAGTTATGAATTTCTTGAATTGTAGAAATATCATATTCACATTGGTAGGAATCCAATAATATAGCAATATATGGAGTTTTCTTTTAAAGAAACTTGCTCCCACCATCATCCAGTTCTCAGCTGTGCTACAGTCCAGATTCCACCAGCTACACATTGTTATTTAAACTTTTAAAAAATATTTAAAAATTAAAGTCAACTAAAATGAAAAATTAAGTTCTTGGGGCTGGAGAGATGGTCTAGCTGTTAAAGCACTTGCTTGCAAAACTAAAGGACCCAGATCCAATTCCCCAAGACCCATGTGAGCCAGATGCACAAGGTGGCACATGTGTTTGTAGTTTTTTTTTTTTGTAGTGGCTGGATGCCCCAGTATGCACATTTTCTCTCTCTCTCTCTCTTCTTTCTCTCTCTCTCTTTCTCTCTCTCTCTCTCTTTATCTCTCTCTCTCTGCCCCCCTCACCTCTCTCTCATAAATAAATAAATAAAAATTAGTTTCTTTAGTGGCTCTAGTCACTTTTCAAGTGTTCAAAAGACACCTGTGGATGGTGACTACTGAGCCAAACAGTACAGAAATAGAGCATACCTGTTATCACAGAAAGTATATGGGCAGTATTTCTCTAGGGGTATTTATGCTTAAGAGCTTACTATATAAAATTTAATTTTGCAATTACACATAGAAAATAAGGTATCTCAGCAACACAGGATGATCCACAAAGCATCCAGCTGCTTCTAAGGAAAAACCTTGTTGTCTTGTTCTCTCTCTCTATTCCTATTCCAGCTCCCAAGAAGTACCCACTTTAATGTTTTTAATCAAAGTATTGTTTATGCACTGTAACAAATTACATAATATAGGAACAGAGGGAAAGCACTCCTCACCACTTCTAGTTCTGTATGATAGAAAAAAAAAAACCGGTGAATTTTTTTAAAGATATTGTGGTGGCTACTTTCACAATTTCATTTCATGATTTGCCATTTAGTCAATATCTGTTATCTCCTCAATATAGAAGTCGAGAATTAAGCTCCCTCTATTGACCTCTCCTCCGTATGTCTCCTCCTAGTATTTGAAATTTGTATGATTACATTATATCAGTTGTCTCTAACTTCATATAACACTGTTTAACCTCCATGTCTTATTTTATCAGCTTTCTCTTGACTAGAAACTATAATCTCAGCTCCTTACCCCTTTCCTCCATTACTCCCCAACATTGCCAAGTACTGCCTTCTGCTGCTGCAGTTTCACACATGCATTATATAATTCTGTCTGCCCACCAAAAGTGCCTTACTCATGCTTGCCACACAGTCACTGAAAATCCAAAGTAAATTATCAACGTTCCCATGAAATAAAATATGTGGCTTGAACTAAATGCATAATAAGGTCCCAAGGTCTCCTTAGCTAGGTTTGATGTTATAAAATCTCTTACATTGGTGATGTTCTCTCTCTTTCTTTACCTGTCTCCCTTCTTTCCTCCCTTTCTTCTTCCCTCCCTCCCTCCTTCCCTCTCTCTCTGCATGCATATATGCACGTGTTCTTGTTTGTATGTCAAGTGGGAGTTCATGTTCAGGGCTTTGAAGAGCCTGGATGACAAGCCATAGCAGCATGGTTCTAATCCCTTTGATGGTCTACTGACTGCTCATCCCATATCTTTGTTCAGACACCATATCTCTGGCATGGCCTGGGGGTGCTGGGTACCACTTAGCTTTCTGATCTTCCAGAGTACTAAATAGTCTCTAGACTCTGATAACACACAGATCAAGATGTACAGTGAGCAAGATTTCAAGGTAGGAGATCTGTACAGATGCATGGAGTCGTCTGTATTCTATGCTCCATAAAGGCGACTGCAAGTTACTCAATGTTAATGGCCATATTGAGTTGTCTTTAATCGACACTAGTTGAAAGAGGGCACTGACCAAAAGCTAATATCATCAGAGCTTGATCTCAAACTGCTGGGAGGCCCCAAGAATTGTCAGAAGTCTCTTTTGAGGATCCGTCCTAATGTCCATTAAGCCAAGATCAAGTTAGTTTGTGGGAGCTGCTTTTAGCATCTGCATGATGATGCATTATGCATGATTCCTGACTCCATGTTGCATGTACAAACTTCAATGGACTCCATTAGTGACTTTTAGGGCTGTGCTGAACTTGACAATGGATTGATTTCATGTAGGTTAATGTATAGCAGAAATCCTACTGTGGCCTTAAAAGTCCCCCCACCCCTTACATTTGATATCAACAGGGAGGCATTCCTTGGGGAGTATGGCTCATCTTAAAGGATAACTTTGTAGATTGCATAATTATACTACAGTATAATGTATACTAGGAAAAGTAGCCCTCTTCTCTCCCATTTCATGGGAGAGGTCAGCACATCTTATCCTTGCTGTGACCTTCCTTAAGAAGGTAAATGCTGTTCTAAGAATTTGTCAGCAAGTCAAAACCATGCCCCAAGTTTAACACATATCTCTTACATTTTAGTTATAATAAACAGAAGCTGGATTAAAAATATTTATTTATTTATTTATTTATTAGAGAGAAACAATTGGCATGCCAGGGCCTCTAGCCACTGCAAAGAACTCCAGATCCATGTGCCACCTTGTGCATCTGGCTTATGTGGACACTGGGGAATCAACCCTGGGTCCTTAAGCTTTGCAGGCAAGTGCTCTAAGTTCTGATCCATTCCTCCAGTTTCAGACCCAGGATTTTTTAAGAACCTTAGACTCTCCTCTGCATCAGAAATTGCACCTATCTTTCTGTCCTTCCAGAGTGAAGTAAGGTGCCTAAAGTAGTGTGAATGCTGGCATGTAGATGCTGAATTAAGCTCATAAGTTTCTTCCTTATTTAAGAGATAAGGTGTGGCTGAGATATGATGGAAGTCTTTAGGCTTACCCTGGGTCTGGCACAAAGTTAAGGCAGCCATTGTTGCTGCTTTCCCAAAGCTGAGGCTTTAGCCAGGCATTGTGGTGCATGCCTTTAATCCCAGCACTCAGGAGGCAGAGGCGGGAGGATTGCCTTGAGTTGGAGGCCACCCTGATACTACATAGTGAGGTTAGCTTGGGCTAAAGTGAGACCCTACCTCAAAACCAAAAAAGAAAAAAAAAGAGCTGAGGCTTTGGAGATGGGAAGGAGAGAGTACAGCCTTTGGAGGTAATGCCTCAGTGAGGGAGCAGCATGTATCGGCTCCTCTGGGAATCAAGAAGATGGTCTTCCAGCTTTGTGGAAAGTCAGGAAAGTGAGTTGGTAGAAGGTATTCAGGCAGGAGGACAGGATTAAGCACTGGCACAAAGGCATGAAGCAATGTGGAGGGATGCAGCTCTATAAACCAGTGTATGTTGATTAAGAGATAAAGGTATTTTAGTCAACTTTGTGTTACTATAATGAAATAACTGAGACAACTAGCTTTACAAACAGAGAAAAGATGGAGCGAGGGAGATGTCTCAGTGAGTAAGCAGTTTGCCACTCAAGCATGAGGACCTGAGTTTGAAGGCTCAGCACTTGCATAAATATCAGACATGTTGGTGTTTGCCTGCAATCTTAGTATTGGACATGCTGAGATAGGAGGATGCCTAGGGCTGGCTGGTTGGCTAGTCTAGCCCAATGGTGAGCTCTAAGTTCAGTTTAGGCTCCATCTCAAAAATGAAGTGGAGGGCTGGACAGATGGCTTAGTGGTTAAGGGGATTGCCTGTAAAGTCAAAGGACCCAGGTTTGACTCCCCAGGATCCTTGTAAGCCAGATGCACAAGGTGATGCATGCCTCTGGAGTTTGTTTGCAGCAACTAGAGTCTCTGGTACGCCCATTCTCTCTGAGTCTTTCTCTGTCTCTGTCTTTCTCTCTCTCAAATAAATAAATAAATAATATAATATAAATAAATAAAGTGGAAAGTGACTGAGAAAGCCACCTGACATCCATCTCTGGTCTCCGCACACATGCATATGCACTTGCACAAACACATGCACCTACACATATATGGACACTCTCTCTCTCTCTTGCTCGCTCTCTCTCTGACACACACACACACACACACACCAGCAAAAGTTTATTATTTTACAGTTTGAGAGCTTCAAGTCCAAGACTGAGTACCATTGGTTTGGCTTCTGGTAAGGGTGGCTCACCATGATGGGAATGCATGTAGACCCAAATGCCATAATCAGAGAGATGGTGTTTGGGACAGTGTCCTTCTTCAATGACCCAAGATCTCCTCACGGGCCCCACCTCTTAAAGGTTCATGTGAATGTTTGGGGACACTCATCCAGACCACAGCTGGAGGTGACAACAGTTTCAGGATGATCCTCACAGCTAGAAGAAGGAGTTTGCCTTGCACGGGATGCCTGGCATCCCATGGCAGAAGCAGTGATCAGATTGGATGCTCAAATACACACTGCTCTCTTGTGTTGGTCTACAAGGCTCATTGTCCTGCTTCAATCCTTCATTCTTTGACCACTCTTAGTGGGGTAATATCTGCTGAAGGTTGCTCTTTCTATTGGTATTTTATAGCCATTTAAATATTTAATATAATTTTATTTTACTTTTAAAATATTTTGTTTGCTTTTTAAGATATTTTCATTTATCTATGAGGGGGAGGTTCACATCATCCAGCAGTGCTTGGAAGAACGCAAAATGAACACACAATATGAAAAATATGATTTGATATAAGGTTTGGGGATGCACTCCAGTGCTGCAGCTTTTATTCAATTTCAGGCAGTCAAGCTACAGGGCATCTGATCATAAGACAGATTAGGAGTTTGCATCAGACCAGATCATGAGTTGTTTGTTTATATTTATTACATCAGGAAATCTTCAGAGAAATTGTGAGTTCTTGCCTTCAAAGAAATCCACCCAAGGTGCACATCCTTCCTTGACCTCAGACTTAGCCTGTGCAAATATTACCCTGTTATGAACTAGCTTGATATCCACACCTCCCAGATTTAGCTTGATACCCACATCTCCCCAGTTTAGCTTGATACCCACAAGAGAGCACAGGCTCACCAGAGTGAAGGAACTCTAGATGCATGTGCCACTTTGTGCATCTGTCTTTACATGGGCACTGAGGAGTTGAACCCAGGCTGGCAGCTTTGTAAGCAAGCATCTTTGATCACTGAGCCATCTCCTAGCCCCATATTTAATATATTTTTAGAAAAGATGTTTGCACATTTTTATGGATTAAAAGAGATGAATAAATTTTGTTTTTGTTCAGTTTGTCAATCTCAAACCATGAATGACTTTTAATGGGTCTTCCCAGAGATATTCTGTGGGTAAAAAGTGGTTACAGGTGATATCAGGCAATATATTTTGTTCATATTTATGATTCAGATGTTTTAATTGCTGAATAGAGCCAGATGTGGTGGTATACACCTTTAATCCCAGCACTCAGGTGGCAGAGGTTGATGAATCACTGTGAGTTTGAGGCCAGCCTGGGACTACACAGTGAGTTTCAGGTCAGCCTGGGCTAGAATGAGACCCTACCAAAAAAACATAAAAATAAATTGCTGCATAGTATTTCATACTGGATTGGCTCAAGTTTATTTAAGCAATACTACATTATTGAACATTTAAGTTTTATTATATCTATGATAAATGCACATGCACATTTAAATATGCACATATACACACATACCTATATATACACATATATGTTCATACTATGTGAATGTATATACTATATATATGCCTACTATTTTATATGTAAAATGCCCACTATATATATATATATATATATATATATATATATATGCACTTATTTATAACACACAATAAGAAAAATATGAAATATGGATGAGATATATGGTGAAGCTCTAAGAATAGTCATTGCAAAAGAAGAAATGGGAAGGAGACTATAAGCAAATTCATCTTGTCTGTAATGTTTTATTTCCTTATAACAAATAAAACAGATGCATGGATATTTATGACATTATCCTCTTTAAATTTTATTTATTTATTTATGTGTGTATGTGTGTGTGGTATATATGATATATATGTATATATGTGTGTGTCATGGTGTGCATGTCGAAGTCAAAGGACAACCTAGAGGGGTCTGTGCTCTACCTTCTGAGACAGCATCTCTTGCCACCACAATGTGGATCTGTGGATCCTGGGGAATTGAATCTAGGCAGGTCAGATTTTCAAGAAAATACCTTCTACCACTGAGCCATCTCCCTAGCATCAGAATTGCCCTTTTCAGTTCTCCATCTTTATAATCCTAAAGTTCTAAGTTAAAAATCACATACAAAAAGCAGGAGGATGTTTTTATCCTATTAAACATAACACTCGAAGACAAGGCTGTCCATGGTATCACAACAGAAGTCTTGGCAATGGTCACTAGTGTGGTTTGGATTAGTGCCTGCCAAGGGCCCATGTATTGAGTCTTGGTTGCCAGATTGGAGTGCTATTAGAAGGTGGTAAAGTCTTTAAGAGATGGAAGCTAGATGGAGGAACTTAGGTGACTGGGAATAGGTTCTTTAATGAGCCTTTCCTTTCTCTTTGCTTCTTGGCCACCATGAAATGATCAGTTTTACTTCATCATAAGCAGACCACCATGAAGTTCTTCCCTATCACACACACCTGGACACAATGAAGTCAGCCAATCATGGGCCCAAAGCTCTAAAACCATGAGCCAAAATTAACCTTTCCTCCTTGAAGTTCATTTATCCCAGATAGTTCTTTCAACAATAGGCAAAATTAAATAGCACAGTTTCTTCAGATTTAGCCCCAGGATTAATAGAGAATCTCTTAGTTTCTACTTCGCTTTCTCCCATCAGATCAGTGGAAAGCAAGGGATAGGAAAAAGTCAAATAATTCCCCTCCCCATCTCCAGTCCATATTTCCTTTATATAGCCCTGTTTATCAAGCACATATGCCCAATGCTTGCACATACTGCACTTCATTGTGGCTCACTGTGAAATGGTAGTCCATCCTGAGACCCCTCTTCTCAAATATGTTGAATCATTTCCTGTCCCCTTACCTTTACCACTATGGCTTCCAGCTCTAAAATAATGTATGAGAGTCCAAGTCCTCAACTTACCTCTGGCTTTTTTAGAATATTTTTTTTGACACAAGCCCAACAGACTACCCTTTATTTTTATGCAAGAGAGAGACTGAGAGAGAGAGAGTGAGTGAATTGGGCCTCCAACCACTGCAATCAAACTCCAGGGGCATGTGCCCCCTTGTGTGCATGTGCGACCTTGTGTGCTTGTGTCACTGTGTTTCTGGCTTAAGTGGGACCCGAAGAGTGAAACATGAATCCTTAGTTTTCACAGGCAAACGCCTTAACAACTAAGTTATTTCTCCAGCCCACCTCTGGCTTTTGAGAGGAGCTATCATATACCCACGTGTTTGTTATGACAACAAGTTCATGTGGGTTACTGGAAACTTTGGTCTAAAGTGTTTCTAGAACCAAGGCAATGTGCCTTAATCTTTGTAGATAATACTATGGAGCCAGTGGACATGGATTCATGTTTGTCTCTTGACTTTATTAGCTGTAAGACCTTCAATCTCTCTCTCTTCTATCTGATAGAAATGACACGACCACGTCCCTTAACTTGAAATGTCATCATCAGGATCAAGAGGCATGAAGTTTGGGAAAGCAATGTGTAGACCCTAAAGCAGCATACAGCTGATAATTACTGTTGTCAAACATGAGTTTGGTCCAATGAACTCAGTGTCCTTATCTATTTTCAAGTTCAGAATTAAAAATATACAATACTAAGAAGGCTTTAAGGTAGCTCATTGCTAGTTTTCTATGGATGCTGTGATAAAGAGCTAAAACTGAATGGCTTATAAAAAGAAAAATTTGTTCTCTGGTAGTTCTGTAGGCTAGCAGTCTAGTCAAGGTTGGGGAGGACCACAACCCCTTGAAAGGCTAGACTCCTCCCTTTTCCGGTGCTGGTGACCCCAGGTGTTCCTTGACTGTGTGGAATATAAGTGATACTTCACCTCTGCTTCCATCTTCATGTGGCTTTCTTTTCCCGAAGCTCTTCATTTCCAAATCTCTCTCACATTCCTTATATGAACACTCATCATTTGGTTTCTGTCCGAATCCAGTAGGACCTATCCATCTTGATCCACCTTATCAAGAGTTGATTACATCTGCAAGATCATATCTCCAAGCAAGGTCACACTCCTAGCTACCTGTGATTAGGACTTCAACATATCTTTTGAGGGGACAATTTAAACCTAAATAGTCATGGGACCTTTATGTGTACAGACATTTATACTATGTACAAGAAGATGAGTACAATTCACATTAATCAGAATGAAGTTCCTAGAAATCTTTCCCTCATGTTTGAACTGTCAGACTTTAGTTTGAGGTACCCTGACTCCGATGCATCATAAGTATTTTTTAAACTTTTTATAGGAAATTTTCCTATGTGTACATAATATATTTTGATCATAATCACCTTGCATTACTTTCACTTTTCCCCCTTCTGCCATCTACCTCCCACTGAATCCCTTCTCCTTTCCAACAAATCCCTCTTCTACCTTGATGCCATTTTTTTTTTTTGTTTTTGCCCTCCTCCATTATCTTTGACAGAATGTTGATGGGCCCAATATTTTACAGGTCTTGTGCAGATAATAACAGTTACTGTGAGGTCATGAACGCAGTAGTTACTTCATGACCTCAAGACAGTGTTCCAAAGCATTCCTATCTATCCTTTGGTTCTTACTCTTTTTCTTCTTCTTCTTCCAATAAAAATAAATAAATAAAGATAATAAAAGTTAAAAAAAACTCTACAAAAGACTGAGAGCAAGTGACTGTGGAGTGCTCAGTGCTATATGAGACATTAATGTCCTGCCCTCTGAAGCTCAGGAGAGAGAGAAAATGGGCATGACAGGGCCTCTAGCCACTATAAATGGACTTCAGACACATGCTGCATCTATCTTACATGGGTTCTGGGGAGTCAAACCTGGGTCCTTAGGTTTTGCTGGCAAGTGCCATAACTGGTAAGCCATTTCTCCAGCTCCCTTGTTGAGTTTTGAGTCTCACCAGTAGTCACCACCAACTGCAAAATGAAGCTTATTCTACCAAAGATGAGGGCAGCACTAATCTATGGGCATGGACATAAATATTTAAAGGGAAATTTGATGTATTTAGCCAAAGAGTAGTGGTAGCTTCTCATTTGGGGCTTAGAACCTTCCCAGGCATTGACTGTTGAGTAAGTTTTCAGTACCAACCATAAATTTCTTCCCACGAAGTGGACCTGAAATCCCATGAAAGAGCAGTTGGTTAACCTCAAAACTGTTATATGACTATTGCACCACTAGGCGTATCTAGGCTTGATAGTCAGTTATGTAGCTTGCAGATCCCACTGCTGGGTAAGATTATTAATGACTTTTCTCCTCTAGCAGCCTCCATAGTACTTTCCAGTATGAGATAGCTAGCCAGTAGGGAGGAAGCTTCCAGCTCAGTTCCAGCTTGATTTCTCAGTGTCCTGCAGCTAAAGCAATCATACTTAACCCTAGACTATTCATTTAAGGCTGTGCCATGAAACCACCCTTAAAGAGTCCTTGTCAGATTTCCAATGACCAGATAATTTCAGATAAGGGAAAAGGAGGAGACATGGAGAAAGGAACTTAGATTTTCTTCCTCATTTACTGACAACTTATCATGCTTCAGGATAAAAATAATTGTTTAATTTACTTCAATATCTGAGCTACCTATAAACACTGTTTTGTGTGTTTGATTTAGAGATGAGCACAGTGAAACTCAGACAATGAAGATGAATGCCATAGGGCCTCTAGCCACTGCAAATGAACTCCAGACTCATGCTCCACCTTGTGCATCTAGTTTTATGAGAGTACTGGGAAATCAAATGTGGGTCTTTAGATTTTGTAAGCAAGCACCTTAACTGTTGAGCTATCTCTCCAGCCCCTACATGAGTTTATTAATTAAAAAAAATAAAGCTTATAGTTTCAAGGTAACTACAGCATTTTCCCTACAGGTCAACTTCATTTTTGGCATCTATGATGGAAGTGACTTTGGTGTAAAACCCAAACAAAAGCCAAGGAAAAAGAAACAACCTGTGGGTACCTGATGTGACTCATCTTAGTCAGCTCCTGCTGAGCATAGAATACCCTTTGGCTCACAGCCTGGTAAACGATACTGAGGAAGAAGGAGGAGGTTGAAGAATGAAGAAATTGTCCCCCCATTACAAATAGGATAAAAGGAATATTCACATAGGTAACTGCTGGGTCTGATGGTTGCAAGATTTCATTTTTCCTTTTTTACAGATGATGGTTGAAGAAAGAACCTTGTTTCTAAATGCATGAATACTGACCAGCTTTAATAATTTAAGTCAGAGTACAGGTTCTCAGATCTTTCAGAATGCTGGCTTCAATTCAAAGACACACAAGGAAGGAAAAGGTGGAGCCTCTTTAGAAGACCTAGAAGCCAGCCAGCAAGGGTGATAAGGCGAGGTCACCCTGGAAAGCCTCAGTGAGAAAGATCTTGTGGGTGTCAGAGGAAAACTAGAGACATGAATGAAATGGGGGGGGGGGCTCTGAGGCACCTCAGACGAGGCTGCTTTTTCTTCCTGTGGAATCCTAGGCTTGTGGAATCTTATAGATCCACCCCCATCTTTGTGTTTTGAAATTCATGAAAATAGTCAATGTTAATGGATTTGTCATCAAGGCTGGCAAAGCATGTCTATAGCCAGCCAAGGATAACATAGTGATGGCCCAGTTGTGTCCCAACCTGCATTTTTTCAAATGGGATGCATGTCTAAAACCTGGCCAAGGCCATAGTTCCCATCACAAGGCTTTACCAAGTAGCCATGGGTCTGGAAGAAAGCAAATCCTACATGTTCACTGTGGTATTGTGTTTTATAGTGAAAATTAGGACCATCCCAAATTTTAGTCAGAGGGGAATAGATTCACATATTACTGTCTACAGAAATAATGTAGCGCCATTGAGGGGCCCAGGCAAAATATACATGAGCATATTTAACAGCATTGCAAACTTGTGCTTAAATAATGTTGACTGCTCACTCATCAGATGACCATCTGTTCAGCTATAAATGACATACATATTCAACCAAACTAATATATTTTATACTTCCTAAAAATAGCCACTAAAATGAAAACAAACCAGATAGAAAATAAAAATCAGCTGGGCATGCAGCTCAGTTGGTAGAGTGCGTGCCCAGCATGCAGAAGTCTGGGGATTATTGCCCAGTACAACATACATTAGACACGTGCATACAGGTGCACACCTGTAAACCCAGCACATGGGAAGTAGAGGAAGGAGGATTAGAAGTTCAAAGTCATCTTCAACTACACAGTTTGAGGCCAGCCTAGAATATGAGATCCTGTCTCAAAAACATTAATTACTTATATAAATAGCTAAATGAAAATCATTAATTGTTTTTGACACTGAGTAGATCATATTGCTGATCTATAAAACGCGAGGGCCAGAGCTCTGATGTAGTGCTTACCCCAGAGGGTGGAGCATCTTGCGTTGTTTCTTAACAAGGGCAAACTTTTCCCTACACTAGTGAATATTGTTTAGCTTTGTGGGCAGACACTACCACAGATATTTGATTCTGTACTAATAAGGTGGAAGGAGCCATGATCATAGGTAAAGTAATGTGTGTGGCTGAATTCCAAGAAAACTTCACTTACTGAAAATGATTTCCCTAATGGCTAGGGGTGTAGCTCAGTGGTAGAGTACCTGACTAGCCCATGAGAGGCCTTGGATTCAGTCCCCAGGACCAGAAATAAAATAAAATAAAAACAAGTAAGACTTTGCCTGTGGACTTTGGTTTGTTGACTTCTGTTCTACTTGGTTGTAATTTACATAAAAGCTAAACAAATAAATGCAATCAACCTAAAATTTTCACCATTTTATAAATTTTTAACAGAAATGTTTTATCATAGAAAGGTGATAGAGTTCATTGGACCAAATTCATGTTTGAAAGAACCCATTACCATTTGAGTACACTTTATGGCTTACACATTACTTTCCCAAACCTTATCCATCTTGAGCCCAGTGATGACATTTGCAGATAAGGAGGCTGGCAGGGTAGCATGATTTCCATTAGATGGAAGAGAGAGATTAAAAGTCTTACAGTTAGAAAAGTTAAGAGCCAAAGTGTGAATCTAGGTCACCTGGCTTCAGGAATTCATCTGCATTGACTGAAATACATTGGCTGGTTCTAGAACCACTTCAGACCAAAGCTTCAAGTATTCTACACCAACTCTCCATTATTACCTACATATGGACCACGAGAATATGCTGAGTCCTCTAGGAAGCCCTGAGGACAATTCTGACATGTCACTGGAAAGCTCAGGCCCACAGTGTGAAGATGAGGGGGAAAGGAGATGAGACAGAGCATTTAGGAATGTGATTGCTTGGGTTAACCACCATTTCACAATCAGCTACCATAAGTATGCTTGGGCATTGGAATTTTCCAGAAGAGCTGCAAGTAAAATCCATGCAATGGAGGAGAGAAGGGAAAAGCATCCTACTTCCTTGTCTCCTCGTCTTCCTTGCTTTCCATTGGTTAATATCCATTTTCTGACAAGTCAACTCCTTTTACCCTCATCTGCCATGGGACCTATAAATATATACTCAAGAGTGAAGTCAGAAAGCCACACTGTGAGTGTATACTTGACATGAGGATAGGTTTCATATTTGAGGATCTTTCTCTTCAGCTAATGGAAGAGTTTTGTAGAAACTGACCATAGTTTCAAAAAAAATTATACTTATTTATTTGAGAGAGAGAGAGGAGCAAGACATAGAGAGGGATGGAGAGGAAAGAATGACCATGGGAACCCCAGAGCCTCCTACCACTGCAAACTAACTCCAGATGGATGCACCATTTTTGTGTCTGGCTTTACAGTGAACCTGGGGCATTAGGCTTTGCAAGCAACTGCCTCCAACCACAGAGCAATCTATCCAGCATATCATAACTTTTAAAATTTTTGTTTATTTTTTATTTATTTATCTGAGAGTGACAGACAGACACAGAGAGAAAGAGGCAGAGAGAGAGAGAGAGAATAGGAGCATTAGGGCCTCCAGCCACTGCAAATGAACTCCAGACGCTTGCTCTCCGTTGTGCATCTGGCTTAGGTGGTTCCTGGGGAATCGAGCCTTGAACCGGGGTCCATAGGCTTCACAGGCAAGTGCTTAACCACTAAGCTGTCTCTCCAGCCCATATCATAGTATTTTTTTTAGAGACTCTTTCTCCTAAAGGAATGGAAAAGAGAAAAGGATGTTGTAGAGCCCCTGGCAGGGATATGGGAAGATAAGAGCTGTGGAAGTTTTGTGCTCCTGCTTGGGCTCATGACTGTTGTGCTGGAGGCAACTGTATTTTCTATGTAACATGCTTCCAGAAAGGAGTAACTTGAACACATCACTGGGAGGAGCACATTGTTGAGCTCCAAGTTTATTTCTGCTTCCTTGATACAAAAAGCAGAATGGCAGCAAAATCCAACAAAGTACAAACAACACAGAACTAAATGGAATACATATGCACAATGTTCTTCCACCTGATAACTATTATATTTTGTCAAATCTAAGATACCATCATTTAAAGTCAAACCACCATTTTGAATAGGATTTAAATATTTTTAAATTTAAATGAAACTGACACATCATTTTGATATCACTCAGAACTTAATTTTTACCTATTAAAATATTTCTTTTAAAGGTATTCAGACACACTTTTATTCTACATAGAAAGGCAAATATAAACAAAATTTTAAGGATATTCCTAGCAGATCTCCACTTGCAAGCAACATCTCACATAGGTTGTCAGTGTGTGCATGCTCTACACTAATAAATACCTTGGTAATGACCCAGTGCTTAAAAGGGTCCAGTATGCCCTCAGAAATTATCAACAAGCCCTTGGCAGCCATGTTGCTCTTATAATGTTTGTATTCAGAGAACAATGATATCATGACTGCCATGTAGCCAGCAGAGAGTATAGTATGCAGCACAACGTCAAGCATGTCAGAAGATGAAAACATGCATTTTGGCATCTATGTAATATGTAAATTTAATACTTGCTGATAATGAAATAGTAGCTTCTATTTAGGGTGAATGTTTTCCTTTCATAATCTAGGGAATTTTTGTCGGCTGTATAGGCTTATTTGGGGATAAAAAATGTAGAAAATCTTTTTTGTTGCAGGGTTTCCGTAATCCCAGCAACAACATTAATGAATTGGATTATTTTATAGGTGTACTTAACCCTCACCATTCTTTGCTAGCTTTGAGATTTAGCTGTATTTGAGAAAGTTTTCCAATAAATTCCCGGGCTTTTAACTTACGTGAAGTCTTAAATGCAATTCATCATCTTATCTAATCTGATATCCAAGGATAGCTTTGCCAAGTATTGGCAATCCCCTAGAAATCTCCAAAGAATGAATAAAAGAAAAATGATTTAAAGCTGAAAGATTTAAGTAGAACTTCAAAATCTGTTTTTTAAAAAAACTGAACAATGAGCCCCTTCTGAATTCTGCTAATGCTGGCTTTGGAATATGAATAGGAAATCAGATGAAGGGAGCAGAGATGGATTGTGGGTATCATATGGGCATAACTAGCAAGTTACATAAGAGGTGTAAACAGTACCCTGGTCAAACAGGAATGCAATGATCTATGCAAACTCTGCACGGAACAAATTTCCTACCTTAGGGTAACTTTCTTGGAGCCTTGCTTTCTACAGAAGATATTCCTTATCTTTGCCCCGAGAACACAGATAAACACATACAGCCCCGTCACTGTCTCTCATGTAGTAAAGGGCTGTATGTTGTGGAGGATTGATATATGGATTCAGCTTCAGATTGGAATCCTAATTTTTGTGCTTCGTAGCTATGTTATCGTGAGTTATTGTAACTACTCTGTATCTTTGTTTTATCACATAAAATAAAAAAAAGATATCTGAGTTTATACAATTATATTTTTAAAAGAGTAAATATGAACACTTATTAAGATCCAGTGTATAATATGTGCTCAGCACCCAGTAGTGCATCAGTCTACTTCTATTACTGTGACAAAATAGCTAAAGTCATCAGCTTATAGAGAGGATATGTTTACTTTGGTTCACAGTTTTGGAGATTTAAGTCAATGACCCACTGACCCTGTTGCTTTAGCCTGTGGTGAGGCGGTACATTGTGGCTGGAGTATAGGGTGGACGAGGCCTGTTCACTGCACACTTGGGTGGGTGCAAAAAGGGACAAAAGAAGAGACCAGGGTCCACAGTCCACTTTGAGGACATATCACCAATGACTTCAAACCTCCACACACAGGCCTTGTGGCCATATGAAAGAACC
Source organism: Dipus sagitta (assembly GCA_036346955.1). Classification (NCBI taxonomy): domain Eukaryota; kingdom Metazoa; phylum Chordata; class Mammalia; order Rodentia; family Dipodidae; genus Dipus; species Dipus sagitta. The sequence continues at coordinate 233,520,935 of CM070770.1, read as the reverse complement.
AAACTAAAGGTGGCTAAGTAAAGCAAAAGCAATGACTTCCCTTGATAATACAAGTTCCTAGATAAACGGAAGTCTTTAAAATGCCATATGTCCATTTCTTCATTCCAAGGAAAACTGTGAACCAGAATAGTTACTTAGAGTATTTTCTCTTCATGCCTGTTTCTCTCTCAGAATGCTTACCTGTAGGGTTTTCCTAAATTCTGATAAGTGGCATTTTCTATACTGATGCAAAGCCTACTCTGCATGAACACAGTACACAATGCAACTTTTTCTTTCATTGACACTAAGTTTGTGCTTCCTTGGGACAGCTGGGACTTTTCGGGGCCCTCTGGCCTAGGGAATTTGGGTTTTGCTTTGAAAAAAAAAAGCTATTTTAATTAATTATGAACTTTACTGTATGAACACATCACATGTTGGTCATACAGATTTTGCTGTCATACCCCCCTTCCCTGCCCCCATTGCATTGAGGGCCTTCCTCAGTGGGGTTACTGGTAGTCGCTGTGGGGTCATGAATGCAGCTCTGAGCTGCAGGATAGAAGGCTCTTCCTTCACACTTATCCACTAGGGTACATCAGCCTCCCTCCCTAAGTTGCTTTGCTCTGTCTTCCTAAGTGTCTGGTAAAGTCTTTGTGAACTTAGATTTCTAGTACAGAGAATCAGTATGTCCAGGACATTCTTTCTGTCAAGTGACTCCTCTTCTTTTAAATTTTATTTCATGTATCTATGAAAGAAAGGAAGACAGAGACGCAGAGAGACAGAGAGATAGAGAGAAAAGGCAGAGAGAGAGAGAGAGAGGGTATAAGTACTCCAGGGCCTCCTGCCTACTGGAAGTAAAGTCCAGATGCATGTACCACTTTGTGCATCTCACTTTGCGTGGGTATGGTGGAATCAAACCGAGGCCATAAGGCTTTACAAGCAAGTGTCTTTAACTGCTGAGCCATCTCTTCAGCCCTTAGGTGACTTCCTAAACAGTTAACCCCATTCCCATCGCAGCGTCCTTCCTGTGAACAACACAGTGCTACCTCCGTGGACAGGGCATGAGAAGGAGCTGCATACGCCCTGGCCAGAGCATGGAGGGGTAAATCTGCTCTGGTAGTTGATGGCTGGACACGTCTCATGTTTGCACTGTAGCTACTTTCTCCATTCATGTTAGAAATTTTTACCAAACCACGAAAGCACATTTTTTTCTCAGTTTTCTTTCTTGTTTTTTTTTTTTTTTTTAATATATCTTCTAAATCAAACAGACTTCTCAACCCAGATTGCATGCAGCATGGTCTCCTTTGGAGCAAGAATGTGGCACTGAGTCCATCTCTGTGCCTCCATATTCTTCAGGTCTTTATGTCATCCAGACAATGAGGGGTTCTCATTCAATGTTCAGTGGAGGATCTGCTGTTTCCTGGATTGTGACTTACATTTTAAGTTAACATAATAGTTAGACAACTGAAATGGTTACTATACTCATGGCAATTATTTTAAAGATAGAGAATGGAAAGGAGGAGTAATAGGGAAGGGAGGAGGGAAGGAATACTGCTCTCCTCTTCTCTAAGCAGTGGAGCTGTGAATGACTTCCAGCTTGTCCGCATCGCTGCCTGTGTTCTGGACCACTTTCTTGTTGAGTAGTCCAATGCCTTGTCTTAAGGCCAAGAGCATCCACTGGATTACAAATGCAAAGGAGCCTCTCATTGTCTTTAAGTCTTTTAACAATAGTGGGCGTGATGATTGCCTATTAAGAATTTCTAGCCGGGCGTGGTGGCGCATGCCTTTAATCCCAGCACTTGGGAGGCAGAGGTAGGAGGATCACCCATTGAGTTCCAGGGCAGCCTGAGAGTTCATAGTGAATTCCTAGTCAGGCTAGGCTACAGCAAGACCCTACCTCAAAAAAAAAAAAAAATTCTAAATCAAGACAGGCATGGAGGTACATGCCTTTAATCCCAGCACTCAGGAGGCAGAGGTAGGAGGGTTGCTGTGAGTTTGAGGCCACCCTGAGACTGCACAGTGAATTCCAGGTCAGCCTGGGCTACAGAGAGACCCTCAAAAAAATTTTTAAAAAATTCAAAATCAAACAATTAGAAATGCAACAAAATGAAAATCCCTGTTCTTCTTGACCTCACACTGAACCCACTCCACCGCTCACAAGGTCATCTGTGCTAACAGTGGGGTGAATATAGATCCAGGCCTCTTTTCTATCGTGTGTCAGACTTGGAGGTATTGGGGCAGGTATGATACATGTCTGTCAAAGAGAATAGTGTGTCCAATTGGACTGAATCTCAGAGGAGCAACTCCAAGGACACAGTTCTTTAAAACTCAGTTATACACAACCATAATGTGACTGAACTTTATGTTTCCAACCTGGCAGGGAATTCACCTTCAAACTGAGATCCTCCCAATCCCCAGGATTGTGCTGAGGTCCTAATGTCTCAAGAGGACAAAGTCATGAAGGCTCTGAGGCCTTCTCTCTACTCTGGATACTGCTGGATTGTCCATTATCTGCATTTCATGGTTCTTTCCAGAAAGCCTCAATCACATTCCACCAGTGGCAAAGCTGTTGGAAGGGAATGGCTAGAAATGCAGGAAGAAAACATCATTTAATATCTACAAAGGTATGTTATCCTGTGTTTCTGTATTGTTTCAAAAGAACCAGAAAAGAAGTCATCATGGAACTTATCTGTGTAAATTATAATAATAGTTTATTTACAAAACTATTGCTGTGTGAACTATGAAGTCACAGTGGTCATTCTTATGCTTGACTTTCGTTCTGGCACTAAGCTAACAGAACAATGAACTGGACTTCCAGTGATTTCAGCCTCCGTTTTCATGAAGTTCTTAGCTATGGGATCCTTTCTAGTATATGCTCAGAACTAAGTTTCATACATCAATATAAGCACAACTGCATCTGAAATGGAGTGTATCATTACTTAATGGTGAAAAAGGCCAGCTTGACGATGAACCCCTGTATCTCTTCTTTGTTTCTCTTGCTTTCTTCACTCCATCACAGCTTCTTTGCTCAGATTTATACCTTCCTAGTTTCTTTTTCTTGGGTTTATTCTATTTTGAATCCTTTTTTTCCCTAACTGCAGCAGAATCTCTTCCCACTCTAGTACCAGGGACAAAAGCCTTTAATGAAACAACATACTCTTCATATACCGTATACACTGCCAATAACCATCTTTGAAGATTAAAGATGTAGCATGAACCTTGTGAGCTTGGATGAGCTGGCCGGCTTTGTATTCGGAGCAGGTCAATCTGAACAATAAGCTGGAAGCACTAAAGGAGGAGAAACTGCGACCTATTTCCCATCACATCCTCAACTTGAGTTCCAACCAGTTTCTGAATCGTCAGCAGCTAATTCAAGGAACATTTAGAGATCCAGGATTTACAAAGGAAGGTATGCAGTCTGGGGACATCCATCATGCTATCTTATCTGATAGTGCCATTTCCCCTTTCTGTTCACCAAAATAGAAAAGTCAGTGCATTTGGGTGACATGCCTTTGCTACTGTGGTAGAATGTGTCTTGGCCAAATTGACAAGAGCTGTTGATGTGAGAAGTCAATTTTATCTCTCAGCTTCCCATGCGGCTCTTCATTGGGATTAAAGCTGCTATGTGAAATCTCAATATCTTCATAGATGATGTATCAATCCCTAAAATTGATAGTAGAGTAGTTAATAAAGCTAGATATAAACTAAATTTTATCCTAAGGGGTAGAGGAAAAGTGCAAGAAATTAAAATGCTTTGTCTTTTTTTATCGTTCCATACTGGTGGATTTTTGTTATTTATTCTATGTTTTCCATTTTAGCAGAAGAGAGGGTTAGGAAATTATGACACATATGCAACACATAATACTCTTAGAACAAGTAAGATAATCTACACATTTGATGTATATATCTCTTTTAATATTTCTTTCTTTATTTACTTATTTATAAAAGAGAGAGGCTGATAGAGAATGGACATGCCAGGGCCTCTAGCCACTGCAAACAAACTCCAGACATATATGCCTCAAAGTGCATCTAGCTTCATGTGGGTATTGGGGAATCAAACCTGGGTTCTTAGGCTTTGGAGGTGAGTACCTTAACCACTAAGCCATCTCTCCAGCCCTACTGTGTACATTTCAATGAGTTTGGAGCTAGGTATACACCCATGAAAGCATCATCTCCACCATCATAAGCATATTCAGTATCTTGATGATATCCTCTAGGATGGTAAGTTTGAGTGTCAACTTCATTGGATCCAAATCAACTAAGAGACAGGTGGCTAGGTGGATCAGCAAGGGAATTTCCAGGAAGGATTAACCAAGGGAAGAAAACACACCCCCAGAATAGGTATCACCTTTCCTTAGTTTTCCAGATATAAAGAGGTCAACTGCCCACTTACCTCTGCTTCTTACTGGTGAGTACACCATCCCATGGCTACCACTGCTGCTCCCACCTTCTCTGACATCAGACCCCAGCTTTGTCAGCCCTCCAATATGGACTGAAGACCAGCAGCCCTTCAGAAATCCTTCAGGCAGTCAGCACCAGATTGGGACTGCTGAAGCACCCAGCTCTGTGGACTAAGCAGCCACCAGGTTCTTAGCTACTGGCCTGCTGTTGGCCATTAATGGATTATCCAGCCCCGATCCTATAAGCTAGTCTAATAAATCCCTTTTCATAATGTACATTCATCCTATTGATTCTGTTCCTCTAGAGAATCCTAACTAACACATTCTACAAAGAGTGTGTGCTACTCTTTGTACCCCTAATGGGCCATATTGACTCAGCAAAACCTCAGACTTGTTGCTTGTAGTCACCCTTATTATTTTTGAGGAATGTGAAATCAGAAAAGATAATCCGTTCAACCCGTTAATATCTCCTCTCCACTTGTCCTTTCTGCTTTTTGTTTCAAAGGTGTATTTCCCTCTACAGTGAATGGCTTTATCATCAATTCTCATGATGTTTTCCTTGGTACCCAAGGTCATTGCCATTCTTCTGTCTTTATCTGGGGACTTTTGCTCCAGATCTCTCTGTTATTCAGGACTCTGTTAAAATGAATCTTCCTTGGAGAAGTCTTGGAGTCCTTAATGGGAAATGGCTATCACATCCTAATGCTCACCCCTCCCTTTCTGTTGCCCTGTCTACTTGAGTTCAGCCCTCTATTGCTGCTTTGACAATGCATTATAGATGAAAGAACTTCCTATCTCTCCCTAGAAAATATGCCCATGACAGTGGAACTTTGCCTTCTTGTTCTCGCTATATTCCTAACATCTATCTATACTCTTTCAATTCATATTAGAGCCTAAACAGGCACTTGAAAATGAGATAATGAATGTGTTTATATGAAGATATGTGTTTATAGCTACATACCAATTTACCTTGAACACTTTGAGGCCATTAGTGAATTATCGCACTATCTCAGTGCTCAAAGGATAACTGTGACATATTCGGAGCATTCTTGGGAGTCATATCTGTCAGAATTTTTATATTTCCTCACTTGAATTTTTTTCTGATGGGTTCTAATTAATTCCAATCACATCCATAGTCTATCCTGGATTGCAGTATCAATTCCTCTTGGGAGCCATTTTGAAACAGATGTGTCAGTTCTTCATAATATTTTAGTAAAAGTTTGGATAATTCTGTTTTTTTTTTTTTTTGTATATTGGTGAGAGAACTTGCGTAGATATCAAGGGTGAGGGAACATAGTCATTTTTGTGAATGAGAAGAGCTATAGGCTTTCTTAATTCAAAAAAAAAAAGTAACTTTAGGTCCTTCTTAAATGATGGGTCAGTAGCTTTTCCTATGTTTATGAAGCAGCTTTATTAATTAGCCTGATATCTGGCCCCTTCTGGGGAGTTCTGAGGTTGTGCATCAGAAAAAATGCTGTGCTTTGTGTAAGAAGATGACCTTTTGACCTGCCCGCTCTGGGGCTCCCACTGGGGCATTTCACCAGTGGGGGTGTGGGGGTGGAATTTTTCCTTTCTTTCTTTTTAAAAAAAATTTTCTATGGCATTAATAATTATTTTTCTGATTAGTGGCCTGAATATATAAGACATCTGGTAGTATCAACAGCCAGAGACCAGTGTTGAAGAAAAATCTTTCCTTTTGCGCAAACCTAATTAAACTTTATGTAGAGTTTGGCCTCATTAACTCCTTTTTCTAAGAAATTCTGTAGCACACTCCCAGGCTTAAGAGGCATAAATGAAGGCCTTTCCTAAGGTAACCTCCTCTGAAAACTCAATTTTCTATTTGAAGAAAACCATAAGGTCCCTGGACTTGAGTAAGTCTCTTCCCTGGACTTTATCACAGTCCATATTTAAGAAATGCAACAGAAATGACTGAATGGACAATGAGGGGAAATGAAAGTGAGAAAAGCATGCACTTTTTTTTTTTAACTACAGGAGAACATTCTTAAGTTGTTGGTAAAAATTTTAAACATTCAGACTGGAAACCTCTCTGCCTTAAACATTAATCACTGGCCTGCTGAGGGAGATAAGACATTAATAGCACAAACTCTTAACCTACATGTGAAGGGGAAAATTCATGAGCAGTAGTACCCCTCTTCCTACCTCCCTCTGCATGACTGCACTGAAAAGAGGAGAGAACAGCTTAGCAAGTACAGAAAAGCAGCCAGAGAGGATTCCCAGTCAAGCTGCCTATGTGCTGGGAAGAAGCATAGCTATGGAATCTATTAATATATTAGATATAAGAGAAAACATTGAAGAATGGCTGTGTTGTCTATGTGGTTTTCTTCATCTGGTATTTCCCAAGAGCACAAATGTGTGCGTTCAATAGTACAAATGTTTGCAGACATTTTTTTTTTTTTTCTGTCACCGATATTGGTAATTGACTTATTTTTTGAGACCAAATCTCAAGTGCTTCCCTGGGCAGATGAGACACATTTTGAACTTGCCATCCTTTTGCTATGCCTCCTCAGTGCTGAGATCACAGGAGGATACCACCATACTTACCTACTGTTATTTTATTGAACGTCTATTGATGTCCCATACACAAGCCAGTTTTGCTTAGCTTGCTTTAAAGTGAACCATCCTTAAAACTTTAATAGAGGGTATATGGAGACTGGCTCCAGATGTTCAAGCAATCACAAACAGCAAACTGCCTTCTTGTCTTGGAGATCTAACTTCCTGAAAGTGGTGATGTTTGCCCTAGGTCTTGAAGGATGGGTATGCTATGTATCTGGTTATTAAAGTGAGCAAGATGGGATACCAGGAAGCAGCAGTGAGCACAAGGTAACTAGTGCCTTTTGCTTGAAATACATTTGTCACAACTGACTACATACATACATTCATGCATGCATGCACACATGCATGCACTGCACACACACGGTCTCCTATGCTTTCACCTAGCCAACTCTTTTTTTCTTTTGTAATTAATTTATTTATTTTAATTTTTTATTATTGATAACTTCCATAATTATAGACAGCAAACCATGATAATTCTTACCCCTCCCTTACTTTCCCATTCAAAACTCAACTCTCTATTATATCCTCTCCCCCTCTCAATCAGTCTTTTATTTTGATGTCAACATCTTTTCCTGCTGTTTTACTGATCTTGTGTAAGTAATGCCAGGCAGTGTGAGGACATAGAGATTCAGGTCATTTTGTGTCTGGAAGAGTGCATTGTAAGGAGTCTTATTCTTCCTTTGGCTCTTACATTTTTCCCGCCACCTCTTCTGCAATGGACTCTGAGCCTTGGAAGGTGTAATAGAGATGTTTTACTGCTGAGCTCTCCTTTGTCACTTCTTCTTAGCACTATGGTGCCTTTTGAGTCATTGAGAAGGTCACCGCCTTATGAAAAGAGAAGCTTTTCTAACCAAAAGTGAGAGTAGCATTAATATATGGGTATGAACATTAGAGAAGTGCTTACCTGGGCAGTTTGGTAAGCATAACATATGCCTTTAGCTAGACACCAACAGATATTACACCACTAGGACTCATGACTTCCCCTGTCATACGTTTTCAGCATCAGGCATGTATTCCCTCCCATGGAGTGGGCCTTCAATCCAGTTAGAGAGCAGTTGGTTTTCCCCATAGCAGTCACGCCACTATCACACCCTTTGGCTCATGTGGCCTGGCTGGCCCAACTTAAGGCTTGCAGTATCCACTATTGTTTATATCCAATGATGACCTCTCTCTCTCCCCCATAGAGCTGCATGCAACATGGCTTTTTCCAGATTTCTGTCAGCTGGTTACAGGAAGGATGTTTTCAGTTCAGCTCCAGCAGGATTTCTCCGGTGACCTTGGAGCCCAAATATGTGGAGTCTTCAGCAACAGGTTCTTACTATCTGTTCTTTGTGGGAAAACAAGAGCCTCGACAATGGCTTATAATGTTTTGGGGATATTAGGGACCTCCCTGGCCAACAACTCACTGGAAGGTATCCCATCCCTGGCACTAAAAATTTTCTAGTAACAGTTCATGGCTTCTAGATGTGCCATTGTCCAAAAAAGTAGATTTCCATATGACTTATTCATACCCTCTTAGATTTTGATTAACCATCCATCTACCCTTCCTTTATTCAATCTCTTCCCCTGACCTCACTTAGGCCTTTTCACCCCCAGTAATCTGTTCTTCTACCTACATATATGCAATACTATCCCCTTAAGTCCTTCCTTCTCCTCCTTCCCTTATAGTCCCTTTCTAGCTTACTGGCCTCTCCTATTGAGTTTTATTCCAACTCACATACAAGTCCAAACATTTGTAGCAAGGATCCACATAAGACAGAGAACATGTAGCTTTCTGGGCCTTGGTTACCTCACTAAGTATAATCCTTGCCAGATCCATCCATTTCCCTGCAAATTTCATAATTTCATTTTTCTGTACCACTGAATAGAATTCCATTTTATAAATGTATCACATCTTCATTATCCACTCATTAGTTGAAGGACATCTGGCTGGTTCCATTTCCTGGCTATTGTGAATACAGCAACAATAAGCATGGTTGTACATGTATCTTTAAGGTAATGAGATGAGTCCTTAGGGTATATGCCTAGGAGTGATATAGCTGTGTCATATGGTAAATCTGTTTTTAGCTGTCTCAGAAACCTCCACACTGATTTCCACAATGGTTGTACCAAATTACATTCCCACCAACAGTGTAGAATGGTTCTTCTTTTTCCACATCCTCACCAGCATTTATTGTCATTTGATTTCTTGATAATAGCCATTCTGACAGGAATAAAATGGAATCTCAAGGTAGTTTTAACTTGCATTGCCCTGATAGCTAAGGATGTAGAACATTATTTTTAGATTTTTATATGCCATTTTTAATTGGGTTGTTTGATTTATTATAGTTTTTTGAGTTCTTTGTATATCCTGAATATCAATTCTCTGTCAGATGTATAGCTGGAAAATATTTTCTCCAATTCTGTAGGTTGCCTCTTTGCTCTGTTCACAGTATCCTTTGCTATACAGGTCCTAGTAGTTGATTAATGGTTTTATTCATGAGCAACTGGGGTTATATTCAGAAACTCATTGACTATGCAAATATGTTGAAGGGTTTCCCCTACTTTTTCCTCTAGCAGTTTCAGAGTTTCAGGTCTGATATTAAGGTCTTTGATCCATTTGGACTTGATCTTGTGCATGGAGACGGATAAGGCTATATTTTCATCCTTCTACAAATACATACCCAGTTTTCCAAGCCAGCACCATTTGTTGAAGGGGCTGTCTTTTCTCCCAAGAGTAATTTTGGCATTTTTTTTTTCAAAGATCAGATGGCTGTAGCTGCCCTGACTTGCATCTGGGTCCTCTATTCTGTTGCATTGATCTACATGTCTGTTTTTGTGCAATACCATGCTATTTTTGTTACTATGGCTCTGTACTATAGGGTAAAATCAGGTATGGTGATACCATCAGCCTTATTTTTGTTGCTCAAAATTGGTTTGGATATTCGAGGTATTTTGTGCTTCCAAATGAATTTTAGGATTTTTCCTATTTATATGAAAAATGACATTGCAGTTTTGATGGGGATTGCATTAAGTGTGTAGATTGCTTTTGGTAAGATTGACATTTTCACAATATTGATTCTTCCAATCCAAAAACAAGGGATATCTTTCCATTTCCTAGTGTCATCTTCAATTTCTGTCTTGACTGTTTTAAAGTTTTCATGTAGAGATCCTTTATTCCTTGGTTAGGTTTATTCCAAGATACTTTTTTTAATCTTATTTTGAGGCAATTGTGAATGGGAATGATTCCCTGGTTTCATCCTCAGCATGTTTGTCGTTAGTATATAGGAAGGGTACTGATTTCTGTGTGTTTATTTTGTGTCCTGCTCCATTGCTAAAAGCATATATCAGCTCTGACAGTCTGCTGGTAGAGTCTTTAGGGTCCTTTACATATAGAATCATATTATCTGCAAGTAATGATAATTTCATATCTTCTTTTCTAATTTGTATCCTTTTTATTTGTATCTCTTGCCTTATTGCTATAGCTAAGACTTCTAGTACTATATTAAATAAAAGTAGGGACAGTGGACACCCTTATCTTGTTCCTGATTTTAGTGGAAACGTTTAAAGTTTCTTCCCATTTAGTATTATGTTGGCTGTAGGTTCGTCATATATAGCCTTTACTATGTTGCAATATGTTCCTTCTAGTCCTAGTTTCTGTAGGATTTTTGTCATGAAGGGATGTTTTATTTTATCAAATGCCTTTTCTGCATCTATTGAGATGATCATGTGATTTTTGTCCTTCAACCATTTATATAGTGTACTACATTTATCAATTTTCATATGTTGAACCATCTCTGCATCTCTGGAATAAAGTCTATTTGGTCAGAGCAAATGATCTTTCTGATTACCTCCTTGTATTCTGTTTGCAAATATCTTGTTGAGAATTTTTGCATCTATGTTCATGAGGGTAATTGGTCTGTAATTTTCTTTTTTGTTGTTTATCTTCATCTGATTTTTGTATTAGGTTGATGCTGGCTTAGTAGAAGGAGTTTGGTAGTATTCCTTCCTTTTCTGTTTTATGGAAAAGTTTGAGAAGCATTGGTGTTAGTTCTTCCTTGAAGGTCTGGTAAAATTCACCAGTGAATCCATCTGGGCCTGGACTTTTTTTAGTTGGGAGATTTTTTTTTTTTTTTTTTTTTTTTTTGGAGGTAGGATCTCACTGTAGCTCAGGCTGGCCTGGAATTCACTATGTAGTCTCAGGGTGTCCTCTAACTCATGGTGATCCTCCTACCTCTGTCTTTTGAGTTCTGGGATTAAAGTGTGTGCTACCATGCCTGGCTGAGGGATTTTTTTAAAATACTGCTTTAATCTCTGTACTTGTTATAGGTCCATTTAATTGGTTAATCTCATCTTGATTTAATTTTGGTAGGTCATATAAATCAAGGAAATCATCCATTTCTTTCAGATTTCTTTTGTATCAGTCAGTTGTAATGATGCCTTTTAATCTTTACCATTATTAATTTGTGTCTCTTGTCTCTTTCTTTTGGTCAGATTTGTTAAGGGTTTATCAATCTTGGTTATCCTTTTAAAGAACCAATTCTTTCTTTCATTGAACCTTTGTTTTGTTATTACTTTTGTTTCTAGTTCATTAATTTCTGCCCTAATATTTATTATATTTTCCTGTCTACTGATTTTTGGTTTGCCTTGTTCTTCTTTTTCTAAGGCCTTAAGATGAAGCATTAAGATGTTTACTTGCAACCTTTCTAATTTCTTAATATAGGCAATTAAAACTATAAATTTCCCTCTTAGAACTGCCTTCATTGGGCCCCAAAGGTTTTGGTATGTTATGTTCTCATTATTATTTGATGATATGAATTTTTTGATTTCCTTCTTGATTTCTTCATTGATCCATTCATCATTTAGTAGTTTATTGTTTAGTTTCCATGAATGTATGTATGCTCTATAGCTTTTCTTGCTGTTGATTTGTAGTTTAATTCAATTTTGATGGGATAGAGTGCAAGGAATTATTTAAATTTTCCTGTGTTTGTCAAGATTTGCTTTGAGTCTTAATATGTGGTCTATTTTAGAGAATGTTCCATGTGCTGCTGACAAGCGTGTGTATTCTGCAGCATTTGGGTGAAATATTCTGTAGATATCTGTTAGCTCCAATTGTTATATGACCTCATTTAGATAAGATGCTTCTCTGTTTATTTTTTGCCAGGATGACCTGTCTGTCAGTTGATGAGAATGGGGTGTTGAAGTCACCCACTATAGCTGTATTTGGTGTTATCTCTGACCTTAATTCTAATAGTGTTTGCTTGTAAAATTGGGAGGCCCCATGTTATCTGCATATATGTTTAGGATTGTAATGTCCTACTGTTGGAGTATTCCTTTAATCAATGTAAAGTGACTTTCTTTATCTTTCCTAACTAATGTTGATTTGAAATCTACCCTGTCAGATATTAGGATAGTGATACCTGCTTGTTTTCTAGGCCCATTCGCATGAAACATCATTTTCCAAACTTTCACCCTAAGATAATGTCTGTCTTTTGTGGAAAGGTGGAAACAACTGGGAGGATCCTGCTTTTTAACCCAGTGTGAAAACCTGTGTCTTTTGATTGGGGCATTAAGGCCATTGATATTAAGAATTATTATTGAAAGGTGTGTATTTATTGTTGCCATTCTTCTTGTTTTTGAGTTTTTCTGGTTTTTCCTTTACTTTCTTGTATTAACTATTATTTGAGTATGGTTTACTTTTTTACTGGTTCCTATGTGTGTGCTTTTCTCTCTCTACCACATGGAGAATCCTTTCAAGTATTTTTTGTAAATCTGGTTTAGTGTTCATATACTCCTTTGGCCTGTTTTTGTTGGGAATGTCCTTATTTCTCTATCTATTTGGATGGGTAGCTTTGCAGGATAAAGTAACCTTGGTTTACATTTGTTATCTTTCAGAACTTGGAATACAGCATTCCAAACCCTTCTGGCTTTTAAAGTTTGTGTTGAGTAACCTGCTGTTATTCTGATGGGTTTGCCTTTGCGTGTGACTTGATTTTTCTCTCTAACTGCTTTCAACATATTTTGTTTGGCTTGTATGTTTATAGTTTAATTATCATACGATGGAGAGAGGTTCTTTCCTGTATTTGTCTGTTTGGCGTTCTAATAGCTTCCTATAGCTGCACTGGTATCACTTTCCCTATGTGGGGGAAATTTTCTTCTATTGTTTGGTTGAAATACCTGCTATGCCTTTGGAGTGAAATCTTTCTACTATGCCCTGAATTCTTATGCTTGATCTCATTATAGTGTCCTGAATGCCTTGAAATTCCCATTCATGCCTTCCTATTAGTTTGTCTTTCTCTTTGTTGGACTATATTAGGTCTACAGCCATGTCTTCTAGCTTAGATATTCTGTCCTCTCCTTGATACCTTCTACTGGTGACACTTTCTACAGAATTTTCTATTTTACTTACTCTGTTTTTCATTTCTAATATTTCTCATTGGCATTTTTTTCATTATTTCTATTTCCTTACTCGTGTCTTGTATTGACCCCCTTATTTCATTAAGTTAGTTTTCTGTGTTCTCCTTCAGGAATTTTGCTTTTCTTCTTTGAGTCCTTTCATTTCTTCTTTAATTTCTTTGAGTATAGATATAATCTTTTTTTAATCACTGTTAGGCATTTCATCTAAAACAGTCTAACTGGGTGTCATTTCTTACAGATTTATAATTGTTGGTGGGAGTATATTGTCTTGATTTTTTGTTTTTCTTGTATTATAATGTAGAGGTTTTGGAATCATTAATTACTTTGATGCTTGGGTTTTCTTTTCTTTCTCTGTTTTGTTTTTTTTTGGGGGGGGTTGGTTTTTTGAGGTAGGGTCTCACTCTAGCACAGGATGACCAGGAATTGATTTTAGGGGAAATGTTGAAAGTTTATTCCCATTTAGTATTATGTTGGCTGTAGGTTTGTCATAAATAGCCTTTATTATGTTGCAATATGTTCCTTCTAGTCCCAGTTTCTGTAGGATTTTTGTCATGAAGGGATGTTTGCTGTGTAGTCTCAGGGTACCCTCATCAAACTCACAGTGATTCTCCTACCTCTCTGCCTCCCCAGTGCTGGGAATAAGGTATGCACCACCACGCCTGGCTCCGATGCTTATGTTCCCTAATTATCTGAAGTGTTTTTGGCTGTGTATATCTGAAATTCTGAATTTCAACTGAGCAGAATACACTCCAACTCTGTTTTTTACTCTCTGGGTATCAGTTTAGTCTTCACTCCTTCCCAGAGACATTCTTTGATTTCTGTCCACATCACACATTACACAAGCTCAGGGCATCAGAGCTTCTGCTGTCAGAGCACTCGTCATGCAATCTCAGTTACCCATCTCCAGGGAGACATGTGCTTCTTTGCTTCGGCCTCATTCTTGCTTCTTTTAGCATCTACCACAATACCAAGAACACAGAGACATAACTGCTTGCAAAATGAAAGAGAGAGAGAGAAAGAGAGAAAATCTGCCAGGTGAGTTGATTATTTGACTATAATTAACCACTGTTGGAGAAAGCCTGTAGAACACCTAAATCATTCCTTCTTCCTTGTCACAGTCATTTTAGAGTTGAGAAAAGAGGCAACAAGAAGTAAGGACCCAAGAAATGAGCCAGTTCAAGCCAGATGACTGTTGATTGCCACACTGGTGTATTTCCCCCTGTGCTATGTGGTATACCTTTACAAATAAAAAATATGGTATTATCTTCATTCCAGAACTAGGAGTTTGCAATTTAAGACACAAAAATCCTGGGGAAAAATGGCTAAACTGTCACACCCTGAAGCATAGCTAAGCCTCACAGAAGCGACAACATTTATTTGCTAGGAAATATTAAATATAGACTCCATCAGTGTGCCTCCCTCCTTTCTCACTCCCAAGTCTATTGTCAGTGTTGTCAATCACAGCCACCCCATCTCTCACCCACTCACATTTATATTGAATGCACTTGTATGACTTTAAGGTACAAGAAGCCATAATAATAGGGGATTTGAAGTATTTTTTTTCTCTCACTGAATATATAAGCCAAGTAAAATATTGGCCTAAAATAATAGACTGAGAGGTGAAGAACACATTTATCATATTGGCAAATACAGTAATCATCTCTACAAAAAGACGTGTTCTTTTAATATGCTTGCGAGTTATAAGAGCAAAGCGAGGCTCTGAACTCATGGCTTCACTTAATCTTCCATGTTGATTCATCCACCAGTAATTTACCATGATAGCAGGGACAGATATGACCCTTTATTCTAGATAGCACTGTCTTCCAGGTGGATGGATGGTGAACACATGAGCACTGGTGTAACAGTGTGATGCTGCTGGTGATGGAAGGAAACCTGAGAACATGGGGACCAAAAGCAATGGCTCAAGCATTCAGGTAAGGATGCCCTTCTGAGGAAATGTTCTTAGGGCTCTCCAGAGAAAAAGTACCAGTGGGATTCAGACAGAAACAAAGATGGATAAGTGGGTTGGCAGATGGTTGAAAAATAGACAGATAGATAGATAGATGGTAGATAGATAGATAGATAGATATGGTGTTTCAAGGTAAAGTCTCACCCTAGTGCCCAGGCTGATCTGGAATTCACTATGTAGTATCAGGGGGGCCTTGAACTCACAGTGATCTTCCTACCTCTGCCTCCTGAGTTCTGGGATTAAAGGCGTGTACCACCATGCCCAGCTGATAGATAGCTATTTTAAGAAATTATCTCAATTGTGGAGTCTTGGTGAAATAGTTTGCTTGGTTTCTATGGGGGGGGGGAATGGATGTCTTAAAAAAAAGTCATTTTATCATATTTTGGAGAGCTGTAAATCCAAGATCAATGTGTTAGGCAGTTTGATTTATTCTGAGGCCACATATTGGTTTGCATTTGGACACCCTGTTCCTAGGTCCTCGTATGGTCTTCTGTGTGCACCTATCTCTGGTGGCTCTCTGTGTGTCCAAATTTCCTGTTATTATTAGGATATCAACCAGATTGGTTTCACTTTAACCATTTCTTGGATTAGGCTTTTAGTGTGTGAATTTTAGGGGTACACATCTTGGCTCTTAATAGGTAGAATCTGATAATGTAATTTAGGCTTGCCAGGTAAGTCAGAGATAGAAAAGAGTCCATTTTCCAAAGAGAATAAAATTTTGCTGACTTTATTCTCACTCGTGAGGCAACTGGGGAATTGCTAACTCACCCAAGATCTTGCAGTTAGCAAGCAATATATGGCCCTCAGAGGTCTTGTTAAGGAGCATGGAGAAGCACATTGGTCCTTGGGTGAGGTGGTCAAGGACGGTGACACCTCTCCCAGAACACCTTCTCAAAGAATACAGTGGAGCTCCAAGGAAAAGACAGGGCTTTGAAGAAGGTAGAACTAAAAAGACACACTTTGGAGGGTCAAGGTTGGTATACTAGGAGAAAACAAAAAATAGGTGCCTACTTTTGTCTGTTGAGGCTTTTATTAAGGTGGATGTGATAACCACCCAGGTAACATGCCCTTTGGTGTGAAAACTGCACTCCAGCTTCTTATGCCAACCATTAGTTTTCACTTTGGGTCAACTAAAGGGTGTTCTGTGTAGTCCAAATCTCAGGATGGGTGTCTAAGATAGAAGATGTCTAATTTCATTTATTGGCTTTTAGTTTTTGTCAGCTTTGGGCCAGGAAAGAATAGCTAATTGTATTTCCTATTGCTAGTTTACCTTTTAGCCTTGTGACTAGTTAAGGTCCCACATTGCTCTTCTGGCTCAATTTTTTACAAGATAATAGATAATAATAATAATAATAAAATAGCTATTGTGTGGTACGTGGGCACACATGTGTCATGCATTTCTGAGGTAGAAAACAACATGCAGGTGAAGATCTCTCCTTCCACCTTGTTTGATTCAGGACATCTCTTGTTATTTTGGCAGCTGTGAAGGCGTGAGTAGCTGGTCCACATGTCTCAGGTTTCTCTTGACTCCACCCCCCCATTGCCATACACACACTGGGACAATAGACACATGTACCACTTTATGTCGGTTTTACATGGGTGCTGGGAATCCAAGCTCCAGTCAGCAGACTTGCAGACCAATCCCATTTAACCACGGAGCCATCTTCTCAGTCCCTCTAGTTCAATTATTTATTCATTTATGATACTTATTTATTTATTTGAGAGAGCACAAGAGAGTAGAGAGAGGCAGAGAGAGAGACAGTATAGGTTTCTAGGACCTCAAACTACTGCAAACAAACTCCAGATGCATGTGCTACCTTGTGCATTTGGCTTACTTGGGCACTGGAGAAATGAACCTGGGTCCTTAGGCTTTTCAGGCAAGTGCCTTAACTGCTATGACATCACTCCACACACACACCCCCACCACCATGGTTCATTTTTAAGTAAGCAATGTCAAGCAGACTGAGGCTTGCTTGCTGAAGTGTTAACATTTGAAAGTTTAAAGCTGTTTCTTTGAGAATCTGCGTCCTCTCTCAATTCCCTAACTTCTTCCCTGCACCATTAGCCTGGCCCCAGAAGTCATGCTTCCAACCACTGCTCTGGAATGCTTGTCTCCATGCCTAAGCCAGAGGTCATCAGCATCTGACTGAGAAAGTACGAAGTGAGAGGCACCTACAGAGGGAGATGTGATTGGTCTGCTCACTTTCCTACTGACTGCTTCCAGCTGGCTTCTTCCTTCTGCCATTCAGCCTGGCATGTGGTTATTGGACATAGCATCTTGTAGATGAGCATGGCTTTAAATAATATCCCCCAGGGAAGAAATTATTATCTTTCCAAATCTTCAGTCCTTATCTTTAAATCTTAGGAAGAAGTTCAAGTTTGGTAATCATATGCCTTTACCAACTCTCTGAGACATGTGAGGCACATATTTTTAATAAAGAAAGAGCAGGCCTTAGGCTTAGCATTGCAGCAAATAGTGTCTAGCTGGAATTTAATAACATTGTTTTATTTTTCAGATCCTTTCTACTTATGACTAGGGATACTAGCGTTCCACTTATATTTGTGATACAGATCTTCAGAAATATTTAAGTAAAAAAAGGGGAAACAATGGGCAATGTGATAGCACAGGTACTTTAAGAATATAGCAAATTAAAGTTTAAGACACACAGATATAACAGATATGGGCCAATGCACAGATAGGCATATCTCAACTTTCATATAGAACAGTGCTAAAAGATATATAAAAGTAATATATACTGCAGGACAACTGATGATAAGAGCTAAAAATGTTATTTTCAGAGTCTGGTACATGCTCTTTCATTTTCTTCCTTTACCTTTGAACTTGCAGTCAAGTCCATCAAGCAGACAGTTGAGGAGTAAGGTTTGTCAATCTTGCCACACCTAACGATGTTCATGCTTGAGCATCTTGACTCTATAAGAACTCTACTATGGTACCAATTTCATGTGCTTTTTCTTCTTTTATCCCCAAATGCAACATGCTATAAATAACCACCCACGGTGTAAACCCTCGCACAAAAAGATGTCATCAAGGCCCAATCTGAGCTATTGGTGGTGTGGCAGCGACACATAGATATAGCTTAGAGGGTGTCTTAGAGAATAGACACTGTTATGGTTTGAGTAAGAAATGACCTATATAGTCTCAGGTACTGAGGACTCAGTTGCCTGCTGAGGGCCTTTTGGGAAGTAATATATCCTGAGGGCTCTGACCTAATCATCAGATTAATCCCTTAATGGATTCATCATCTGATGGCATTATTGGAGGTGGGGTGGAGAGTAGGAGGTAGGGCCTAGCTGGAGAAAGCAAGTCATTGGGGGTATGCTCTGGAAATACTCATCTTGTGCTCTGCCTCTTCCTTTTTCTCTACTTCCAGGTCACTATGAAGTAAGCAGCTTCTACCACCCAGTCCCGTTGCTGTGTTTCATCCTCATCTCAGGCTCAAGGTGACGCTGGATCTGGCTGACCATAGACTGAACCCTCTCAGACTGTGACCTTAAGGACTCTTCTTATTGCTGTAAACTCCCGCCTTTCTTTGCAAGGGTAGGGAGGTGTTTATACTCTATCTATGCAGCATATCCTCTTTTAGATAGATAGTGTGGTAGTCTGAATGTGAAATGTCCTGCAGAGCCTCATGGGTTTGCGAATAAGCCTGGTATTCAATTCCCCAGCTGGTAGAATTTTGGGGAGAGGACCCTGGCTGGTGGATGTATTTCACTGGGGGAAAAGACGTTGGAGTTTATTAACCTAGCTCCAAGCCCAGAACTTAGACAACTTCCACCTTGAGAAATGGCAACTTGCTATTTGTGCCATGCTTTCCCTACCATAATGAATTTTCCCCCAAGATGGTAAGCCAAAATAAACCTTTTCCTCCCATCAGTTGCTTTTGATGATGTTCCCCCCACCCCAGCAACAAGGAGGTATCTGCAAAAGATAGAGTATTTTAATTTTCTACTGGAGAATCAGGCTTGACCTCAGTCTTATAGTTTGGGTTGCATTGACCACATCCCTTGATCTGTGGTTGAATGACAAGAGCCTGGCTAAGAAAGCTGCTATATTCTATTCATCAGGAAGATCTACCTGTAAGTGGATACATGGTCCAGGCTTAACCAGTAAGAGCACTAGCTCAGGTTCCTTGAGCAGTTAGGCAGAAGGAATTTTCTTTCCGTTGTAAAGAGAGGAGGATATATGTATGGAGGGCAGGTCGTAAGACTCCTGAACAGACAAATGACCAAGAGAGCAGTCGATGCAGAGCGCAGTAGAGCCATAGTGACGGTCAGTCATAGTCACCGCATACGTGCGTCACTTCCCATACCCTGGAGCCAGCTGTTCCACTTAAACACACCCATAACGAAATAACAGCCCCCCCCCTAAACCTCTTTAAGTTATGACTATGTCACTTGGGATTTTGCTTCTTGTTTCTGAAAGAGCACTCACTTATCCACACTCTCCCACATGCAGAGCTTGGGCATGTGGTCAGTCCCTCATCAACCAGCACAGTAGTAGGCACAGGATGCATATATGATAAATACTTGCTGACTTGAGTGTTCCAAAGTCCACTAGGCATGAAGGACAAGATAATATCTGCAGAGCACAAAATACAAGAGTCTGGATATTCCAAATTAGTTATATCACTAATCACATATTCATGGAATGCTCATTTTGTGCCAGGCACTGTTCTAGGTGCTGGGGATAAAGTACAGACAAATAGGTGGACTTCTCATTTGAATGGAAATTATATTCAAATGAGAGAATCTATAACATGTCAGGCAATGATGTATTTTTGCAACTGCGGAGAAAGACTTGCTGCTAATTACGTAGGAAACTTTGAGGGAGCCACTTAATCTTTCTTGAATTCAGTTCTCTTGTAGGTAAAAAGAGTTATAGTTGCAGTGTTTGCTATTTTTCTTTTTCTTTTTTTAGCCGCACTATCACTACCAACAATAATATTTTCATTTCTTGACACGCTTTCATGGAGCTGAATTTCATATTTCCCCGTGTTTACTGGTAAATGCTGCTGCACAGTTTCATGAGCTATGAATTCTTCCTTGTTCGGGTTTCCCAGAAATGAGTTGGATTCCCGTGAGACTTGGAGACTGTTTCAAGTAGCTGGATTCCCTGGAGGTCCTCACCCGAAAGTGCTATCTATCTGCGTCTACTCTGTGAGCTTTCCCCGAGATCAAGGACCGCCACTCTGCTTTGTCACTTTTCATGTGGTGAAAAAAAAAAAAAATTCTGTTATCTCTGAACCTGGGCTAAGTTGAGATGATTCCACCCCCATCATGGCTCCTCAGTTAATCACTCTGCTTATCGCCGTCTCGGGTCTTAGCTGGTTCTCTTCGTGAGTTTTCAGAATCCTCCAACTCCTCTCCCAGTGGAAATGGTTTCAGCAACACAGTGAGCTCATCAATAGAAATTGCCTCTGAAAGCGAACAGTATCCTTTCTCTCTCAAGTGAAGTTTTTAGGCATTATTTCCATGTCTATGGTCATAACTTATTCTAACATCTATTTGTTGAGTATCTGTCATGTGCCACTGGACACTCTGTTCTTCTTTCTGCTAGGAGTAGCAATATTAATCTGATTTGGGGTAACCACCTTTCCAAGAGAGTTCACAGCATGTCTTCAAGGACACTAAGGATAGCAGCCTCTTGGAAAAAATAGCTTTTAGTTTGTCTTAAAAATCTTTTCAAGAATGAATGCACATTCTCTGACAGTGTTCCTCAGGAGGTGATGCTGAGCACATGGTAAGTCCTTCAGGAGCCTTTTTTCTTCATCTTGGCCACAAAGTGAGTATATTTTATTTTATTTTATTGTTTCAAAATATATTTTACTTATTTATTTGAGAGAGAGAGAGAGAATGGGCATGCCAGGGCCTGCAGCCACTGCAAATGAACTCCAGACACACGTGCTCCCTAGTGCATCTTGCTTATGTGGGTCCTGGAGAATGGGACCAGGATCCTTTGGCTTTGCAGGCAAACACTTTAACCACTAAGCCATCTCTCCAGCCCAACTGAGTATATTTTAAACTGAAGATATGCGGATGGTCAGCAAAAGAAAAGACATTAAGCCTCCACTTCTAATGTCACTGCTTTGGTAACCCATTGTGTTCATTTTTTCACTATTACTGTGACAAAATACCCAAGAAAACAACCTCATAAGGAAGAATTTATTTTGGTTCATAGTTTCAGTTCATGGTTGGCTGGATCCATTGCTTTGCATCAGGTAGCAAAGAAGAAACATGGTAGAAGGATGTGGTGAGGAAAGCTGCTCACTTCATGGGTGTTAGGAAGTAGAGAGACAGACAGGAAGTAGTCAGGGACAAGATATATCCACCAAAGACATGCCCCTAGTTACCTCTGTCCTCCAACCAAGGAAGATGAGGTTAGCCTCATTAAGATACAATAACCTCCCAATCATACCCCCAGCTGAGAATCATGTTTTCAAACATGAGCCTTTCCTTCAAGGGACTGTACCAGTTACCTTCTTGTTGATGAAACAAAATACCCAGACAGAAAATCAGCTTATGGAAGGAAAGGGCTCATTTTGGGCTCTCAGTTTTGGTGGGGGGTGGTTTCTTCATGGCTGGAAAAGTATGGTAGAACAGACAGCCAAGATATCACATCTTGTCATATCATCTTGGAGGAAGCAGAAAAAGTGAGCTACCTCACACTGGCAAGATGCGCTAGTGAAACTCAAGATCCGCCCTGAACGTCACGCCTCCTCCAGCAAGAGTCCACCTCCCAAAGGCTCCATCAGCTGGGGATCAAGTATGAGGCTTAATCACAACACTTGTGGCTATGGGGGACATTTTACATTCAAACTACCATAGGGACATTTCTAGATTCAAACCACAACAGCTATACTTTTGTGTCTTCAGAATCAGTGGTATAGTTTGTGCAACCCTAGATTGCCCAGTTTCACCTCCAGCCTGCTGATTAAATCACAACAACTTTGCCAAGTGTGCTTCTATAATGCCTGTTGGAATCATTGTTCAAGACTCACGACCATGCTATATGCTGACATTTTTTCCTAAAGAAGGAGAATGCAGCTATTTTTCTTACATGCCCCAGCACCTTGTTCACCGTTTTGCATGCAGAGCATGTCCAGTGGATGTTTTGACAATTGCATTTGGAATCAGTTACTTTCTTGGATAGCTGTTGACATTATCTCAGCTTCTTGATAAAGTAGAACCTTATGTTAGTCATTGAATTTCTATCAAAGGCATTGCAAACTGGTTATTGATTTTTTTTAAAAAAAGAGGGAAATAAATCTACCACTTGATGCTGTTGCTCTAAATTGAGAGTTAGGACTGCTAGATATATTTCAGTAGTCACATGAAACCCTTATGAAATTAGTAAAATGAAAATAAGAGTAAATTAGATAGTAATTTGGAGACTTTAAGAAACATCTAATTTCACTACTTTCAGAAACCTAGAACCATCTAGAAAACTTAAGGAAGATTTTCGGATTTAGCTCTTCATGGTTTTTATCTATTATTCTACTTTCTCATTAATCTATACTGCTCATCAACTTGTCACATTCTGTATCAATCTCAGCATGAATTCAGTTTCTCTACTAAAAATCCATTTACACACAAGCATCTACTGAATTTAGTGACCTTATTAAAGAACTGAGGAAGTTCAGAGAGAGGCTGCAGGGAGAGCATATACCTCATTATCTACTCTTTTCTCCTTTCCTCTCTTCCACTCCCCTGCTTCTAAATAGTCTCCTTATGTGTGTAGGTGAAATAAAAATGTTTGCATGTTATCCAGTTGTGTTACTTTTCCTAGGAAGTCTATTTGTATTCACTCCAGATAGAGAGTTCAATGACAGACCAAAGTAATGATCTCATCCAAGTCCAGCCTAAGAAGCTATAGGAGTGGAGGTGAGGGTTTACATACGGAACATGGATGACTTGGGCAGCTACATCACCAATAAGCCCACCTCAGCATGAGAAACGATTCATGAGATTTGCATTACTGCACCCTCCCCCTAACACACACACAACTTACAGGCAGTCTACCACAGAAGCTTTTCCTCCTCTCACAAGAGTTGTGGACCACTTATATAGTCACAAGGAAAGGCTTCATGAGTATTTGAGTTTCTTTTGAGCCTCATGAGGCCTCCTCCCTACATGAGACAATGTTTCACTATGGAGTAAAGACCACACAATATATTATTACCATAGTAAATAGAAACTGCTCACCACTTGAAAGCCAATATTTAGGCGGTGAGAGTTGACAAGAATTAGTCAGGTTTACTCAAGAGTCAAATTCATGAGATAATGGAGTGACGAATCACTTCAAAGCTTCATTTTTCAAAGCCTGGACTCCCAGGTTTGATTTCCCAGTAACCATGTAAAGCCAGATGCACAAAGTAGCTCATGTATCTAGAGTTTGTTTGCAGTGGGACAAGGCCCTGGTATGCCCATTACACACACACACACACATACACACACTCTCTCTCTCCTCACAAATAAATAGATAAAATATTTTTTTAAATGCAGAAACAACTTGTCAAAGAGGAAGAATGGGGCCTCACCTCCCTCTAGCCAACTGAAATGAGTTTATATAGGGAGAGGAAGGAGGGGCAGCAGTAAGTGGGGTTTCTCCAACCATAGCATACAACTTCCCTTCTCTCTAAATGGAACAAACCCCTACATCTCAACTTCCTGGGGCTAGCTCCTATAAATGATGCATAAAACTAAAACTAGAGAGGGATATTGGGATTGTCACCAGATGTTCTGTAAATCAGAACAAAGAATTATCAGTTAACATGTTAACTGTTTATGTAAGACTTATCAAAATTTAAAGTGCTATGCAAAAAGAAGCTATAAATGGATAGAGGAGGGACAACAACCTTACCCCAGGGCAAAGGGAG
The DNA here is from genome assembly GCA_036346955.1 of Dipus sagitta. NCBI lineage: Eukaryota > Metazoa > Chordata > Mammalia > Rodentia > Dipodidae > Dipus > Dipus sagitta. The sequence goes on along the minus strand of CM070770.1, from coordinate 233,496,723 downwards.
GAGGGAGTGAAGGAAGTTCCAAAGAGAAGCTCTGCTACACTGGTATACAGAACATTTTTCTTCCCTGTTTAGCATGGGCTTCAAGCATACTGCTTATCATTTGCTACTCCATTTCCTCAAAAGAGGATGTACTACTACAATGTGGAGACATTTTCAGATTGAGTAGGACACCGAAGCACCAAAAAGATGAGGAAGCTTATGTTCAGGGCTCTCACTCCAATTGAGTTCTGCTTCTGAGGAAAAGGGTTATGAAGTTTCCTAGAGTTCTACTGCAAGCAGGCATGAGAAATAACCATCTCTGGGCTGTGAGTGGGGGATGAGTTCCTAGCCAGGAGCCTTAGTTTCAATGAGGTTGCCTCTATCTATTCTATCTGTGCCTTGAGAATGAGGTTGACAGTTTGCCATAAAGGTTATATAAAAGGTCTCCATCAATGGATTCATGGAGTAAGCTATGTTAAAGCAAACTCCCAGGATTCTCTGTCTTCACTCATCAGAGAGGTCTTTCCACTCAGAAATGGTGCCAAACCCCAAGTTAGAAGGCTGACTGCCAGCCATTTATTGTGTGCAAGTGTAGTAGGTTCTAGTTTCTGCAAAGTGGGTTAGATGAAGGATGCTCCATAAGAGCTTGGTAGCAACATGTATCTGCCTCATGCTCTTCTGGTGAAAACCATAATCCTTTGGCAACACTGCTCACTGTGCAGCCTTCCTGGAGTGCTTGCTCTTAGCTGAAACATAGCCCTGTAGTCTCTTATTGGGGTGCACAGTGAGGTGGGTGTATAAAGGTTGAAGATTCCTCTTGTTAGCCAAAAGGACCATAAGGTCAGTATGGTCCTGAGATTCCAGGAAAAACCCAAGACTGGAAACTCCAAGGCTAAAATCCCTAGACTAGGGACTAGCATGCTTTAACCTGTAGACCCGATCTGGCCATGGTCTGTTCTTGTATACCCTGAAACCTACGAATGATGCTTTAAAAAAAACCTAGAAATGTTTGTAAAAAGCAAAGAATATGTGAAAGAAAATGTGTGTTGCATTGAAACCTAAAATATTTACTCTTTAGTCCTTTGTAGGAAAGTGTGCCATCTTGTTCCACACTGACTGTATTCATGTATTCAGCCTTGGCCATGAGGTTAGGATTACCTGGCAAATCTTTAAAAGCAAAACAGCATGAGAAAACAGATAGATAACTCTAACTTTGACTAGGAAAAGGCATTCTTAGGGGTAGGATCCTCACCAATTCTCTGTACACAACAATTCATGTTCCATAATTCTAATATTTAATAGGATCATCACCAGACTTCCCAGATAAGGGCTCAGGGCTACTTCTGATATTGGCTCCTATCAGGGTTTGGAGGGCACATCTGGAAGGGCTCTGGGGTTTAGTGTTCATGGACAAGGAGTTCAATACGGCACATAGCAGAAGCTGAAGCAGAGGCAGATTTTAGAGAGATGGAGTTCTTCCAAGGGAAGAAGCAGAGCAGAGCGACGGGGAAGTTTCATAGCCTAAGCATCAGGGATTTTTGGCTCATTTGCAACACTCAGGCTTTTCTGAGCATGCTCTGGCTATTGCATGTAGCATCACAGATTTCATTAGCATCTTAAATCTCCACCCAGGGTGAGCATTTTAATTTGATAATGAGCCACAGGCAACTTTTGGACACTACATCTGCATTAATGCCAGCGGCCTTTTCAGTTGGCCAGAGAAAGGTAGAGTTTCATTCTTCCTCTTTGACAAGCTGTTTTTTGCTTTATTTAAAAAAAAAATTATTGGGCTGGAGAGACTGCTTAGTAGTTAAGGTACTTGCCTAGAAAGCCAAAGGACCCAGATTTGGTTCCCCAGTACCCATAGAAAGGCAAATGCACAAAGTGGCACATGTGTCTGGAGTTCATTTGCATTGGCTAGAGGTCCTAGTATACCCATTCTCTCTCTCTTTCTTTAATAAATAAATAAATAAATAAATAAATAAATAAATAAATAAAATACTAGAAACAATTAAAGGCTGCAGAGATGGTTTAGAGGCTAAGGTACTTGCCTGCGAAGTCTGAGCACCAGTGTTCAACTCTCCAGGTTCCATATGAGACAGATGCACAGGGTGATGCAAATGCACAAGGTTGCACATGCACACAAGATGGCATACATGTTTAGAGTTTGGTTACAGTGGCTGGAGGCCCTGGTGCACCAATTCTCTCTCTCTCTCTCTCTAGCTCTCTCTCGCTCTCTCTCTTGCTCTTGCTCTTGCTCCCGCTCATAAAAAGGGGGCAGTCTATTGGATTTGCCTCAAAAACAGTTATTTGTTTATTTATTTATTTGAGAGAGAGAGAGACAATGGATGCTTCAGGGCCTCTAGCCACTGCAAACAAACTCCAGACGCATGTGCCACCATGGTACATCATGGGTTCTGGAGAATTGAACCTGGGTCCATATCCTTTCAAGCAAGTGCCTTAACCACTAAGCCATCTCTCTAGTCCAGTTAAAATATTTTTTTATTTATTTGAAAGGGGAGAGAGAGAGTAGTGGATGTCTGAAAACCAGGTCATTTCAAGCAAGCAAGAATTTTGACTACTGCACAAGACCTGAGCTAAGTCATTGATAGGTAGGACCACATAGGACTGCTTAACTTTACATACTATTTGACCCTTGTCCCAATTCAACTCTATACAAACCTAAAGCTCATGTCAGTACCCAAAAACAGATTTAGGGTGACTGGGGCCCTTTATTTGGTTCTTTTCCCAGTGTAGCCTCATTGATCTACTTTCCTCTCTCTTATTCTCCCCATTACAGTCTCTTTCATTGGTACATTGGGATAGGTGGCTAAGCCTCACCTGTTGAGGCTGCCAGAGCCTTGGTCTTTGCCCTCAAAACCCAGGTTACAGTGCCTGCTTGGGTTCAGGAGCTTTGAAGTCCTTGGACCCCTGTCAAGTGATGCTTGTCATTGAAGTTTCCTTGTACAGACATGGTCGATTATGTCATTGGCCACTGGTGATTCGCTCAATCTCTATCTCCCTTTTCTTTTCCATGAGGTTGGAAACTGAAAGACTCTGTAGTCACCCCTGGCAACCGGACTACTTCTTTAGGGATTTTCCAAATGTCATCTCCTTCACATAAACCCAGGTGCAATGGTAGGGGATTGTTGGACTTAACAAAAGATGCTCTTTCACCTTTATTGTTCCTAACACTTGGAAATTCCAAAGGTTTTAGGAGCTCTGTGTCAAGAACAGGGACGAAAACAAACATACATTTCTTTTAAATCACTCTGTGCATTGAAAAATGATGGAGACCTACTTGTGAAAGGCCCTTGCACTGTGCCTAACATTGAGGAGAGCACTGACTCCAAAGGCTGGGCTCTGGAAAATTCCATAGGCCAGGCTAGTCACATGTGCCAGTGTGCCAATGAAAGAGACCTTAATGGAGAAAGGAAGCCCCATTTCTGGGATGTCTGGGGTTGGGCTGAGTAATAGAAAGGCTCGAAGAAAGATTCTGTCTTGTCCAGAAAAAATCTGAAGAGTTACAATGTAGCTATTATTTATTGAGCACTATTGTATTTGTTAAGCATTTTATGTACATTTTCACATTGATTTTTGCCAGCAACTCTATAAAATAAATTATCATGTGGTAAATGAGGCTTAAGAACGTTAAGTAATCCATTCAAGGCTGTCTAATTGTCAAGCTGTAGAGCGACGGTTTGCTATGGGCATGCGTGGCTGTCAGCTCGTCATTGAGGGGAGCCAGTGAAAACTGGAGGCTCTGTGGACCATAGTGGGAGGGCGTGGGAAGCAATGTCTGAACGGCATAGATTTATACTCTTGCTCTTTGTACAACCACAGGTGCTTGGAATGTGACCTTTTTCAGGGGTATCTGGGAGAGGAATGAAGGGGCACTTGGATTTAAGCTTCTCATTCATTGAGATATTTCTCTGTTTTTTCCCCAGCTCATTTTTTTTCTAGACCTAAAAGGCCATGCATGAAACACTCCCATTTAAGCCTGTGGTCCATCACAGAAATCCTGCACTACACATGTGCTCACTGGGATGACACCAGGCAAACAGAAAATGTGACCTTCACTGTGCTCCTTGGAATTGTCCAGCACAGAGGTCTTCATTTTGTTTAATGCTGTGGAGGGAAATGAACCTCAGAGAGACTAATGAGATTGTTTAAAGTTGGGGGGACTGTAGGGAATGCTGTCTGTCCATGACCCATGCTCTTCTTCGGATACCGCAGCCTTGCCGTTAGCCAGTTAATGATCAGCCTGACTCAGAGAGGCCCTGTTGCCTTTCACCATTTCTCTGGAAATCCAGCTCAATAAAGTGCCAGGCCAATGATTCCTGAGGCTTCCTCTTGAGGTCTGGGTGCGGGCTATCCCTTCTAGGACCCTTCTGTGGTCTAGTCTCTGTTGAAGATTGTTTTTCCCCCTTCATGAGGCCCAACTGCTGCCACATTGTCAATTGCTAGCTGGTTACTATGGAAACAGGTCTCAACAGGGCTTTGCTTTTCTCCCTTCCTGAATGAGGAGTAGAGGGCTTTGTGAGGATCAGTGGTTCTTCCGGCATGGCCAGGAGAACTTGCTTTGGGTAATGGGGCTTACGTAATTTTACCTAAGGACCCACCTTGCTGTTAGCAAAAGATTTGTAATTTTTCCTTCTGTCTTGAAGAACATATCCTTTTTTGTTTGTTTGTTTTGTTTTGGTAGTTCAAATGTCTTCTCTTTTCTGAGATGAGTATGATGTGGAAGGGACTATCTAACGATGTTCTTCCTTGAAAGAATAAGTTTGCAGATGCACACATGGGCAGATTTCAGAATCAATAGTCTGAGAGAAAGAAAACTTGCAAAAAAAAAAAGAGTGCACATTGCAAGATCCCATTTATATAAAATTCTAGAAAGTGACAGAAATCAGATTAAATCAATGGTTGCTAGGGGATGGAATGAAGGGAGGGAGGGATTATAAAGGGGCATGAGAAAGTTTTGGAGGGAGGTGAAAAGGATGCCTAATTGTGGTGTTACTTTCATAGGTAGAGTTGGGACTTATCAAATGGCAGACTTTGAAAGAACTCAGGTTAGCATACTTCCCTTAGATCTCAACAGCATTAAAATGAGCTAGTCGCCTTTTCTTGGTCTTTTTTTCTTGTTTTTGCAATTAAAGCTGTCTGTGAACATTAAAGTCAGAGGAGCCTACACTCTGATGGCAGCAGGTCTGGACACAAATTTTGCATCTGTTGTCCCCTTGATGCTGGTCCTGGACTGCCTGCTCCTGCTAAGATTTCAGTATGATTCACACACAAAGTTAAGCTCCAAATCTTATGTCCATGGCATCAAGAGAATGAAATCTTAAAAACAGAGAGAGAGAGAGGAGAGAGAGAAATCTTAATCCAACTGTGGTGTTTCGAAGTGGAACTTTGAGAAGCGATTCCATTACTTTAGGTCACTAGTATGGGCCCCCCATGAACGAGCCCCAGTGGTTTTATTAGGAGAGGAAGAGAGACCACACAGAAATAGGCGAGTGCTCTCTTTGCCACAAGTGAGCCCTCACTAGGCTCTTTTTGCCTTATATCTCCAGAATCACAACATAAAGTAAATCTCTTCTTTATACAGTGTCTGACTTAGGCATTTTATTATGCTTACAAAAAGCTGACTAACATCGATCTCCAGTGGTAGCATTCTAAGCTCTAAGGCACCTAGTCAGTGGATTTCAAGACTCTATTTGACTACCTTTGCCAAATGATAGAATTAATGATTCCGTTTGTATTCCTGGAGCCCTCTCTTGTTTTCAAGATTGTCATTTCCCTTTCCATAGTCATTACCATAAATGAGTATAGGTATGCACCCTATAAGGAGGGCATTTCAGACAATGAGAAGCTACATGTACAATGGTGGTCCCATAAGCTTGCATTACATAGTAACACAGTAGCCATCTTAATCTGTGTAAGTACACTCCATGATGCTCGCACAATGCTGACATCGCCTGACAGCATATTTCTCAGAATGTATTCCCACTAAGAAACACACATGCATATGCATGTGTATGTTTTCTTCTATTTAAAAACTATAGTTTTGCCTCCCAGTCTGTACAGATGAAGCGCTGAGTAAAGATATTGATGCATTCTCCTCAGTGTGTTATATATATTCAACCAGCACCAAAATAAACCTCTTCCCCTACTGTGTGCTCAGAACTGCCCTGGGAACTGGAGACACAAATTCAAATAACAGTTCCTGGCTTGGTTGCTCTAACCAAGTGGGAGGGAATGTAGTTCAGGAAGTGAGCCACGGAAATGAAGTAAGGTATCTGCTAAGACCTAGCCAAGCACAGGAAATGGGGCCCAGGTAAGCCAACGGGAAGACATTCTGAAAAAAGTGGTAGTGTACCCAAATCTAAAGAGACAGAGGACTAGTCAGACATGAGGTGGGTGAATGACTTTTCAGGAAACAGTGCTTATGTGATACTGAAAGAATTATGCAGGGACTAAGGAGATGGCTCAGGGGTTAAAAGTGCCTAAAAACAAAACAAAATGAACCAAAACAAAAATGCCTGCTGGCCTGGGTTTGATTTCCAAGTACTCACATAAAGCAAGACTCAACGTGACATGTGACTCTGGAGTACATTTGCAGCTACAAGAGGAACTGGAACACTCATTGTATCTCCCTCCCTTTCTCTCTCTCTCTCTCTCTCCTCATAAATACCAGTAAATAAATAAACACTATTTCTTTAAAAAGAATTATTTTGAAATGGGAGCTGGGTGCTGGGGAGAGATGAAGCTAGGTGAGATATTTAAGACCTAGATTATGAGTGCCTATTTGAGACTCACTAAAGTTAGATTTCATCATATGGCCAATGGGCAAACCTTGTGAGGCTTCAATGTGGAAGGTACAGAAATCCTGATTTGAATTTTGAGGCACTCTAGGTAGGTAGACCTTAGCAGGTTTGGAGGTCATCAGACGGTCCCTACCTATCATCTCCCTGGTATGAAAGGGAGAAGGATGGCAGGATCAGAGCTATGGTCCCCTCACAATGGAGTTTGTCAATTACTCCACCTAGTCAAGAGATCACTTTTCACCTAAAGCCAAGCTAAACAGGTTGGAGAATAATTACCCCCTTGATGAGATAATGTATTTAGAATTCCCAGAAGCCCTCCCTACAGTATGCACAGAACCTCACTGCTAGGCCTACCTGGGTTGCATTTTTTCTGAGTTCTAATTCAGGAAGTGCAACTATTTCTTTTGTATCCTTTCTCTTCTTTGAATGCCAGCCAAATCCCAAGTATGTTTACGCTTACACCTGGCCTTTTTCACTTTTTCTCAACAAATTTCCTTTGCCTTACTGCTGATGGACTATGAGCCTATTTAGTTTTCTTTATGTGGTCACAATACAAAGGAGCCAACAATATGAAAATCTGCAACAGAAGGACCATTTGGCTACTCTGGATGTGTTTGCATGCAGGGGAGGTAATATTGTGAACCAAGTCAGGAGACCCCTGTAGAGATCTAACAAAGCACAAAGATACCCAGACCCAGTGTATAGCTAGAGATGAAGACCAAAGATGCACTTGAAGGGTATTAAAGATGAGGATCCTAGCTACAAAGGATTGGAGTTCTATGTGAGTTGGAATAAAACTCAGTAGCAGAGGCCAGTAAGCTAGAAAGGGGACATAAAGGAAATAGAAAGGGAGGGGGAGGGGACTTCATAGGATGGTATTATACATATATATATATATATATATATATATATATATATATGAACAGATTAATGGGGGTGGAAGGTGGAAAGGCCTAAGTGAGGTCAGGTGAAGCAACTGAGTAAAAGAAAGGTGGGGGAGGGCTAATCAAAATATAAGAGGGTATGGATGAGTCATATGGAAATCAACTTTTTTGAACAATGGAACAATCAGAAGCCATAGATTGTTATTGGAAAATTTTCAGTGCCAGGGATGGGATGCCTTCCAGAGAGTTGTTGGCCAGGGAGGTCCCTGATGTCCCCCGAACATTACAAGCTATTGCTGAAGCTCTTGGTTTCCCATGAGGAATAGATGGTAACACCCTATTGCTGAACACTCCACATACTTGGGCTGCAAGGTCACTAAGAAATCCTGCTAGAGCTGAGCTGAAAACCTCTTCCATGTAGACAAGCTAATAGCTGGAAAAAGCTATACTGCATGCAGTTCAATTTGGGAGAGAGAAATCAGCTGTGGAGATACTCAACAGTGGGCACTACAAACCTTAAATTTGGTCAGCCAGGCCAAATGAGCCAACAGGTACAATAGTGGCATGTCTGTTATGGGAGAAACCAACTGCTCTCTGATTGGAATGGAGGCCCGCTCCATGGGAGGGAATACGTGCCTGATACTGAAAACCTACAACAGAGGTAGTCATGAGCCCTAGGGGTGTAATGTCTGGTGGTATCTGGCTAAATGTATATGCTATGTTTACAAAACTATTTGGTAAGCACTTCTCTTAATGTTCACACCCATATATTAATGCTACTCTCACTTTTGGTTAGAAAAGCTTCTCTTTTCAGATGTCTATGACCTTGGGGTGACCCAGAAGGCATCGTAGTGCTGAGAAGAAATGACGGAGGAGTGCTCAGCACTAAAACATCTATATAACCCCTTCCAAGGCTCAGGGTCCATTGTGGAAGAGGTGGCTGAAAGAATGTTAGAGCCAAAGGAAGAGCAGAACTCCTTACATTGTGCTCCTCCAGACACAAAACGGCCTAGATATCCATGACCTTGCAGTGCCTGACACTACCTACACAGATCATCATAATAGGAGGAAAAAATGATGATATCAAAATAAAAGAGAGACTAATTGAGAGGGGAAAGCAGTATGATGGAGAGTGGAGTTGCAAAGGGGAAAGTGGGGGAAGGGAGGGAGGGAATTACCATGGGTTATTGTGTATGATTATGGAGTTTGTTAATAAAAAATAGTTTCTAATAAACTTAGAAACAGGGAAAAAAAATAAGATAGAACCAAAAAGACTACATCGAATAGTCTGGTCAGACATAAGATGAGGAGGTAGAGAGAAGGGAGAGAGTTAGGAGTGATGTCCAAGGCTTGGACTTAGGAATCTTTCTGGTTAACTATTGCATGACAGGTTTGGGTTTAGACACATTGAGTTCAGAAGATGCCAGAGATGCATACAGTAATCACGTTTTCAGGGCTATAACTCGGAGTAGATCTAGCCTAGAGGGCATTTACACATAGATAGGACTTGAAGCCATTGGAAGAGGATCTAGCAGTAAATGTGCATTGAATTAAAATTCCCTGAGACTTTCCCAGGCTTAGTAGAGATATTCCCTTCGTAGGTCACTCTGCTTATACAAGAGAGAAAGAAGTGCCTAATTAATGCCAGACATGACTGAACACTCATTCTGTTTTGACTATAAAGGTGGGTGTGGCTATTGGGGATAGAAAGGTGGAGTTTGGGGCTGGAGATATGGCTTAGCAGTTAAGGCATTTGTCCAAAAGCCAAAGGACCCAGGTTTGATCCCCCAGGACCCACGTAAACCAGATGCACAAGGGGGCACACTCGTCTGGAGTTCGTTTGTAGTGGCTGGAGCCCTGGCGCACCCATTCTCTCTCTTTCTCTCTCTCTCTCCCTCTTTCTCAGTGTTTCTCTCTGTCAAATAAATAAATAAATAAATAAATAAATAAAAACATTTTAAGAAAAGAAAGGTGGAGTTTGGATTAGAAATACCAAAGTCATAAATCCTCAGTTTTTATCTGATTGTACATATTTAGGTGTTTAGAAAGTGTAAGCATATCTTTGTGCTGCACTTGGTACATGCTTCCACTAGAGCATTAAAAAAAATTATTTATTTGCAAGAAGAGAGAGATAATGAATGGGCATGCCAGGGCTTCTAGCCACTGCCAAGGAACTCCAGATGCATGCGTCACCATGTGCATCTGGCTTTACGTGGGTGCTGGGAAATCTAACCCAGGTTGTTGGGATTTTCAGGCAAGTTCCTTAACCACTAGACAATCTCTGCAGCTCTCATGAGAGTATCTTTTAACCTTGGCTGATACCATATCTACTTAGGCATTTGTTGTTCCCCTGCCCCTTGCATTAAGCCCCTTAAGACCAGACACCAGCATGATTGATTTAGATTTTGGCACACAGTAAGGGATTGGTGAAGCTACATTGAGTGCTTCCTCTCCAAGGTGCCCACGCTGAGCTTTGAAACAAATGCATCTTGACTTTCCCACTGACGTTCGTGTATTCATGAAGAGCAAGTTTAAATGGAGAGGTGTGTGTCTGCAACTGAAAGATTTTACTCATTTCTCCATAAGCAAGAAACAAGGGGCTGCTGGAGAGTGTGGTGAATGCTGAGTCTACAGATAAATCTCTGCTTATTAGTAATCTAGACCATGGGACAGATGTTCTTGGTTTTTGTACAAATACTCAAACGATTTCCTCAAATTTAGTCTGTGGACTCTGATGCTTTCTTAGCTTGCCAGACCAAATCTTCATTCGGCAAAAAATCATCCAGAAAAAGATAAGTGACTCAAGGTCTCTTTGTTTCTGTCAAATGCCGAGAGGAACCAATCATACTGGGGCATTGTCCATTTGAGTTCATGTCTTCATGCTAAGCCAACTGTTTTTGTGTTTACAGTCTGCATTAATGAATGTAGGGCATCACGGACATGGTTTGTGTGTGATGGGCGAGTTTTGTAATGAGCAGAATTTCTGCATGGATTTCTTCCTCATTTAACAGTTGAGCACATGCTATTATTTTATAAGCACTGCTGATAAATCATCTGGCAAATACTTCTCAGTCCCTTACAATAATTTTTATTTCCTGTGATTTCAATTGTCTCTGCATTTTTCCTTGTAAATAGTTGAAGAGTAAGCACATTTTCAAAGAGCTGCAGGGAGGCTAAGATGCCAGTTGCATTTTAACGATATAGGGCATTATCGCTCCTACTGTAGCCAATTCTCTTTTAAATCATTGCAGTTTCTGCTCTAGCCTCCAGCTATAGAATTCTTTTCAAGCTGGCAGTGAACTTGGCAGGTCGCCAGAAGAAATATAAAGGTGTTTTGGTCCACCAAAGTATTCTGAGTGGTTCTTAGTGATACAGTGTTCTTCAGTACATCTGCAAAACATTTTTCTGAAGTGAATTTTCATGTGAAAAGCCTCCTTAATCATCTGCAGTATTGTTTATCTCAATGCAGCTATTTAAGTGCCCCCCGGGGTGCCTACAAAATAAACAAGGGAATCTTCTAAAGAGTTTTCAAAGTGGCAGGTGCTGAGGCTGTGCCCTATTCACTTAGCTTGCAATGACATTTCTGTGCTAATCTACAGACAAACAAGAGACAGGTGACACACCGAATCAAGTACAATGCGCGAGAGAGGCAGGTTTCAGCCAATGGGGTCAGCTCTAGATAAGACGCTTTTGAGGCAAATGTGTACAAGAAGCAACTGCTTTTAAGCTCCCTTGCTCTCTGCATTCTCCCTGTAAAACTGCTATTTCAACTTGAGGTGTTAACTAAACTTTTTGGTTTTAAATGGAAACAAGAGGAGATTCAAGATGAAAATGCCTACATCTGCATGATTGTGACCATCATTATTTATGTATGTATGTATGTGTGTATGTATGTATGTGTGTATGTGTATATGTATTTACACAGATATAATACTTACAGATATAAATTTGCATTTAAAGAAAGTGAATATTTTGGTTAAACATTAAAAGATATGGAAGTGGGGCTTGAGAGATGGCTTAGTGGTTAAAGCACTTACTTGCAAAGCCTAAGGTGTCATGTTTGACTCTCCAGATCCCATATAAACCACATGCACAAGGTGATGAAAGAGCAAGGTCACACATACACACTAGGTGGCACATGTGTCTGGAGTTCAATGGCAGTGGCTGGAGGCCCTGGCATGACAATTCTTTCTCTTTCTCTCTGTCTCACACACACACACGCACACAAACACTCTCTCTCACATACATACACACTCTCTCTCTTGCTCATAAAAAGAAAAAGTAAAAAGAGATATGTAAATGACCATTTGCTTGTTATTTTAGCCCTGAATTCAATTCAGCCATGTCATATTTTCATAACAAATCACTGTATCTGTAATACAAACATTGACACACAAGGTGGAATTTAAGAAATAAGTGATTAAACACATCTTATATTCTTTCCTTTTTTTGATTGCCATGTGGATAAAAAAAAAATCCTGCTGCTAGCTGACTCTTTAAAAAGTTGGATTAGTCTCAGATTTATTCAAGAAACTAAATGGAAAGTTGACGGTAGTAAGTTCTAATGCAGACACATTATTCAGCTGTTACCCTTCCTGTTTCTTTTTTATGGTAATACTAATCATAAACTGGGATAAAAAAATGTTTCATAAAATATTTGAAAAAAACATAATTCATTTTTTAAAAAAATGAAACATACTTACTAGAAATAATATTGAGTGCACAAGAGCAGTATAAAATCATTCAGTAGTCTACTGCATTAAAGGGTAGAATTTCAAGAGCATTTGTTTACTGTCTAGGAAACAGGCTTTGCATGTAATCCCATAAAACAGAAAATCAGATGATGGCATTTTACCAGTATCTATTCCTTCAGTGGCCTTCACAAAGCCCATTGGATGACTGTCACCCAGAGCAGGAAATGCTCACAGCTATTGGCTACATCTTCAGTATCAGTTAATTTCAAGCCCAGTGTCTGTGTTTTGGGCTCAGCTGCTTCCAAGGCCATCCGCATTTGTTGACAAAAACATATTATTTATCAAGTGTCTAATAGAAAGAAGCATACGTCTATCTCCTTGAAGTAAACATGGCCATTAGATTCTAACATCCAAAGGGACTTAAGGTATCAGTTTTGGGACACTGTAAGAATATGAACTTCAATATAATTGAACTGAGAACACATGAAGCAGACACAGTACTGGCTGATCAGATTTTGTTTGAGTCTTATGATGGGATAGGATCCTCTGGTAAAATGAGAGATGATTACCCACAAAGGAAGCAGTTCTAACAGTGACAAAAGGCTGCCACCATCACCTGGAGGAGCCTTATGTTCTGAGTATTATTAAGAAACCCTTAACCAACTAGGTAATAAGGCAGTTGACAGAAAGGAAACATCTACTGGCCAACCTGAGCCAAACTCATTAAAGCCTTTAGCTTTCAAATTTCTAGCATGTTTTTACTGCTGAACCTATTATGACATTTTTTTTTCCATAAAAGAAGGTGCTCAGGATATATCAAAGCATTAAATCTTCCTGGCTGTCATTTTTGGACATAGCTTGCACAGTTACCCTCCAATATTCATTAAGATATTGATATTTCCATTCTGCCCAAAGGATGAGAGTTAAACAAAATAGAAATGTTAAGAGATTTCAACCTTTGAAGAAATAAATGCATTATGGGAATGCATCACCGGAAAACAGATGGTTTTATTTAAAAATATTGCACGCCTTTCATTTAAAAGCAATAACCATTACAATGAGATGCAGATTCTGTAGGAGATGTACAAGAACTGAAAGGGGGTGGTGCTTCTCACTAAGAACAAAAGGTGGGGCTATAGGTCTCTGGTAATCTCATAAAATATGTACATGTGTGTGAATAGACACATTGACTATATATCCATACAAATAAACATGTATGGAAGATCAAAGCTCATAGGAAACAGACTCCCTTGAAGTGAACCCATGGGCCACTCCAGGGACTGTGGTCATGATTCCAAGTTAGAGTACATCAAATTTTGCCAACATTAGATCTATCATTTACATTACCATGACCAAAATACCTGAGAGACTCTCTCAAGGGCAGAGGCCTTATTTTTGCTCATGGTTTCAGTGAGTTCAGCACACGGTTGCTTAGCTGCATGGACAGCACGGCAGTGGGAGCAGGTGGTGGAGGAGATTCCTCCTTTCGTGGCAGACTGGAAGCAGAGAAAAAGTCATATGGGAAGGTCAGGACAAGATGTGGCCTCTAGACGCATCACCAGTGACCTGATTCTTTCAACTAGGTCCCAATTCCTACTTTCACCACCTCCCAATAATGTCATCATATTATGAATGAAGACATCCAGGGTCCAATCTAGTGGTTAGATCAAAACTCCCAGGATTTAGTCATCTCTGGAAACACAGACACACCTAGCCCAGTCAGAGATAGGCTCAATGAATTTCTTGTAGCATGTCTAAACTACAGCCCATGGGCCACATGTGTCCTAGGATAGCTGTGAATACAGCCCAACACATTTGTAAATGACATCATGTTGCAATACCAAAAGGCTGAACACTATTCAGTGATATTCTCATTTGCTGGGTCAAAACACTCAAGCAGATGTAGCTTATAACCCTATTTCCACTTACAATGTCAATGGGAAACTTCATCATGACATGGCAGAGCAGAGGTCAGGCATGGAATTTTGCCACAGTAGTTGCATATAGCAGCAAGGGTGAGCTAGTTAACACCCAGTAGACCTGGAAGATTAAACCTCAAAGTCGGCCACTAATGACACACACCTCCTCCAGCAAGGCTCCATCTCCTAAAGGTTCTTCAACTGTTCCAAATTGCCACCAGCTGGGGACCAAGGATTCAAAACACTTGAACCTATGCGGGGCATTTCATTCAAAGTGCTACAGACAACCTTTTAAAATCTATGTGATTCTCAAACTAATCAAATTGAGAGTTTAAGATCAACCATCACAATAAGTTTTTTTTTTTTTTTAATTGGGGAGAGGGCTGATCAGTTTTCCTTTTGTATATGAAGCCCCTTTTACTCTGCTAACAAACCCAGAGAGGGAGAAAGATGCAACTAACAATTCCTTAATTGTACGCTAGTGTCACCAAGAGAGCTTGCATTTCCTTGGGGCTTTACAGTCTTGAAACTCCATTCCTGTCTACAGCCTTGTTCAGCAAAGAGCAGGTACTGTACAGTCACCTCCACTTCGCAGAATAAACAAAGATGGCAGTTAAGTGCTTGCTCTAGCTAGTGACCCTTAACCTGACATTATTGCTGCTACTTTACTCTGAGAAGGACTTTCTTTGAATCTGAATTAAATCCTTATCAACCTCAGCTTGTCTTTCTCAGTTTTCAAGCACTTAAAGTAGGTCTCTGACTTTGGTATAACCCACTTGTGTTCTTTCCTATTACCTTTGAGTAGAGAATATTGATTTTAGATATTTTAGACAGGCCAGGAGTTAGGCAATTTATATAGTGCCCCCCCCAAATACATGTAAACAACATAAACAAAACATCCTTTTCTCTCCAAAACAGGCATTTGCCTTTACTGTATTTCTATAACTTTCTTTACAATGTTATCTTCAGAATCTTTCCAAAATGAATCTGGAGTTCCTGCAACTGGTTAATCATTACACAACAGAATGCTTAGTGATAAAGGAAATTTAAAAGTGGCAATTTTTAAGCTGTAGCAAATAAAAAAATAGAAAAAAATCAAAATTTCTAACTCGAAATATCCAAAACATGTAGATGACTCTGACCCACATTATGAGACATGGCTGCTCTGAGCTGATGTTTCCTTGCACCTTCATTAATGGCCACAGAAGGGAACTGAACGTGAAGTGTCCCATCATTTTCACTTTACAACATGCATCTCTTTTCTCATGTGCTCCTCATAAGAGCTTTAAAATATGGCCCCTTTAAGATGTAAAAAGTCAGAGCTAGTTCAATCCACAGCTTTCCCTGAGTCCAAGCCACTGGTTTAATTTTTCTAAATTCAACTAAGTATCTAAAAGATGAACCTAATCTCTCCTACATTTTATGGTATTTTTTATCTATAAAATATTTTTGGGCTAGTGAGATGGCTCAAGTGCTTAAAAATACTCACTTACAAAGCCTATCAGCCCAGGTTCAATTCCTCAGTACCCATGTGAAGCCAGATGCACAAAGTGGTACATATAACTGGAGTTTGTTTGCAGTGGTAAGAGGCCCTGGCATGCCCATGTTCATTCTCTCTCTCTCCCTCTCTCTCTTTCAAAATCAAATAAATAAATAAATAATTTAAGAAATATTTTCATATTTGAAATTTTGTGTGAGTGTAGTACTCAATAATTAGCTCAGGGCTTCACATATTTTAGGCAAGTACTCTCATAAGTGCATTTATTCTCTCTCTTATCCTCTATTCCATTTATAGACTCATGGAGCAGGAAGCTGGAATCTTGTGTGAGGAATACAACAGCTGAGACAGAGAGAGGTTGAAGAACCAAACAGAAACTGAATTCTACTTATTTCCAGCTTCCACCACTGTGTTGGTCGCAGTCCATTTTATTGACATGATTGTTATGCTAGGAAAGGGCCAATGAAGTTGGTTTTTATTTTATACCTATTTCTTCTGACCCTCCTATGTCCTTGCAGGCAGCACCTCAATTGACTTTCAGGATTCAGGTAACCAATTTTCTTGCTGTTTGTTTAAGAGCACTCATTTTCAAGTACATGAAACTGGCTTAGACCTTTACACAGATCCCCAGGGGATGACTTAGGTGTGCAGTGGTGAAAGTCGATTTAACAAAACCATTAATTTGAGTTTCTGGGAATAAACAGTAGCTGTCACCCGCCATCAGAAAATACACAGATAGTGCATTGTAATCCAAATTGCAAAAGTCCCGAGAATAAGAAGGAATCAAGGAAAGTAAGTTTGCTGGTTATTCAGGCCTGTGTATTGTTTTAACTTTCTGGTGAGGATGGTTCATTTCAGTGTGGGTTTCAGAAAACTAGATATTGTGTTGTGCCTGCCACATTTCATCAGTCACGCCGTATTAAGTGCATTAGGAGGCCCTATGAATTCTTTTGGTCTCAGATTTACTGCAAGATGAGGCCGAAATCCATTTATGAATCCAAGGAAAAAGACTGTTAAAGATGGTCCCCCTTCACCAGGGGAGACAGCTCTTGCTTTTTGCTCACCATTCTCTTGTGACAATCCTCTTGCCAAACTCAGCCCCTCTCCCTCCCACCCAACCCCCCCTCAAAGAATAAAATGTCTTAGAATCCAAGGAAAGAGAAATTCAAATACAGGGAAAATAGTTTTCAAAGATACATGGTTGATCTTAAAGTCATTTTTATTTTTTGAAACAATTCACGGTTGGTAGCATTGTTAACATGAGCTTACAAAACAACGTAAGCACCAATGACCTGAGGAGCTGTGAGGAACATCCGGGGATGGTCTCAGATGCCCAGAGCCCATGCTTCTGTAGCAGCCATGCTCAGTGAATTTCTGCCTTGAAATCACAAAAAGTATTTATATGGAATATTCCTAATGAACAGAAGAAATACAAAATGTCATATGTGGTATAATCACTACAATACATGTGATTGTTTTACCATATGCTATTTTATTTGTTTAGTTTTAAAAATTTTATTTATTTAAGAGTGAGAAGGAGAGAGAAAGAGGCAGATAGAGAGAGATAAATTGGGCATGCCAGGGCCTCTAGCCACTGCCAATGAAATCTAGACACATGTGCCACCTTGTGCATCTGGCTTACGTGGGTACTGGGGAATCAAACCTGCTTCCTTAGGCTTTGAAGGCAAGTGCCTTAACCACTGATCAACTTCTCCAGGTCACGTTTGTTTGATTTTTGAGGCAGCATCTCACTCTAGCCCAGGCTGACCTGGAACTCACTCTATAACCTAGACTGGCTTTAAACTCATGGTGATCCTCCTACCTCAACTTCCTAATTGCTGGGCTTATACGTGTGAGCCATCATGCCTGGCTTCTGGTGTACTTTTGAAAGAGCCCCTGATTCTTATATAGATAATGCAAATAACACAATTATATATATATATATTTCTGGGTGATAGATATACCTGTATACATACATATATACACATATACACACGTTTGTATCCATTTATTTGTAACTACACATGTAAATTTGTGTATATACATACTTTTATCTACTATGTTTACACATAACTTGCTAGAGGATGGACTGACTGAAGCCATTACTAGCTGATTTCTTGTATTAAGGGTGTGAGGCTGTCTATACATGTTTGAACTCTTTCATTCATAGCACAGTATGTTTGCTAATAATTCCCTTAGAAAAGCGCACATAAGCAGGTCATAGTAATACACACCTATAATGTCATCAGTGCAGAAAGTGAGGCTAGAGGATCACAAGCTCCAAGCCAGCCCAGGCAACAGAGTGAGACATTGTCTCTAAACAACAAAGCAAGATAAAATAAAACCAAAACAATCCCAAACAAAAACACAGAAAAACAAAACAAGATCTATCAACAACTTTAAATCTCTGTATATCCAAAACATGTTTCTTTTGGCCTCCTATTTAAATAAAAGCTAGGTAAAATGTAATCTTTTTAGGTCTATAAGAAGTATCTATGTTACTTGTTTGTTTATTTCTTTTCAACTTAAGTCTATCACTACATCCTCTTCAGGGATCCCCTCTGTGGATTCATCTTACCGCTTTGGTGGCTTCCAGTGAGACCCAGAGGCCTTTAGTTATTGTTGACAGCTCTCAGCATCCCTTCATTTTGTGTTTTGAATTTACCTCTTATTTCTGTCAAGGGGATATATTAATCTTTTTTATCTGACTGCATTAAAAAAATTGTGTGTGTGTGTTTATTCCTTTCATACTCTATTGCTAGTTGGAACTGATCTAATGGAGGACAAAGGAGTAAAAGTTAAACATTTTAAATATGAATTTCATTATGATTACATAGTAGCTTTTAACAGTAGGAGCCACACATACTTCAAAAGAAAAGAAGTAACAGGGCAAGAAAGATTTCAGAGGAATCAGGTTTATCCAAAATAAACATGGAAAACACACTAAATAGCTGAGCAGTGAAATAATGAGCTGATAAGGTGACTGAAGGCATTTCAAAACAGAGTGAATACACAAAAATTAGAATTATGTGTAAAAGAACAGGTACATGAACTAGTCTAAGAGATGGGATATAGCTAACGGACATTATCAAAAGAGAAAACAATTTAAAATGTAATCAAAAGTGGCAAGAGAGAAAAATCTATAGAATTCCCCCAGATGACAAAATTTTTGAATCTTTAGGTCAAAAGAGCACAAAAGATTCCAGGCATGGGCTTGACAAGTACACCTACGCTAGTGCTATTTTTTAATAGCTGAGATATGCAGAAAGAAAAGACTGTATAGAATGTGGTGTCTGTTAACGAAGGAAAATCATCAGGCAGTGGATGTCACACATCTAGGTTGGGATGCTAGCAGTAATACAGTTAGTAATTTCTAAATTTTAGAGGAAAGAAATTTGGGTTTCAGCATTCTTGAAACTTCTCAGAACTTCCCAATGTGTAAGGAGAAAAAAGAATAGAAGATTATATCAAAGTGAGTATAAAATCCAGGATAAAATGTTTAATTACAGTAGGTTGAAGACAGGGGTATACACAGATACTGGTTAATTCTTAGAGAACTCTAGGCTCATTAATATTATTAGTGTTCAAGTAGAGATAACTGGTTGTATATGACAGAAGCACACTGAACCTAAATGAAGGAAGGGAGGTTTGGTTTAAGTATTCAGGTGGCTGAACTCAGACACAGCCAGCCCTGGGGGAAATAGAAGTTAGCACCCAGTGAAAACCAAAGGCTAGTTGTTTCAGGGACTATTTGGTCCTGGCCCTCCCCTCCACACCTCTTAGCAGCCATGTGATCTGCCATAGCTCTCTTTTTACTGGTTGCCTCTCTGAGTTGGTCTATATGTACACACAGCCCGATGGCACCACCATATATCATCAATTTACCACTTAGACACTGCCAGAAGCAGACCAGTCATTGTCTCTGGCTCTTATTTATATGTGTAATATACCCAAAGGAAAAAAAAGTCCAATTTATTGGTGCTTCAGAATCCAGCCAATCAGCTAGAATGGGTGGTGTGACACTGTGTGGTACTATATTGCTGAGTGGGCCTGTCTTGGCACAGGTCATAAGGCTAAGAAAAGTAAGGAATGATAAAGACACACACACACACACACACACACACACGTCCCTGAATGGTGCAAAAAAGGGTATGACCAGCCACTTGTAGCATAAAAGATAGGATAGCTTAGTAATTTTCAAAGAAGCTAACTTCCTATGGGAACTTAGGAAGTTTCTTACTTAGGAGAAAATTCTGATGAGAAATCAAAATATGCCTTATAAGTATTTAACCAGATATGCCTGCTTGAGCTATCTGGAGGAACACTATTCTAGTATTCTCTGGAAGTCTCTCTACTATCCCATAAAGACAATGGTTGTACACAGCCTGCATATCACTTCTTCTTCAGCTTAAAGTGTCTTGCCTATGTCATTGTTAATTTTAAGTCTTTTTTGGGAAAGAGAAAAATTAGCACTGTTTTGTACCTGTAGACAATTCTATAATTGCACTGTTTGATTATAATTTATCTCTCTCACCTTCTAGCTTGCTCTTGAGCTTCCTGAGATATTATATCCAATTAACTTTTGAACCTCCAGCTATCTGCCCCCGTGCCAGGAACAGAGTAGGTACATAAAGAAATTGATACATTGGTCAAAAATAAAATTTATTTTTTAGAGAATGGGCATGCCAGGAACTCCAGCCACTCCATATGAACTCCAGACACATGTACCACCTATTGCATCTGGCTTACTTGGGTACTGGGGAACCAAACCTGGATGGCTAGGCTTCACAGGCAAGTGCCTTAAGTGCTGAGCAATCTCTACAGCTCCAAATTTGAATTTTGAATGAAGTATTTTATTTGAAGGTTCTAGACAGTTCTATCCTTGGTGATTATTCAGTTCCAAGAAGGAAGTGCTAAAATTTGGGACTCCATGTTGCTTAGAAGCCCTGTTAAGCACTCCCTTCATTAGGGCCACTCCCTAGTTGGCGCCTTCCCCCTCAATCCATCACAGTTTCCAGAGCCCATTGGGAGAGAAGTCAGCAACAGTGTAGAGGGACAGGGTGAATTTTCTTGAAGCTTTGTGATCACCTGGGGAGAGTCATAAAAGGAATTAGGGCACCATTACTTATTTGTCCCACATGGATGTTGAATGACAGCCACTGGGTCATTAAAATAAAAAACAATGCAATTTTTTTTAAAAAATAATTTATTTGTTTGCAAGCAGGAAGTGATAGAAAAAGAAATACAGAAAGAATGGGCATACCAGGGCCTGTAGCCAGTGCGAATGACCTCCAGGTGCATGTGCCACTTTGTGTATCTGGTTTTACATGGTTAGTGGGGAATCAAACCTGGGTCGACAGGCTTTTCAAGGAAGTGCCTTAACCACTGAACAATCTCTACAGCTAACCCCGCCCTCCAAAAAAAATAAACACAATGTAGTTCTTATTCCTGATTTAATGACACACTGGTTCCGGGCAACAAAAGACAGGTTTAGTCCATGAGTGATTTCTCCTATGGACTCCTGCGATACACCTATGGACCAATCCAGGTAATACACACCAGCAATCCACTGTGTGTTTGGAAAGAGGAAGTATCTTATGCTTAGTTGCACCTTCAGGCTAAAGAAGAAAGTGCATCATTCAAGCTCTAAACCAAACTGCCTTCAAAGATACTGTTCACCCATGTACACGTGTATGTGCACACTGGAGGAAAAGATCTGATCCCAGTGCAGCTGGCCATTTTCTATTCTATGGACACAGTTGAGAGGCCAGAGAAGAAATTAACACCAGCGCTGCCAAGGACAGGATCCAGAGCCCTCAGCTCAGGCCTGCTTATTACAGCCTTCCATTGTTCCTTATCTGACCCAGATTTTCAACCGCTCCTCTGAACTTAATTTAAGGAGTGGTTCAGTGTAATGAGTTTCCAACTCTGTGCAGAAAACAAATTTGCATTTTTCCAACTGATTAGTTTCTCTACTGATTAACTCAGCGAGGTCAGCTTTTGGTCACTGATGTGGCTGATAGGCACAGTTGATATTTTCCAGTTTCAGAGTGGGGAGGAGTTTTTTGTTTTTTTAAGTCCTGGTCTTCAGAGCTGAAGGACAAATCATGTCAATTTCACAACAGAAGTAAATGCTGGCATGCTCTCATGTCTACCTGGGACTCTGTTGCTTCCATTATTTAAGAAAAAATTATGTACATATGCATGTATATATGTGAAAGAGGAAGAGAGAGAGAGAGTGTGTGTGGGTGTGCCAGGGCCTCCAGCCACTGAAAATAATTCCAGATGCATTGGGCACCTTGTGCATCTGGTTTTACATGGGTACTGGAGAATCAAATCTAGGTCCTTAGGCTTTGCAGGCACGCACCTTAACTGCTAAGCCATCTCTCCAGCCCCCTTCACTTCCATCTTGGAGGAATTTAGTAAAGGAAATACTCCCCTCTCTTTTTAGCACATCAGCAACCCTTCAAGTGGACTCTACATGACTGGAATAGGATGATATTTCTTCAGTCTCACTCTATTCCTGATGCCTGATCGGGTTTTCCTTGTGCCATTTTCACATGCCACTGAACTCACTGTTACTTATTCAATAGTATTATATAAATAAAATCACTTAGTTTTTATGAAGTAATCCTGTAGTCAAAGGAAACTAGAACACTACCAAAAGTGGGAACAGCATCATTTGGCAGAAATTAGAAAAGATAACAGCAAATATACTAAAAATAAAATGATACAATGGCAGCTAGATATTTTTGCCTGATGAAAGCTGTGAGTGTTGGGTCTTCATAATCTTAAACCATTTTCTTTCACCATAAATTCTCCTGACACACCCACAGTAGTGTTTCCTATACTTTGGAAGATACTGGTTGGGGTTGAGAAAGGGCATTGTGTGGACTGATGATGTGCCAAGGCATCAAGGAAAATATGAAACTTGAGAACATCTTAAATGCAATCAAGATTGTCCAACTGCTAGGCCTGGGGGCAGAACCCTTTTAGTTATTTATAGAGAAGACAAAGGAATAAAGTATAACTGCTAAATTTCATTCTTCAGCTATCATCATATCTCTCCAAGACTTCAAGAATGGAAGTCAATTAACATTTACTAACTATTTACTATGCTCCATGCTAGACATTTTCACATGCTTTCTCTTTTGAACCTAATTACATAAGGAAGCTGCTATCATCCCCATGAGCAAACCTAAGCACAGAACTAATTCAAGGTCATGCCACTTTGAACATGGTAAATTGGGGCTGTCAATCCAGTGTCTTCTATATCCCCAGGTTTTCTATTTCATTCAAGATCTTCAGTGAGGCGATGAGATGACAGTCACACACCTTCTGGGGAAGTGCTTATCAAAAACCTTTGTTGTTGACAGTAAGAATGAAGAATGGTGAAGTGGTGGTATGAATCCTCATTATTCCCAACATACAGAAGTCTGCAGCAAGAAGATCCCAAGTTCAAAGCCAGCCTGAGTTACATACCAAGACCCTGTCACCCTTAAAAAAGAAGAGTTTTTATTTTTATTTTACAGAGATCGAGAGAGAAAGAGAGGGTGGGGAAGAGAAGTGGTGTGCCAGGGCCTCAGCCATTGAAATTGAACTCCAGATTCTTATGCCACCTTGTGGGCACATGAGACCTTGTACTTGCCTCTGGCTTACATGGAATGGCTTATGCATCTGGCTTACATGGAATCTGGAGAGTCAAACATGGGTCGTTAGGCTTCACAGGGAAGCGCCTTAACTGCTAAGCCATCTCTCCAGCCCAAGAAGAATTTTTTTTCTTTTTTTTTTAATTAAACCTGGCCTTTGAAATGACCTCACTTCATAAACAGATAGCTGGTTGACGCTCTGTCTTTTCTTTTTTTTAAATTTTTGTTTGTTTGTCTCTGTCTCTGTGTTTTGTTTTTGCTGTGCTGGGGATCAAACCTAGGGCCTTTCTCATGCCAGGCAAGCCCTCAACCACTGAGTCACATCCCCAGCCTTATAGTCACTCTTATGATGTCATATATGCTTTTGACTTAGCATTATATTTTTTCCCCTTTTCAAGGTGGTTAACCTCCATGTCATGTGCTGAGTAGGATAACAGAGAAATCCTTTTCTCTCCTGATCTTGCTTTGAACTAACCATGTGGTGTGGCAGGGCTGAAAAAATCAGAGCCATATTTATGAATTTCAGTAACTTATGTTTAGCCTGAAAGAAAACCATGCTTTGAAGAGTGAAATCTGACCATATGCAGGATATGAATCTATAACTACATATTATATGGTGTTAGGTTTTCTTAATCTTTCATTGTTTGGCTCTTGATGCTCCTGTTTGGGGATGGTACAACCAAGGGACCTTTTCAAATAAATAGGACACCATTGTAATGATGTTCATTTGAAGAGACTATTAATCAAGAATATTTTATTTGCTAATAGCAATGTGCAGTTCACAATAGTTACGTCAAAATAATTGTTTTCTTATTTTTTCAGTGTCCCCTCTGCCCTTGGGATCTTATGGCCAACAAAATTTAGGCTCTTGGCTTCAGTAAACTGGAGGTAAGCACTGGGCTTTGTCATTTTGCTATCTGTACATTGGCCTAATTCTTTCCCACTGTAAATTGTGTCCACAAGCTAAGGGTTCTATTCCAGCAGAAAGAAAGTGCCCATTCTCCATCTATGTCCTAGGAAATGATTCTGACTAGCCCAGCTCTGCGTTGCATGTTTATTTCTAAGGCAATTACTGTGGTTATTAAGGCAAGGTTATGTACATTTCACACTCAGAAAACATGGCAGGATTCTCTACCCCCCTTTCTCTTCTTCCTGTTCTTGACACAGAGTCTCAATACATAGGCCATGTTGGCCTCAAACTCAGGATCCTTCTGCCTTAGCCTGCCATGTGTTCAAATTATAGGTCTAAGCCACCAAGCTTGGCTTTTACACTAGAATTCTAAGAGGAACTGTGTAGAGACAAACAAACAAGTATAAAAATAAAGAGGTGATTTGTGGTGGTTTGAATGAAATAACCCACACTTCACCCTATGTGTTTTGAATACTTGGTCTCTATCTGGTGGCAATTTG
Organism: Dipus sagitta; assembly: GCA_036346955.1. Taxonomy (NCBI): domain Eukaryota; kingdom Metazoa; phylum Chordata; class Mammalia; order Rodentia; family Dipodidae; genus Dipus; species Dipus sagitta. The sequence goes on along the minus strand of CM070770.1, from coordinate 233,471,866 downwards.
GGAAAGTGATTGGGCCTTTGAGAGGTAAAGCCTTGCTAGAAGAGGGGTGTCACTGGGGACAGGCCTTGAGGTTTATTATTCCAGCCTCCGTAGCCAGAGCCATCTAGCTCATTCTTGCTGCTGTCTCCCAGCTGATGTGACAAGATGCGAAAGCGAGTTGTCTGATGTGCCATGCTTTTCCTGCCATGATGCAACTTCCCCTCACAATTGTAAGCCAAAAGAAGCTCTTTCCTTTTATGAGCTGCTTCCAGTTGGGTGTTTTATTCCAGCAAGAGAAAGTAACAGCTACCTGGCTCAAACCAGTTTCAGCTGACTTCAGTTTGCACCCACCTTAATGAACTAGGACAGGATAATGAGAATCAAGAGTCAGGAATGATGCAGATGTAACTGAATAAGTGATAGGAGGAGATGCTATCTCTTGGGAAAACATCACTCAAATCTAATGTTCTAGCTGGGATGAAAGCTGTATTTCTATTTCAAAAAGAGATCCCTAAATACAGTAATGCGATAAAGACTTGCTTCTCTGTGCTATTACAGTGTACTCTTGGACAGAGGTGAAGATTTTCAGGTTCCCTTTTCCTACAGGTTCATCCAAAAACCTGAGTAACTTGTGTTTGGCTGCTTTGCCTTACCCTATGTATAGCTCAACAGAGCTGAATCTGGGTCTCACCATCTCCATTGCTCTCCAGCTCACAGGAAGGGAGAAGGAAAGAGGGCAAGAACTTACTTGTGAAATCATGATCTTCATATTATCCATACAATTTTTGCCTTCATCCCTTTGGTCAAAATGTAATCACTTAGCTACCCCTGTATATAAGAAAACTGGGCTGGAGGGATTGCTTAGCAGTTAAGGCATTTTCCTGCGAAGCCAAAGGACCCAGGTTCAGTACCCCAGGACCCACGTAAGCCAGATGCACAAGGGGCACTTGCATCTGGAGTTCATTTGCAGTGGGTAGAGGCCTTGGCGTACCTATTCTCTCTCTCTCTCTCTCTTTCTGTCTCTCTTCTCTCTCTCCCTCCTTGCAAATAAATAAATAAAGTTAAAAAAATAAAAATAAAGAAAAACTAGGAACACTACTTTTAAATCAGCATGTCAAGCTCTGGTAAAGTTCAGAGGGCTTCATTGTAATAGATTCTGAAAACAATTAGAATCTACCATGTCTAACGTGTAGATTTCAATGCCATTCTGTCTTCCATGGTGGTGAAAGGAATGTGTACTGGATGTTTTACTGATGCTGATAAAAATGCATGTGCCTAAATGGGTGTCCACCCAGCCAACATGCAGAGTGATACTATCCATCCTTGGATCCTGGGTCTCCTACTTGCTAGGATAAACACCCTTGCTGTTGCCACTGAGGTTTTATTTGTTTTGCTTTTTTCCTCATCCAAATGTTTGTGAAGATAAAAGGTAGATTGAGTGTAAGGCATCTTGATATTTTGTCCAATTTAAATGTGCGTAGCAAAGGAGAAGGAAGGAGAAAGACTTCCTGAGCTTGGAAGAAATGACACTCATTGTGGCATGTCTAATGAATCCATTTGTACCATCATCATTGTCTTGCCTCCCTCGTGTAATTTTTTCTCTCCGTTCCTCGGCAGTTTCCAGGAGTGGAAAACTGCCCCTTATAACATTTCTCCTGTCTCCGGCTAAGCCACTGTTCTCTTTCTAGGTCTCCAAGCAACAGAATCTTAAAAATGAAATATTCATTTTCTGAAACCTAATTTAATTTCAGCAATGACTAGGTTGCAGAGCTTATCAGATCACAGATTCTAAAAATTTCTCTGAATTAACAATTCTAGTGATGGAGGTTTTTGTTTTATTGTTATGATTATTCTCATTTTTGCTGCACCTTGTTAAAATGCACATAGGCAGTTTTAACCTTGGCTTGTCTGACAGTGATCTACTCATTTGAGATCCAGGAGTAATGAAAAACATTTCAGGCAATCATCTTGCTGTCAATAAATGAAATACATCATTATTTTTCTAAAACAGGAATTAGTGTATCTCCCAAATGTAGCTTCTACCCTAAGTAAGAAATCAGCTATGCTGTAGTTTTATTTTGGGCACAAATCGTAAGTATGGTTGTAAGGAATTCATCTTTCATAACTCTGGGGCTGATGAGTCATTACTGACATGTAACATCCAATTAAAGCAGTGACAAATGTAATTGTGTGTCATGCACCACGGAGGTGATAAATTGTACCATTCCAAAAGGCATGTTTTGGTAAATGCTATTTTGCTGAAAGACTGCAATTATAGCCTGCTTTCAATGGGCTGCCTTTGTTTTAAACACAGGGTAATGGAGTTCTAAATAGAGAGATCAGGTTCACAAAAGGCATTTCTAAGCAGAGTTTAACCAGGTTAACTGGTGGCTGAAGTTTGGTTATCACTGTCCTTTCCGTTTGTAGCCAATATTGATCTAAATACTAAGGATGGTTGTCGCTAAAAAAAAAAAAAAAAAAAAAAAAAAAAGGTTTGCTTAAGATAATTTAATTTCTCTTTTAATCACTGGAGTTATTTGTGCTTGACTAATTTCTTGATCCTCTAAGTTCTCAAAACAACACAGAAACTCAGAAATTATTTCAAGAAGTTGTTCCTACTCAGGCAAGTCATATGACATTATAGTACATTCTTCAAAATTTATGTTTCTTTAAAATACTCAGAGGGGGGAATTTGGCTGAATCTTGAATTGATCAGATATTTTCATCTCTCTTTTTAAAAATTCTATGTACTTATTTACAAGCAGAGAGAGAGAGAGAGAGAGAGAGAGAGCAACAGAGAGAACAGAAAGAGACAGAAAAAATGGGCATGCCAGGCCCTCCAGCCACTGCAAATGAACTCTAGATCTATGTGCCACTTTGTGCATCTGGCTACACATGGATCTGGGGAATTGAACTCAGGTCATTAGGTGTTGCAGGCAAGTGCCTTAACTGCTGAGCAATCCTTGCAGCCCATTTTCACATCTTGATATAAACCTTCCTTCTGGCTCATGCTTTCAGGGTGTTGTTTATGACTGAATGGCCCCACTGCTTTGGGCTTATTGCAGCACAGTTCACCATGGCAAGCACATGGGGCAGAGGTGAGCTATCTCCTCATGGCCAGGTGTGAATAAAAAGAAAGAGAGAAAGGTCAGGATCGTGTGGTCCACTTTAAGGGCATATGTGCAATGACCTATAACCTCCTACTAGGCTCCATCTGCTAAAAGTTTCTATGCCTAATACCTAGGCCTTTGAGAAACATTCAAGATCCCAACTAAAGCAATGAATGAGAAGACAAGCTCCTTCCCCCCACTCCCCACTAAAAGCAACTCGAAAAGCTTAATAAAGTTTAAAGAGATACCTTTTTAATTTTTTTATTTATCTGAGAGAGAGAAAGAGAGACAGAGAGAGAGAGAGAGAGAGAGAGAGAGAGAATGGGTGCAACAGGGCCTTTAGCTACTGCAAACAAACTCCAGATGCATGTGCCACCTTGTGCATCTGGCTTATGTGGGTACTAAGGAATTGAACTTGGGTCCCTAGGCTTTGCTGGAAAACACCATCTCTCCAGCTCAAGAGACAACTTTTCAAAAAAAATATTTGAGAGAGAGAGAGAAAATTGGGCACCAGGGCATCAGCCACTGAAATCAAACTCCAGATGCTCCTACCACCCAGTGGATATGTGTAACCTTGCACTTGCCTCACCTTTGTGCATCTGGCTTACGTGGGGTCCTTAGGCTTCATAGGCCAGCTCCTTAACCACTAAGCAATCTCTCCAGCCCAAAAGGTGCCTTTTTAAAGGGACTGAAGAGATACCAAGGTTCAGGGACCTCTCTCTGGATAAAAGAGAAGTGCAGAGAAGTGAGTCCAACAGTCTAAATCATTTTCTCACTCAAAGAAATTCACAATTCAAAAGTAAGTTAATCCAACCAGCAGGGAAAAAAAGAGGAAAATAAGAGGCTTCTGAAGGAATGAAATGTAAGTTGAAACTCTGGCCCACTTAAATTAAGTGGATACATTTATACAAAGAGGAATTATTAAAATTTGCTTGTGAGGAAGAATCAAAGTGATATATACTATTGAGGACACCTCAGGGAAAGTCTTTTTGCAAACAAACTCTAGCCAAGGAGTTTGAATTGGTCCAAACAGTTGGTTAAACAATAAATACTACTAGTCATATAGAAACAGAAAGAATACTTTCTGGTTCACTTATTAAAGTCAGCATGACCTTGAAAACAAAATTTGGCAAAGTATTTCAAGAAATGAAATTTGGAGATCAGTTTCTCAAAACAAAAAATATACATTGAAAAAACCCATAATACAAAATTCTACCAAGTAATATCAAAAGATGTGTACAAACAAAGCTGGAATTACTTCAAGAATCTAAGTTTAGATTAACATCTTACAGTCACCATAATATGCTATGTTTATAACAAAAATAATTTTAATAGATTACATTATATCAATAGAAATAATTCATTTGACTAAATACAACATCTACTCTTAAAAAAGTGCTAAGAAAAATTAATACCTCATAAAAGTATGCAGGACTGTAGAGATGATTCAGCAGTTAAAGATGCTTGCTTGCAAAGCCTGATGAGCTGAGTTTTATTCCCACTATCATGTAAAGCCAGATTCACTAAATGGTGCATGCATCTGCAGTTAGATTGCAGTGGCAGGAGGCCCTGGCATGCCCATTCATTTTCTCTCTCTCCCAAAATAAATAAGTATTTTCAAAAGTATGAACAAAGAGCATATTATATTTGAGGGTGTGGTGGTTTGATTCAGGTGTCCCCATAAACTTAGGTGTTCTGAATGCTAGGTTCCCAGCTGATGGAGATTTGGGAACTAATGCCTCCTTGAGGCAGTGTGTTATTGAGGGTGGTCTTATAGGCAGTTTCCCTTTGCTAGTGTTTGGCACAGTCTCCTGTTGCTATTGTCCACCTTATGTTGTCCAGGGGGGTGATGTCCACCCTCTGCTCATGCCATCATTTTCCCCTGCCATCATGGAGCCTTCTCTTCTCCATGAGTTTGTAATGGAGGGCAAAATGTTAAAATACTTCTTCCTTAAGGCAGAAATGACACAAAAGTGTTGATTATCATCACTTGCACTTATCACCATACTGAAGGGCCAATGCAATAAGAGAAGATGGATAAATTAAAATATTTAGGTTGGAGAAGTAGAAAAATGAAGTGTCACATGAAAACTATATGACACTAGAGTGAACTAACAGCAGAGGGCTCTCTGTAGGCAGTAGTCCCAGGAATTTATAACTACTTTAGGAGAACAAAGTCACTTTTCCCAAGGTGACACTCCTTTCTTGCTTTCTTAGAACATCGTGGTCCAATAACTGGTAGATACAAGTTACAAAATCCTTGCTTTCTCTCTTCAGTTTGGATATCTATTCATGATTGTCTAGGATCTTTGTTGAAGGTATATCACCATCCATTTTCTTTATCTCTTTTATATGTTATTCACAAAATCTACCTAATAGACCTCATATGTCCTAGCTTCCACTTCAGGTTTCCATTCCTGGAGACCACGCCCACAAGACAGTACTAGAAGTAGTTGGGGACATTGGCTTCTAAGATGGGATTTTTGGAGCTGGGTCTGTTCCAGCCTGAGTGGTAATGAGGACTCATCATTTGTGGCCAGTGGAACAGAGATAGCCTCTGTCCATGGTAGCAGTGTAATTACTAGACATTTTAATGGTGGCATGGAATGGGACAATATAAGGGCAGAAGGGAATTCCCAAGCTATTGCAATAGCAGACATTTAAAAACCATGGTGACTGTTGCAATGAACAGTGAATTTGGGTAAGTGTTACTAAGCTCTATTGATACTTTAGTAAAGGTCATCAAACGTCTAAGATTGATTAATTGTCAATGAAATGATCAAGCATCCAGAAGGCATCCTTGGCTGCACCTAAAGCTGCTATCTGTGTCTAATGTGCAAAAGGCCCCACAATTACCTAAAACAGTGCTACCAGTTGGGGATTAGCTATGCAAACACACAAGCCTGTAGGGTACCCATTACACACAAACCCTACCAGATGGAAAGACGAAAGTCTTACATTGGATGAAGTCGAACTGCCAGTGTAGCCAGTTGATGGAAGAAGGTCAACTGGGTGTGTTAGGTGGACATACAATGCAAAGATGAAAAGTCCAATCTGAAGTCCATAGTCCTGAGTTAAGGCCTGTTATATATATCATTTACTGAATGAGGCAGAAGACAGCAACCACTTCAGCCCCCCCCCCCCCCGCACTGTAGCACTGTAGTACTACTGGTACTCAGGTTTTCTTCAAACAGATTAAGCACCTCTAATTTGAAAATGTAAATTGTGGAATTCTCCTGAAATCTAAAACATTTTAGGTGTTGACTTAAATGATGCTACAAGGGGAAAATTCCACAGTATGAAACTTTGTTTCATGTATAAAATTATTTAAAAATTTCTATAAAACAATTTCTATAAAATCACCTTCTGACTATAAATCCTATGTGTATAAGAAACATAAATGAATTTTGTGTTTAGACTTGGGTCCTATTTCCAAGATGCATAATTACGAACTTGTAAAAAACATGTACTTCAATAATATGAAATCCTAAATATATGTGACCTAAAACATTTCAAATAAGGGATGCTAAGCCTGTGTACCACATGAGAACCAAGGCTTAGGAGAACAGCCATGAGCCTGTGTTGCAAGGGAAATTGAGAAGCAAAAGTTAGTGAGATTATCTGTGATACCTGTCATTTGCAGCTAGTCTCGGGTTATGATCAGTCTCCCTATCTCTCTTTCTATTGCCATTCTATACACCCTTACTCTTATGCCATTCTACACACCTTCATCCTTATGAAGGAACTCTGTAGGATGAACTGGCTTACTTAGAATACTGAGCAGTCAGAGCTCCTAATTATCATGTCCTTCCCAAGACAAGGCCATTGTACTTGTGGATTTACAGGTGAAATTGGCCAAGTAATACCAACTTATATTTTTATCATAACAAAATTAGTAATATTTGGAGATTCAAAGACGATTTTAAAGGAGTGAAAAAAGCAAATACAGAGTGAGCCATTTGATTACATATCTGACAAATATCTAGAATATATAAAGTCTATAAGTCACATAGAAGGAAAAGTTAACGGAAAACAGACAAAGGACTTAGCCTTTTTCGTAGAAGATATTCAAATAACCAAGCTATATAAAAAAGCTATGTCTCATTCATCCTAACATAATTGCAAATTAAAATCATAGTGAGTGTCACTGGAATATGAAAATACTAAACATAATAGACAAAATAAAAAGACAAAACAAAAAAAAAACAATAAGAGTTGGTCCAGACATGGAAAGACTAAATTTTCATAAACTGCTGATTTGCAAAGTCAGTACAATTTAATAGATATAGCAAAGCTGAACATACCAACACTTTACATATTAAACAGAAGTACATACTTACATGGTATTAAAATGTTTAGAACAGCAATGTTTTTACTACTGAAAACTTGAGAAAAAAGTGGAATGGAGTCATGGATCATAGCTACTCAATCAAAAATGACCAGATAATTAGTTATTTATCGACAAGGGCTCACTATGTAGCCCATCCTAACCTTAGACTCATGATCCTTCTGCCTCAGCCTTCCCAGTGCTGGCATACTAGATGGGTACCACGCCAAGCATTACTTAATGATCCCAATCATAAATTTAGAAATTTAGAGAGTCAGTCAAAAAGGGCACAAGAATACTTCTGGTGGGGGGGGGGTACAGGGTGTGGGGAGTTCTGAAGTTCAGTTTCTTGTACCTACATGGGTGTATTCACTTGGAAGAAATTTATTTAAACAGCACACTTATGACTGTGGGCTTTTCTGTAAAATTCAGTAAAAGTATTAAAAATAAAATCAGACAACTGGTAGAATCTAGGAGCCAGTGGCTTCTCACTAAATGGAAACATAAATACTTGTATATCTCAGGGAATCTGTTGGTCAGAGAGACTTTGTATGTTCCCTTTGGTGCCCTCCATGGCATGTCACACTTGTTCCCACAATCTCATACTGTGATGTTAGCTTGATAGCATGTAGAATCACCATGGAAACAAATCTTCTGGCACGTCTGTTAGGGATTTTCTAGGTCAGATGAACTGAGGTGGGAAGACCCACCCTAATTGTGAGTGGCACCATCCCATGGGCAAGGGCCGTGGACTGCCTAAACAGGAGAGCGCTGGCTAAGCAGCAGCATTCTTTCCTCTACCCTGCTTCTCACTATGGACTAAAGGTGACCAGCCCCTCCTGTCATGCCTTCCCCGCCATGATGGAATCTGAAACAAACCGTTCTTCCCTTATACTGACTTTTGTCATGTATTTTGTCTCAGCAATGAGAAAGGAAGTAACACACAGGCACATGCATCCTCTAGAGTACCAGAGGGACGTCGTCTCTTGTTCAGTGCTATGCCTCCTGCGCCAAGATCAGTACATAGTAGGAGATCAATAATTAAGTGCTGAAAGAATAAATGAGGGAGAAAAACGCTCCAAGAGTACATATGCCCAAAAGACAAAAGGCTTAGAGAGGAAGTTAAAGTTACTCCATTGCTGGATATTTACATTTTATGGCTGTGCATAACATCTGTTCTTAAATTAGTGCAGAAACTACAACTTTGTTGCTGTGAATCTGAGGCTCTCAATCCCATAATTCCTGGTTTCTCCATCAAAACCATTTTTAAGCAGTGTTTTTCATAATGGTAATTTCTTTGGGATGCAACCATGCATTAGAACAGAAAGGAATGGATGTAATATCGTGGCAAGGTGGAAGGACTAGATTATAAGCACTACTAACATTTGAAGGCACGAAAGGGCTAAGGCAGCCAGGAAATTTTCCCAAAGGAGAGTAGAAGTTGAAGTGCAATGGAAGATGAACCAAATGTGAGGATGATGAGGGACCAGGAAGTAACATAGGCACAAGGAGGGTGAAGCCATGACAACCTAGCAGGATGGGTGTCAGTCATAGAAGCTCAGAACAGCAGGATCAAACGTGGCTCAAGGCCTAAATCTACACATGTCAGCACCTGGGAAGCTTGCAGTTAGGATGCTTGCTAGTTCTTTTCTTTCTAGAACACGGTCATTAGTGTTGCTTAGGAATTACCCTGGCCTTACTACACTTGGTGGATCAACCATAGGATTTGTTACCAGATGTCAGCATAGGCATGCTACACGTAGCACCATAGGAGTGCTTCTTCACTTCTTTAAAATATTTTATTTATGTATTTGGGAAAGAGGCAATTAGAGAGACTGGGCATACCAGGACCCCCCAGCCACTGCAACCGAACTACAGACATGTGTGCTACCTTATGCATCTGTGTTATATGGGTCCTTGGGAAATGAACCCAGGTCCTTAAGCTTTGCAGGCAAATGCCTTAACAACTTAGCCATCTCTCCAGCCCTTTTCACTTCTTTAAGTCACTAAACTTGTTTCTTTATAAGCAGTAATATAAGTCTTTCTAAACACAATGGTCAGAATTATATGTAAGGCACAACTGGATAGGTGGAGACAGTAATCAGAACTGGTACTAGGTGGTGGCCAGACACAAGGAAAGTTTGAGCTTGTGGTACTCCTGGACACAGTGGTTAGGCTGTTTTGAGTCAATGATGTTGGACAAATCCAGAGGGAAAGGCATGAGGGACAAGAAGAAGTGACACACAGAAGCTCATAGGTTGGATCCAGGCAGAAACAAACAAACAAACAAAAAGCTACTTTGATTGATATATTTGCTATAATTCAAAAACAGGGATACCATACAAACCTGAATTAATTGTCCTTGGAGACAGTCACAGATCGGACAATGCCTGGCCTCATTTTTTATTTTTTTCATGACAAGTGAATTGTTCCCTTTGGTTTGCTATAGTCTTACCCAGCCCTTATCATGCAATTATTCTTCCCTTCTGTCCCTGTGAGGACTTCAACTTAGTCCTTATTTACTGGGATGGTGAGGTCAAAGACCATCTGAGGGTGTCTGTGGTATCAAATGCTGCACTTTTGGGTTGTATCCACCAAGGAAGATTATTTACATGCAGTCATACGCCAAAGCATTACAAAAACCTGCTATGGAAGTGTGCACCCACTTATTAATTAACAGAATCAAATCATTAGCAACATTCATGTCTTTAATGTACTTCACCAAACCCTGTGATGGTCCAAACATAGGAATGGATAAAAGTGCTTTGTATGGTGGGTGTGTAAAGGGTGTATAGAACAGAACAATATGCAATAAAACCTTCATAATTACAGAATAAATTTGAACTTGTGAATATTGGGGGAATAATAGCATCCAAGGGAAACCTCTAAATATTTACAAATAATATAGAATCTACTGGGGGTTGGGTACCACCTGACTATGTTTTCATGTTACCCTTAGCTTCAAAGAATACATAATGTGAGTGACTAGACTTCTTACCCATCTTGGTAATGAAGCCAAGTCAAATCCAAGGCTTTCTTAATTTCCTGCTTGCAAAAACTATTATAGACCCATTCTTTATGAATTTAAGCCTTTCTTGAGCCTGTTAAGTGGTAAAGAAAATAACAAATTTAAAAACCAAGAAAGGTGCGAGGCAAAAGCAGTGTAGTGAATCAAAGCAGATTAGATCCTCGGCAGTGATGTATCAGCACTTCGTATTTAATCTAGCACTTGGAAGTGGTTTCCAGTTAGCATGCAGGCTGAGTATCTTTGCTTCCTCCCCAGATCCTTGACTTCTTAAACAGCAATATTTTTTTGTGTCATGAACTTACACAAACATTAGTGGGGTCTCTTTGCACCTCATAAAAAGTGTGTCCCTCCTTTCAGTGAAGAAAATGCACACATGTGAAATAGGGGGCCAGAAGAGAAAAGGAAGAAGAAGAACTTCCTTCTCAGGAGACATTTTCCCGGAAGGCCCACCTTTGAAGAAATTTTAATAAGTTTTTATGATGACATCATGGCTATTGAGATTAAGATCCAAGGGTATCAGAGAGGGTAATGTGAGGACAAAATGGTAGGAAGATAAACAAAATGTCCTGCTTTTTTAATGTCTGTAGTCTTCTTGCCATCCAATGCATTAGACCCCAGCCTCCTCCCCAGCTCAGTTTCCCCAGTGATCCACTCCATCTGGAGTGGGACAAATTAGTTCCTTAACCAGGACTGGGCTCTTGCAACCTGAGTGATTTTCTTCCTTCAGTAGGAAATTTACTAAACCTGTAAAAGCAGATGATCCAGGAAGGAAGGTCTCAATCATGGCTGTCCGACACAGTCACTTGGGAAGTCTCTTTAAAAGTACCCAGCTGCCTTCCTACAACAGTTGAGGCATTTTCTAGAGATGGAACATGGAGATGTTTGAGAAGCACCTCGGGTGATTTCACTGTGAATTCAAGGTGAGAGCTACCACCTTCCAGTTTTAGGTGCTTCTGAAGTCCTGGTGACACCATAGTGGCTTCCAGAGCTATCCATGCCAGCTCAGGGGTCAGCAACCTTCTTCCAGACAGCCAAGGAGATGAACAAATGGAAATGAGAGAGCATCTGTCCTTGCTTTCCCCAACCTCCATTGCCTGCTCGGGCTCCTTTCTTCCCTCTGGAAGCATGTGACACTCTTGGGGGAAGCATCCATCCACATTACTTCCAGTGGCAGCATCCCGGGGCCCCTTTGTCTCATCAAGTGTCCTCAAGTCTCCACAGCCCAGGTGCCTCTAGTCCTCTGACTTCAACCTGGCCAATTAGAATCTTTGCCAGAGTGACTGAGTCAGGAACAGGCATGTGACAGGATGCCCAGCCAATGAACAACACGTTTCTTGGATCACTGAGCCTTGTCCAGGGGCTTTCACATACCTGAGGCACTGTCTGACATCTAGTCCAGATGGGGAGGAGTCAACCTTGAGCAATGGAGATCTACCTGCCTGCAGGAGAGGAAGGTAGCCTGGAGGTGCCCAGGTCCCTGGAGGGAGCCATGTTCAAGATGGGAGCCACCTCTGGACTTCCTCATGATTCAGTCATTGGTTCTCCATTGTTACCTTAGTTAATCAGCATCCACCTTTCTGTCACAATTCATCTTGACCCACTTGTCCCCTCTGTCCTTTGAGAAGTGTTAGTACATATGTTCCTCATGGGAGCAATTGTGGTGGCACTAAAGAGAGAAGATGTCCAGGGATCTAGGAAGGCTCTGGAGTGCAGCCCACACCCAGGGACAATGGGATACAGACTCCATTTTGTGAAAGAAATGGGAAGCTTGCGAAAATCAAAATGGGATTGTTTTTGTCCACCCTGATGAAGAAGTGAAACTGGGAGGTTGTAAACAAAGTCCTCTTACACATGACTGACTGATAGGAGCTCTCATAAGTCGGCTGGAACCACAACTTCACACAAGGGTTTCTGCAACCTTACCTAACCAAGAAGAACTTCTGGAAACCATCAGCCCAGAAACTTCCCACTAAATCTCAGATCGCTGTCAATCTTGTTATTGATCCTTGTGTCTGTAGATTATTGTTTCAAATTATCTGATGAAATAATTGTCCTCGTTTATGACCTATAAAAAGCTTCCTTGCCTCAACCTCTTTGAGTATGCCCACACCACGCCCAACATGCATATATATCTGATGCCACACTCTTCTAGTCCAAAATAAAATTCACTGTATTTTGAAGAATCTCTTTTTGATTTTTTTCTTTTGGGTTCACAGTTTGGGTCCTGGTCCTTCCTCTGTCCTCCCATGCAGGGAACAGTATAGACAGACACCTAGGGGTCAGCCTAGGTGTGTTCATTCTGGTGTAGGTAGGAGCCTTTCATGGGGAATCTGATGAGAAATGTAACAGTGCCTCACAACAAAGGT